>JAAOMT010000046.1:243686-580272 GCA_016748015.1 Geosiphon pyriformis
TGCCATTGACAATAATTCCTTCTTTATCTGCCTTGATATTATCCAGTGGTTTGCCATTGCTGGTGAAAATGGTATAGACAAGTTCAGCAGTTTCTTTTTGTTCTTTTTGTTCTTCTTCTTCCTCACTTTCTTCATCATCTGATTCGTCTGATTCATTTTCTTCTGGGCTCTGCTTGGGTACTGGGGGAGTTGTCCAATGGTGACATTTAACCACAATGGGTTTCTCACCACATCTGATGGTTAGTTCACAGAGTTCATAATCAAGCAAAGCTTTTGCTTTCTTGAGTCATTCATTGCCAACAATGATGGTGTATTTTTTTGCTTCAGATACTTCCATATCAGTTTCAATGCTGATGCCATTGATGCGGACAGGAATAGCTTTGGCTATGCCAAGCCCTTTCTTCTTATCACCATGCACATTGGTCATTGGTCATGTGGATGGTTCATCAATTTTTCTGCCAATTGCTTCAAGAAAGTATTTAGCAATAACACTAACAAATGATCCACTGTCTAGGATCAAATCAATGAAGTAGCCAGCCACTTGGGCTTTGCAAATTAGAGGAGTGACATTGCTATTGTTAGCAAGTCCAGCTTGGTGAGGGCATTTGTTGGTTTTGGGTGTCTTTTTCTTTGGAATCAGAGATTTGCGAAGATCTTTTCTGAATTGTGGATGGGTCATCAATTGGCCAAAGGTTATATGTGCTGGGGTTTCCATGAGGTTTTTGACAACAGAATAGGGGCCGGATTTTTGTACTATTTCTGGGGGTTTCAACTTTGGAGGGTTTTTGAAAACTTTGGCTTTTGGGGGCTTATTGTTGTCAGCAGTTAATGTAAAAGCTTTATTGGGGTTCAGAACAAAATCAACTTTGGCTTTCTTCTTCTTTCTTGTGGATTCAGAGGGGTTGATTGCTAATTCATCCATGTCATGGTCATCATCAGTTAAGTTAAAAGCAAAAAAAGGGTTTTCTTCTGGTTGGCTTGCACTCTCACCCTTTGGAGGTGCGCCTACCAGTTTAAAGGCTAATAAACAGTGGCTTCAACTAGAGGATCCTCTCCAAAGAAATTGATGTTGGCATGATTGGGTCTTTGGTTGGGCACATTGTTGTTGTTGGGTCTGTTGTTCTGAGCATCATTGTTTCTGGGAACTGGTGAAGGCAGTGGAGGATTGTTGCAATCTCTTGAAAAGTGTCCAGTTAATCCACAGCAATAGCATACAGGTGGGCCACGATTTTGTTGTCTTTGATAAGGTGGTTGCTGGAGCTGATTGAAGCATGGTTCAAATCTGGGTCTTTGTGGTTGTTGATTTTCTCTAACTGCTTGGGCTAAGGATTCTAATAACCGGGCAAGATTTGCTGTGAGTCTGTCTATTAACTGTTCATTTGGATCTTGAGTGTGAGTGGCAAAAGAAGTAGCAGCCATTTGAGGGGCAGGAACCATGACAGGAGCAGGAGCAAAAACTGGTAGTGTGGATCCCAAGTGCATCCTTTGGTTATTTTCAATTCTTTGTGCTAATTCAATGGCCATATCCATGGTGGGATTATCTTTCAGGGCCAGGAGGGGCCAAAGAGCATATGATAGATCAGTTCTCAATTCTTTTGTGAAGGAGTGAATTTTCTGCTCTTCTGTCCAATTTCTCCCAGAGTCTACATGTTTGATTAGCTTTCTAATAGCCTTGGCATATTCAGTCACTACTTCTCCAGGACCTTGGGTTCTTTTTTCCAATTCCATGTGCCATTTGGATATTAATATTGGGGTTCTGAACTTGGCCTCAAATCGGGTAGTGAAAGAGGTATTTTCTTCTCCAGCATTGATTGGTGTCCATCTGATTATTCTGTGTTGAGTATTGGCATCTGTTCTTTGTGAGAACCAGGTAGCAGGAGAGCCTTGGAGGTAGCCACCAACGATTTGGAACTTGTATTCTTCATCATACTGGTTGGCTGTGACAGTTCTCTCAAAATCATCCAACCATTCAATTGGATCTTGTGCATCACCTCTAAATAGTGGTAATGGAGAATATAAGAGCTGATTGATACTGTTGTTTCTTTCTTCAAAGTCATTTTCAAAATAAGCTTGGTCAAAGTAATAGGTTGTATAAGCTGTGTAGGTTTCAGCTGAATGCTCGTTCAGAAACCAGTTCCAAAAGTCTTGGAATTGTCTGCTGGATTGTTTTTCAAGGGGGAAGCAGATCAAGCAGGAGGGCAGAGGATTAAGTTCAATAAAATCTAGGTCATTTCTGTTGTGTGCTGCAAAGTGTTCTTCTGATTTCTGTGACAGATATGAGTAATCACCCATACAATGAGGGAATAAGTGAATTTTGACAACTTCACAGGGAGCACCACTTTTATGTTACGGATAGTAAGGGAGAACAGTATTGTATGGTAATGGAAATAAACAAAGAGGGAATTACAATAAGGGAGTGAATTGAATAAGTAGGAATTCAATATGCGTGATCAGTCTCATAAAAATCACAGTCGCTAATCTTTTTTTAAATCTGAAGGTAGAGGAATAGTCCGTGATTGTCAACAAGATAACACTGCTGCTATTATTCTATGCCTCAACTCAGCGATTCTTAGAATCAATAACAGGTATCATTGTACTTTTCAATCATTTCTTTATTCAATGAATTACAAGAGCAAGCCAATTGCTTCTCAGGCTAATTCTAACAAATACAAATCAAGAAGGGGAAAAGATAAGGCATGTGAATGCCAACAAGTAGATACTTAAAGGTAAGGAAAGGAGAATAAGCAATTATGAGAGGAAGTAATTGATATTGTTTATTTCGTTACTTTGATCATGTTTTTCTACAGCTAAGGGAATCATCGCTTATATAGCTATCTAAAGTAGTCAACGACCAGGTCAATGATCAGGTCAATGATCAGGTCAACAGTCAGGTCATTAATCAGGTCAATGATCACTATCTAAAAATAGGGTGGCTAATTATATGACATCAGTGGCTAATACATGTGATAACTAATAAAAACTATGGGTTTCAACCATAGCAGTAGGACTGTACATGCCTGCTTCTAAATCGCCTACTGAGAGAACAGTAGCTAAAGAAATTAGAAAACTTTTGGGAGACATTGTACAGAGCAAAGAAATTATCATAGTAGCAGGCGATTTGAATGAAGATCTGTCATCTAAGTTACTTAAGGAAACATATGCTACAAATAAGGCCAAAGCTTGTCCAACTGCTGCAACATTACAACATATGAATTTAGTGGATACACATGGGGCATATGCAACAAACAATCCAGAAAAGACATGGGCATCAAATGGGATACAAAGAAGATTTGACTATGTATTTACTGATGCAGTTACAGCCTCACTGGTCACAAACATTGGGGTGATTGATGTTAATGAATTCTTTAGCACTGATCACAAAGCTGTAGTGACAATCATCCAATCTGACAGAATATTGGCAGGCACTAAAAAATCTAGATCTGGAAGAAAAAAGTGTAGCACAACTATGATTGATGTTAAAAAGGCATCTGGAGTCCAATGAGAAATCTATGCTAGAGAATCTGATCGACTAACAGATAAAGCACAAAGAAAATCAATAGATAACAGCAAGAATGATCTAAACCAGATGTGGCTTACAATCAAGGAGATTGTGTTACAAGCTGCTGAGTGCCTACTGAAAAAGAAAGTGGGAGCCTGGTCTGTACACACAAAAAAAGAATGCATAGATCACAAGCTTGTTAAGATTGTTGCTGATATAATCAAACAAATAAGAGTAAACAATGCAGATATGCACGATAACAATGTTATGCAGTTGTTGGCCAAATGGAAACAGCTGAAACCTGAGGCAGTTAATGCATATCTGATGACTCTCCCAAGAGATAAGCTAATTGTGGAACTACTCAATATTAAGAAAGAATACAGATCAATGCTGTGAGCTAGGATCAGGCTACAACAGCAGAGACAGATAGTGGACAATATCATTAGGAGACAACAAAACTTTGATCTAAACAAAGGAGCTATGATCAAAAGCATCATGAACAGAAAAAGACAAAGAATTGTACTAGACCATGTAATTGAAAAAGGCAAATTTCATGATGATCCTGATAAAATTAAAAAGCTAGTAAACAAAAAAGCCCAAGGATGGACCAGAACAAGAAGCATTGAGCCTAACCTATGGAAAAGTTGGGAACACAGATTTGAACCAATCGAAAGCATTCCAGATCATACCTTTGATGGTGTAATGGATGAATTAACAAATGAGAAATTGGAACACATATTGAGCCACACACCCCATAACAAAGCCCCTGGTCCATCAGGCATTCAAGCTGAACTCTGGAGGAAGGCTGGATCTAATACCAAGTCTAAACTGAAAACATTGCTCAATGCTTGCATTAAAGCAGCAAACATGCCTGAGGAGTGGAGAGTAGCACAAGTCATACTGATTCCAAAGCCAAAAGAATGGGGTGGCAATATTGACATCACCAGGCTGATCACACTCATTGAAAGCACCAGAAAAATCTTAACAAAGATTCTAACTGTGAGAATATCAAAAGCATGTGAACTCCACAATGTCCTAAAAGGTTACAATACCTCAGTATTAAAGAATACTTCTACAGCAGTGCCTATTCATGTGATTAATGCTGTAGCTGAACATGCAAGAGAATTTGATAAGGAAGCTTGGTTTACATTTCAGAACATGAAAAAGGCATATGATTTAGTGGGATGGAAACCCATGGAAGCTGCACTAAAGAGGATTAAGATGAACAATAGGTTTACTGAGCTGTTTGGCTTGATGCACAACAATAGAAGCAACAGGATAATAACTGAATTTGGGTTGAGTGATGAATATCAAGTACAGGATGGACTGGATCAGGGGGAAACAAGCTCACCCATCATGTGGAGAATTTTCTATGACTCCTTACTGTGTGAAGTAAAACAAGCCAATTATAGTCAGGGATACAAACTGACAGCAGCATGGAAAAAGTGGGATAATCAAGTGGATACACAATCTCTGTTGGTGTCAGTGAATCATCTTGTTTTCGTCGATGACACAGTGTGGATAGCTAACTCAAGACAAGGAATGCAAAGTATTTTGGACACAGCCAGCTCCTTTTTTAGAATGGTAGATATTGAGATCAACTTAGGAAAGACTGAGACAATGGTGGTCAGACCCTCTAAAAAGAAATCTTTGATGGTGGAGCCACTAAAATTTGGTCCAAACAAACAAATCTTGAAATTGTTGGATCCATCTACATGTACCCGATATTTGGGAGTATGGATCAAAGCAGATGGGAAAAATGAGACTGTTCTAAAAATGATAAGATCTGACATTGAAGCAGTGTGTGCAGTCATCAGAAAAAAACACATAACTGAGAAACAGGCCATTTACATTTTTAACAGTGTACTTAGTCCAGCTATTGAATTCAGATCTCAGTTGACTCATATTCCTAATAGCTGGACTAGAAAATGGAATTCAAAGATTTCAGCCACTGTGAAGAAAAAAGCAAAACTCTCAGTAGACTTTCCAGCCAGTGCCATGCATCACTCATCCTAGTATAACCTGTTCAAGATTGATGATATACAAGCAAAAAGCAAGATCACAGATTTGTTAGTTAGATTGAACAGTGCTAATATTGCTGGAATGGCTACAAAAATCAGACTAGCCAACTTGCAGGCACAGAGATGGTCAGCTCATAGTATAATTGAATATCCCACCAATGAATGATCCAAGCCAGGGGTTAATCTTATAGCAAACATTATACAGATGATGGAAAAAAAAAACATCTCATTCAAGAGCAATGGTAATACACATGGGATACCTGAATCTTCAAGACCACAGGCGTATTTAATTGAGTCTATCTTACCTTCAAATGAAACCTACATTAAAGTTAGAAGCTTACTAAGAAAGGAAAACTTGTTGTACTTGCATCAGATACAGAACAATGATGAGTTGTTGATGACATGGTTGGACTTTACAAGGAAGTACAAACAAAGCGATAGTGGTAGAATTCCCAGATGGTTTAAGATTTTAGAATCTACAATCATTATGGATAAATACAGAAACATTGATGTAGCACAATGTGAGACATTGGGTATGCACATACTGACTAACCAAATACCAGATGATTTAGAAACAATGCAAAGAGACACTATTTACATCCATATCCCTGACACTTTACTATCACAATGGAAGAGTGTACGAGAGAAGTTGAGACTCAGGAAAGAGATAGAAATATCAACAGATGGCTCACTGGTAAAGGCTGGTTCTGAGGAAGCAAGAGGAGCAGCTGCCTTCATAACACATGGGATAGAGGCTGAATTTGGTATAGCAATTGATGGAACATTGTCATCAACAAAAGCAGAGGCAAAGGCTGTATTGCTAGCTTTGGAAGCAGTGCCTTACAGATGTAAACTAATAATAAACATGGATAGTCAAGCAGTGATGGCAATGGCTCAAAGATGGTTGTCCAAAGATTCTCTCCTGTCTATTAGAAATCAGCTTAAAACCTCAAACTGGCACACATGGAATGCAATCAGAGCGATAATAAGGGAAAAAAAGATTGACCTCAGCATGAACAAAGTGGCTGCACATACTGGTATATTTGAAAAATGAGAAGGCTGACAAACTAGCCAAAGGATCTACTGCTCTTGATACAATGAGGTGGGCCTACAATGCTAAGGAGACTGCATACATTCTTGTTTGTAGAGGAGTTGAATTGGATCTGAATATCAGGCATTTTCTGAACAAACAGGCTAGTCTTTAATCAGCTTTAGACTGGATAGGCAACAACAAAGTCCAAGAAACAATAATATCTATAGACCAAGACATAGACTGGATAAGTACAACCAAGATTTGGAACTGGGATGGTAAAATGTTATCAGGCTTCACCTCAGCTAATTCTTCAGCAATGTGCACATTTATTATGAAATCATTTCACAACATGCTGCCAACAGCAGAGGTGCTATACAACAGATGTCCCCATGTATACTTGAATAATCTTTGCAAGACATGTCACAGGGAAGTGGAAACCAACCAGCACTTTTGGAAATGCTCTTTGAATACCCTAAAGGGCAAGACACTGATTGATGATATAAAAAATAAGTGGATACAGTGCCTTTCAAAGGCTGTGAGAGGGGGACACGAAGCCCAAAACACTGATGAGAAGATTGTACTGTCTAAGAAATACATCATGTCAATGTCTAATGTAGATCTGCTATGTAAAAGACTGGTCAATAAGCAATTTGGAAGGATCAATACCTTTTCTGACATCAACCTAAGGACTAGCAATAAAGTATTGATTAAGGTGTGTAAATGGGCAGTTACTCAAGCAAGGAATAGATTGTGGGGAGAATGTTGCAAACTGTAAACTGAATGGGAAAAAACAATGGGTATTGATAATAGGGTCAAGTGAAATCCAACTGGTGGCTCCAGTGTAGATAGCATTTCAAGGAATAGTGGTAGAGTTATTGGTAAACCCATAGTCAAAGTAGGTGATGTTTCTACACAGTGTAATAGTATACTGACTGATGTTTTTTGTGGTAGGAGTACTATGTGTGATAGTGTAATACCCCATAAATTTGGTTATACTAGTGTGTAGTTAGGCATAACCACTTAGTGGTTAGCCACATCTTGTAATTTAGATTATTGGATGAGTTGGCTTTATGAAAAGATCATGCTTTGTAAGTGTGGCTAAACTAATAAAAGACCAGCGTGGCTACACGTTAACAAAAAAAAAATGACCAAGGAACTGGATAGATTGGCATCCAAAGAAAGATTTGATTGAGTTGATCTTAAGGCCAGCATTTCTGAGCAGGTCAAAAACCTTCTGTAAATGTTCAAGATGTTCATCCCAGGTTTTTGAATATACCATTATGTCATCCAAGTAAACCAGAACAAAGTTTTCTTTTACTGATTCAAACACTTTATCCATTAGGCATTAAAAAATAGGAGGAGCATTGGTAAGATCAAAAGGCATGACTGTAAATTCATAGGTGCCATACTTGGTAATGAAAACAGTTTTCTTTCTGCTTTCTGGATCCATCTCTACTTGCCAGAATCCAGCAGTTAAGTCAATGGTTGAGAAGAAAGCAGCACCATTGAATTTATCTAGCATTGTATCAATTTTGGAGAGTGGATACATGTCTCTTATAGTGATGGCATTTAATTGGTGGTAGTCAACACAAAAGTGTAGAGTTCCACCTTTCTTAAATACCACTACAACTGGGAAAGCCCATTTACTCTTGGTTTCTTGTATAAATCCAAGATCTTTCATCTGGTTTATCTCTTTCTTAATAAATTCATCATTGTGTCAATTGGATTGATAAGGCATCAAATGGATGAGGCAAGTTTCTTTTGTGGTGATGGTGTGTTGTATTACATGGGTTCATCCAGGAGTATCACCTTCTTTTGAAATTACTGGGCTATTTCTAGCCAACAGATTTTCAATGTCCACTTTTCTTTCTTCAGGAGAAGGTTCTCTTTGTTTTACAACTAATAATTAGATTTCAGGTGGTTCATTCTCAAAGGTTTTTTGTACTTTAAGTTTTTCTTGAGGTATCAAGCTAATTGGTTCCCAATCTTTGTAATAGATCAGGCAGAATTTGCATTCATCACTTGGTGAATACAAAAGTTTATTACACTAGCACTGTGCACAAGAACCATGCCACCAATAACTGTATTTGGCTTTTTTGCCAGGTTTTTTGTCAAAGATTCTTCTGAAGATATCATAGTAAGGCCAGCAGATCAGCTTGCCATTCACCATGATTCCTTTTTTGTCAGCTTTAACATTGTCCAGTGGCTTGCTATTGCTGGTGAAAATAGTATAGGCAAGTTCAACAGTTTCTTTTTGTTCTTCTTGATCTTTATCATTGCTTTCATTATCATCTGATTCATCTGATTGTTCTTCTTCTTGGTTCTGTTGGGTTACTGGAGGAGTTGTCCAATAACAGCACTTAACCACAATGGGTTTTTCACCATATCTGATGGTTAGTTCACAAAGTTCATAATCAAGCAAGGCTTTTGCTTTCTTGAGCCATTCATTGCCAACTATTATGGTGTATTCTTTTGCTTCAGATACTTCCATGTCAGTTTCAATGCTAATGCCATTGGTTCGGACAGGAACAGCTTTGGCTATGCTCAGACTTTTCTTTTTGTCACCATGTACATTGGTCATTGGTCTTGTGGATGGTTCATCAATTTTTCTGCCAATTGCTTCTAAAAAGTGTTTGGCAATAACACTAACAGATGATCCACTGTCCAGCATCAAATCAATAAAGTAGCCAGCCACTTGGGCTTTGCAAATCAGAGAAGTAACATTGCTGTTGTCAGCAAGTCCAGCTTGACAAGGACACTTGTTGGTTTTTGGTGTCTTCTTCTTTGGTATTAATGATTTGTGAAGGTTTTTTCTGAATTGGGGATGGGTCATTAACTGGCCAAAGGTAATGTGAGCAGGAGGTTCTAACTTTGGAGGATTTTTAAAAACTTTAGCTTTTGGTAGCTCATTGTTATCAGCAGTTGATGTGGAGGCTTTCTTTGGATCTATAACGAAATCAACCTTGGCTTTCTTCTTCTTTCTTGTTGGTTCAGAAGTGTTGATTGCTAGTTCATCCATGTCATGGTCATCATCAGTTAGATTAAAAGCATAAAAGGGGTTTTCTTCTGGTTGGCTTGCACTTTCACCATTTGAAGGTGCACTTACCAGTTTAAAGACTGATAAACAGTGGCTTTCACTAGGGGATTCTCTCCAAAGAAATTGATGTTGGCATGATTGGATCTTTGATTGAGAACATTATTATTGTTGGGTCTGTTATTCTGAGTGTCATTATTTCTAGAAGCTGGAAGAGGCAATGAAGGATTGTCACAGTCTCTTAAGAAGTGTTCAGTTAGCCCACAGTAATAGCACACAGGTGGGCTGCAATTTTGCTGTCTTTGATATGGTGGTTGTTGAGGCTAATTGAAGTGGGGTTCAAATCTGGGTCTTTGGAGTTGTTGATTTTCTCTAACTGCTTGGGCCAAAGATTCCAGTAGCTGGGCAAGATTAGCTGTGAGTCTATCTATTAACTGTTTATTTGGGTCTTGAGTTTGGGCAGCAAAAGAGGCAGCAGCCATTTGTGAAGCTGGAGCCATGGCAGGAGCAAAAGCAAAAACTGGAAGTGTGGATCCCAAATGCATCCTTTGGTTATCTTTAATTCTTTGTGCCAGTTCAATAGCCATGCTATTGTTGGGTTGTCTTTTAAAGCCAAGAGAGACCAAAAAGCATACAATAGATCAGTTTTTAATCCTTTTGTGAAGGAATGGATCTTTTGCTCTTCTGTCCAGTTTCTCCTGAAGTCTACATGTTTGATTAGCTTTCTGATAGCTTTGGCATATTCAGTTACTACTTCTCCAATTCCATGTGCCATTTGGATATTAATATTGGAGTTCTGAACTTGGTCTCAAACTGATTAGTGAAAAAGGTATTTTTTTCTCCAGCATTGGTTGGTGTCCATTTGATTATTTGGTGTTGAGCATTGGCATCTGTTTCTTGTGAGAACCAGGTAGCAGGAGAGCCTTGGAGATAGCCACCAATGATTTGGAACTTGTATTTTTCATCATACTAGTTGGCTGTGGCAGCTCTCTCAAAATCATCCAACCATTCAATTGGATCTTGTGTATCACCTTTAAATAGTGGTAGTGGAGTATTGTTTCTTCTTCATAGAGCAGTTTGTATATCTTGGAGGGCGGCCAGAATGTTTGCTTGCATGGGGTCATTAGCCATTGGTTCAGGGGTAACTGTTTGTATAGATGAGTTTGATTTGCTTAATAAAAAGTCAAAAACAGGAGCAGTTTGGTAGCTTTCTTCTTCTGTTTCAAAGGAAGTTTCAGTTGATTGATGGGCAGCAATTCAAGTATGGATTTGATGATTCAGATATTCGAAATCAAAGAGCTGTTGTTCAAAGGTTGTGGAATATAAAAGCTGATTAATGCTGTTGTTTCTTTCTACAAAGTTGTCTTTAAAATAAGCTTGATCAAAGTAATAAGTTGTATAGGCTGTATAAATTTCAGCTGAATGCTTATTCAAGAACCAGTTCCAAAAATCTTGGAATTGTTTGCTGGATTGTTCTTTAATGGGGAAGCAAATCAAGCAGGAAGGCAAAGGATTGAGTTCAATAATGTCTAGATTGTTTTTGTTGTGTGCTTTAAAGTGTTCTTCTGATTGTTGTGGCAGGTATGAATAATCACCCATACAATAGGAAACAAAGTGGATTTTGACAATTTTACAGGGAACACCACTTTTATGTTATGGGTTGGAGTAACAAGCTAACAAATAGTAAGGGAGAACAGGATTGTAAGGTGATGGAAATAATCAAAAGGGAATTTAACTTCAAAGAGCAAATTGAATAAGTATGGATTCAATGTGTGAAATCAGTTTTATAAAATATCTCAGTTGCTATTCTTTTCAAAAAGTAATTGGGGAATCTGAAGGTAGAGGGATAGTCCATACTGTCAACAAATGATCACACTTGATATAATTCTATGTTTCACATCAGCACTCTTAGAATTCAATATCAAGTATCAGATGTGCTCTTTAGTCATGTTTTATTCAATAATCTTCAAATGCTACACTTATACTGTTACAAGTTGGAGTAACAAGCTAACAGATAGCAAGGGAGAACAGGATTTAGGGTGATGGAAATAATCAAAAAGAATTTCAACTTTAAAGAGCAAATTAAATGAGTATGGATTCAATGTGCAAGATCAGTCTCATAAAATATCTTAGTTGCTATTCTTTTCAAAGATAACTGGGGAATCTGAAGGTAGAGAGATAGTCCATACTGTCAACAATTAATCACCACTGGTATAATTTTATGCCTCATGTTAGCACTCTTAGAATTCAATATCAGGTATCAACTTGTGCTTTTCAGTCACGTTTATTCAAATAATCTTCAAATGCTACAATTATATACGTCAGGAAAAGGCCAACAAGTAATCTTTTATCTTTAAGATATTTAGATACTTGAAGGTAGGGAAAGGGAAATTAGCAATAAGAGAAGGATTGAGATAAAAGTTGTTATTTTATTTATTCTTGATTATTCAGATACTTGTTATTACATGCTTTTCTACAGCTAAAAGATTCATTACTTATATAGCTATCAAAAATAGTCAATAATCAGGTCAACAGTTAGGTTATTGATTAGGTCAATAATCACTTTCTAAAAATAATGTGGCTAATCATATGACATCAGTGGCTAATACATGTGATAATTAATAAGAAATATATGTCTTAACTATAACATTATCCTTTTCAAAGAGATTGAGCTTTGGCAAAATCAAGCTATTTATAGTGTAATCTATTTGAAGAGTTTTATCTAACTCAAAGCTTACTAATTTATTGAAGTCTTTTGTAGATAGGGTGTATAATACTTGAGGTGAAATGAGTTTTGTATCCAAGAGACCAAATTTTTGTATTAGAGTTTTGGCTCTTCTAGCAATGGTTAAAACTCTTGGAACATCTAATTGTATAATGCCCAAAATTTCTGCCTGTATCTCTGAAGTTGTTTTCTTCATGAGCTTTATGTCATCTATAATTTCACCAAGGCAACCATAGAGCTCTAGTTGTCTTTCATATGACAAGTTTTTGTCTATAGGTAAGATTCTTTTAATTGTTTTTTCAAGTATGGTGGAAGGTACGAGTATTGCTATTGTTATACTTTCTAGCAGATATTTATTTATTTTGCTACCAATTCTTTCTCTTCTGGTAGTTGTTTTCTTTAGACTAATAACAGTATGTGTTTCACTGCTATCAGTTATGGTGGTCTGTTTTTCAATGGTCAAAGTAACATTTGGATAGTTTTTAATCCAATACTCATAGAGAGTATAGGAGGCATTTTGAATGTTTTAATTCAGAAAATAATTGTTTATGTCAATTGAAGATACCTCTGTTTTGGAAATGGTGCATTTATTTATACTTGATTTTTGTTGATCATTTGAGTTGGTATTATCACAACAGACAACCAATCAGGTTGTTTGTGGTATTTCTTGAGTCATGTGTTATGAACAGGTTGATTATTAAAGATTGTTCCAGATTGATCTTGTAAGATATAAAAACCATTGTTCAGAACTTTGTTGACTATAAAGGGTCCTTTCCATTGGCTAGATAATTTATCACCATAGACATTATCTTTGTCTGAACGGTATTCCAAAACCAAGTCACCAATGCTTAAGGAAAGTGTTTTATAGGTTTTCTTTTTCTTAAGCTTCTCTTGGAACTGTTTTATCTTTTCAAAGGCAATTATCCATGCCTCTACCAATGAGTCAAGAATGGTACCAAGTCTTCTTTGCAAAATGTCTTTGTAATTCCCTATTGTGATTTCTTCAAAGGGTATTGTCTCAATATCAGTTTCTATTGGTAGTGTTGCCATTTGTCCATAGAGCAGGTAAAAGGGTTTATAACTTGTTATGTCATGATTCACAGTTCTATAAGCAAACAAAGCTGAAGACAGTACTTTGTCCCATAAGTTTGTTTCTTCACTTGTTTTGGCTAAGGTTTCACACAGTGTTCTATTAAAACGTTTCACTAGGCCATTTGTTTGGAGGTGATAAGGGGAGGAAAGTTTGTGACGTATTCCCATTTTTCTACAAAGTTTTTCAACCAGTGTACTGAGAAAAGCTCTTCCTCTATCAGATAAAAGTTCTCTGGAGCAGCCATGGCAACAAATGATATCTTCATAAATGAAATTAGCAATGGAAACTGCTGTTTGATCTGGGGTGGCTCTTGCTTCTACCCACTTTGTAAGATAGTTAGTAGCTGTGATAATGTATTTGTTGCCATCAGGAGTTACTGTTAATGGTCCAACAACATCTATACCAATTCTGTCAAAGGGTTGGCCAACAGAGATTGGATGGATGTCTTTTTTTGCAGATTTTAATGTACTCAGCAATGTCTTTTTCCAAGATAGGCCAATAATAGTGAGCTAGAGTTTTCTGAATTGTTTTTGTTTTTCCAAAGTGTCCAGCTAATGGATCAGTGTGCATGTTATAGATCACAATTTCTCTTTTTTCAAATCTTATAACTCTCTGGAGGTGGTCAGGATCTTTTCTGTTTTTTTTGTATAGTTGGTTCTGGTAGATCAAATAGAAATTTGATTGTTTGTACAAATGTTTTCTTTGCTGTCGATTGTATTCCAGTAGGTATTGTCCTTTACCCAAAAATTCCATTAAGGCAGAGTAGTTGTCCAAGTCCATTATTGTGTTTGATTGTGAGAGAATTACTAATAACTAGGTTGGTTTAGTTTGAGGTAGTTGTACTGTCACTGGATGGTAAGTCTAGAAAGAGCATTGGTGTTTTGATGATGTGCTCCTTTGCAATGTTGAATGTCATAGTTGAATTCATCTAAGTGGAGTATCCAGTAAGTTATTCTTTTATCTGTTACCACCAAAAACTTTACCCCCAGGAGATACTTATCCCAGTAACTAGTAGCCCAGACTACTGCTAAGCATTTCTGCTTAGTAACTAAATAGTTCTGTTCTGCTGGTATAAGGGTTCTACTGGTATATGCTATTGTATGTTCTCTGCCATCTTCATCTTTTTGTGACAGGACAGCACCAAGTCCATAACCAGATGCATCAGTATGAAGGATAAAAGGTTGATCCAGATCAGGTTGCTTGAGAATAGGTTCTGTAACCAATTTTTCTTTGAGGGTTTCAAATGCTTTCTGCTGATGTGTACCCCAGTAGTAATTAACGTTTTTCCTAAGTAGCTGATTGAATGGAGAGGCAATTTTGGAAAAATTCTTGACAAATTTCTGATAATAAGAAGCCAAACCAAGGAAAGAGCACAGTTCATGAACATTCATTGGTTGTCTAATGTTCTAGACTTTTTTAACCTTGGCTGGGTCAGGAAAAATTCCATCCTTTATAATAAGATGGCCAAGAAATTGGGTTGATTGCTGTCCAAAGAAAGATTTGATTGGGTTTATCTTAAGGCCAGCATTTCTAAGAAGGTCAAAAACCTTTTGCAAATGTTCAAGATGTTCATCCCAGATTTTTGAGTACACTATTATGTCATCCAAATAAACCAGAACAAAATTTTCTTTTACTGATTCAAATACTTTGTCTATTAAGCATTAAAAGGTGGGAGGAGCATTGGTGAGACCAAAAGGCATGACTGTAAATTCATAGGTACCATACTTGGTTATAAAGGCAGTTTTCTTCCGACTTTCTGGATCCATCTCTACTTGCCAAAATCCAGCAGTTAGATCAATGGTTGAGAAGAAAGCAGCACCCTTGAATTGATCTAGCATTGCATCAATTTTGGGAAGTGAGTATATGTCTTTTTCAGTGATGGCATTTAATTGGCAATAATCTACACAGAAGCACAGGGTTCCACCTTTCTTGGATACCACTACAACTGGGAAAGCCTATTCACTCTTGGTTTTTTGTATGAATCCAAGATTCTTCATTTGTTTTATTTATTTCTTGATGAACTCATCATTGTGGCGATTGGATTGATATGGTTTTAGATAGATAGAGTGAGTTTCTTTGGTGATGATAGTATTGTTACAGGTTGGAGTAACAAGCTAACGGATAGCAAGGGAGAACAGTATTGTAGGGTGATGGAAATAAACAAAGAAGGAATTACAATAAGAGAGCGAATTGAATAAGTAGGAATTCAATGTGTGTGATCAGTCTCATAAAAATCACAGTCACTAATTTTTTCTTAAATCTGAAGGTAGAAGAATAGTCTGTGATTGTCAACAAGATAACACCGCTGCTATTATTCTATGCTTCAACTCGGTGATTCTTAGAATCAATAACAGGTATCGTTGTACTTTTCAATTATTTCTTTATTCAATGAATTACAAGAGCAAGCCAATTGCTTCTCAGGCTAATTCTAACAAATACAAATCAAGAAAGGGAAAAGATAAGGTATGTGAATGCCAACAAGTAGATACTTGAAGGTAAGGAAAGGGGAATAAGCGATTATGAGAGGAAGTAATTAATATTGTTTATTTCGTTACTTTAATCATGTCTTTCTACAGCTAAGGGAATCATCGCTTATATAGCTATCTAAAGTGGTCAATGACCAGGTCAACGATCAGGTCAATGATCAGGTCAACAATTAGGTCAATAATCAGGTCAATAATCAGGTCAATGATCAGGTCAACGGTCAGGTCATTGATCAAGTCAATGATCACTATCTAAAAATAGGGTGGCTAATTATATGACATTAGTGGCTAATACATGTGATAATTAATAAAAACTATGTGTTTTAACCATAACATTATTCTCTCCAAAGAGATTGAGCTCCGGCAAAATCAAACTATTTATGGGATAGTCTATGTGAAGAGTTTTGTCTAACTCAAAACTAACTAGTTTGTTGAAGTCTTTTGTGGATAGAGTATATAGTACTTGAGGCGAAATAAGCTTTGTATCCAAGAGACCAAATCTTTGTATTAGAGTTCTGGCTCTTCTAGCAATGGTCAAAACTCTTAGGACATCCAATCATATAATGCCCAAAATTTCCACTTGTATCTCTGAAGTTGTTTTCTTCATGAGCTTCATGTCTTCTATGATTTCACCAAGACAACCATAGAGTTCTAATTGTCTTCCATATGACAAGTTTTTGTCTATGGGCAAAATTTCTTGTATTGTTTTTCCAATTGTGCTGGAAGGTGAAAGTATCATTGCTGTTATGCTTTCCAGCAGGTATTTATTTATTTTGCCACCAATTTTTTTTCTTCTGGTAGTTGTTTTCTTGGTCTAATAACAGTGTGAATTTCACTGTTGTCTGTTATAGTGGTTTGTTTTCTGATAGTCAGAGTAGCATTTGGATAGTTCTTGATCCAGTACTCATAGAGAGTATAGAAAGCATTTTGAATGTTTTGATCCAGGAAATAATTGTTCATGTCGATTGAAGATACCTCTGTTTTGGGAATGGTGCATTTATTTATATCTAATTTTTGCTGATCATTTGGGTCGGTATTACCACAACAGGTAACCAATCAGATCGTTTGTGATATTTCTTGAGTCACGTGCCATGAACAAATCAATCATTAAAAATTTTTCTGGATTGATCTTGAAGAATATAAGAACCATTGTTCAGAACTTTGTTGACTATAAAGGGTCCTTTTCATTGGCTAGAGAATTTATCATTATAGACATTGTCTTTGTCTGAACGGTATTCCAAAACTAAGTCACCAACACTTAAGGAAAGTGTTTTATAGGTTTTTCTTTTTGAGCTTCTCTTGGAACTGTTTTATCTTTTCAAAGGCAATTATCCATGCTTCTACCAATGAGTCAAGAATAGTACCAAGTCTTCTTTGCAAAATGTCTTTGTAATCTCCTATTGTTATTTCTTCAAAAAGTATTGTTTCTATATCCATTTCTATTGGTAGAGTTGCTATTCGTTTATAGAGCAGATAAAAGGGTTCATAACTTGTTATGTCATGATTCACAGTTCTATAAGCAAACAAGGCTGAAGGCAATACTTTGTCCCATAGGTTGGTTTCTTCACTGGTTTTGGCTAGGGTTTCACATAGTGTTCTATTGAAACGTTTTACTAGGCCATTTGTTTGGGGGTAATAAGGGGAAGAAAGTTTATGACGTATTCCCATTTTTCTGCAAAGTTCTTCAACCAGTGTACTGAGAAAAGCTCTTCCTCTATCAGATAAAAGTTTTTTGGGGCAGCTGTGGTGACAGATAATATCTTCATAAATGAAATTGGCAATTGAGACTGCTGTTTGATCTGAGGTGGCTCTTGCTTCTACCCACTTTGTAAAATAGTTGGTAGCTGTGATAATGTATCTGTTGCCATCAGGAGTTACTGTTAAAGATCCAACAACATCTATACCAATTCTATCAAATGGTTGACCAACAGAGATTAAATGGATATCTTCCTTGCGATTGGGTTTTTCTCTTCTTTGGCAGGTATCACAGGTTTTGATGTATTTAGCAATGTCTTTTCCCAAGGTAGGCTAATAATAGCGAGCTAAAGTTTTCTGAATTGTTTTTGTTTTTCCAAAGTGTCTAGCTAATGGATCAGTGTGCATATTGTAGATCACAATTTCTTTTTTTTCAAATCTAATAACTCTCTGGGGGCAGTCAGGATCTTTTCTATTTCTTTTATATAACTGGTTCTGGCGAATCAAATAGAAATTTGATTGTTTGCACAAATGTTCTCTTTGCTGTCGAGTATAGTCCAGCGGGTATTGTCCTTTACCCAAAAATTTCATTAAAGCAAAATAGTTGTCCAAGTCCATTATCATGTTTGTTTGTAGGGGAGTTACAAATAATTAAGTTGGTTTGGTTTGAGAGGGTTTTACTATTACTGGATGGTAAGTCTGGAGAGAGCGTCGATGTTTTGATGATTAGCTCCTTTGTGGTGTTGAATGTCATAGTCAAATTCGTTCAAGTGGAGTATCCAGCGAGTTATCCATTTATGTTCCAGGTTTATTTTGTTGCGTAGCCAAACCAAAGCTTGGTGATCTGTTACCACCAAAAATTTCACACCCTTAAGATATTTGTCCCAGTAGCTGGTAACCCAAACTACTGCTAAGCATTCCTGCTCAGTAACTGAGTAGTTCCTTTCTGCTGGTGTGAGAGTTCTACTGGCATATGCTACGGTGTGTTCTCTGTTATCTTCATCTTTCTGGGAAAGAACAGCACCAAGTCCATAGCCAGATGTATCAGTGTGGAGGATAAAAGGTTGATCCAAATTAAGTTGCATGAGGATGAGTTCTGTAACCAGTTTTTCCTTCAGAATTTTAAATGCTTTTTGTTGATAAGTGCCCCAGTGATAATTGATGTTTTTCTTAAGTAGCTGATTGAGAGAAGCAGCAATTTTGGAAAAATCCTTGACAAACTTGTGATAATAAAAGGCCAAACCAAGAAAAGAGCGTAGTTCATGAACATTCATTGGTTGTCTAATGTTTTGAACTTTTTTAATTTTGGCTGGATCAGGGAAGATTCCATCTTTTGTAATAAGATGGCCAAGGAACTGGGTGGATTGATGTCCAAAGAATGATTTGATTGGATTGATCTTGAGACCAGCATTTTTAAGGAGGTCAAAAACCTTTTGCAAATGTTCAAGGTGTTCATTCCAGGTTTTTGAGTATACCATTATGTTATCCAAGTAGACTAGAACAAAGTTTTCTTTTACTGATTCAAATACTTTGTCCATTAAGCGTTGAAAGGTGGGAGGAGCATTTGTGAGACCAAAAGGCATGACTGTGAATTTGTAGGTACCATACTTGGTGATGAAGGCAGTTTTCTTTCTGCTTTTTGGATCCATCTCTACTTGCCAGAATCCAGCAGTTAAGTCAATGGTTGAGAAGAAAGCGGCACCATGGAATTGGTCTAGCATTGCATCAATCTTGGGAAGTGGGTACATGTCTTTTTCAGTAATGGCATTTAATTGGTGATAGTCAATACAAAAGCGTAGGGTTCCTCCTTTCTTGGATACCACTACAATTGGTAATGCCCATTCACTCTTGGTTTTCTGTATGAATCCAAAGGTTTTCATTTGGGTTATTTCCTTTTTGATAAACTCATCATTGTGCTGGTTGGATTGATAGGGCTTCAAATGGATGGGGTGAGTTTCTCTGGTGATGATGGTGTGTTGTATCACATGTGTACATCCAGGAGGTTCACCTTCTTTTGAGATAACTGGGCTGTTTCTAGCCAGCAGGTTTTTAATGTCTACTTTTCTTTCTTCTGGAAAGGGTTCTCTTTGTTCTACAACTAGTGATTGAATTTCAGGTGGTTCGTTTTCAAAAGACTTTTGGACTTCTTTTATTTCCTCTCGGGGTATCAAGCTAATTGGTTTCCAATCTTTGTAATAGATCAGGCAGGACATGCATTCATTGCTAGGAGAATACAATGGTTTGTCGCACCAGCACCGGGCACAAAAACCATGCCACCAATAACTGTATTTGGCTTTCTTTGCCTGGCTTTCTGTCAAAGGTTCTTCTGAGCATGTCATAATAAGGCCAGCAGATCAGCTTGCCATTAACAATGATTCCTTCTTTATCTGCCTTGACATTATCCAGTGGTTTGCCATTGCTAATAAAGATGGTATAGGTGAGTTCAGTAGTTTCTTCTTGTTCTTCTTCTTCCTCACTTTCTTCATCATCTGATTCATCTGATTCATCTGATTCATTTTCTTCTGGGCTCTGCTTGGGTACTGGGGGAGTTGTCCAATGGCAACACTTAACCACAATGGATTTTTCACCACATCTTATGGTTAGTTCACAGAGTTCATAATCAAGCAAAGCCTTTGCTTTCTTGAGCCATTCATTGCCAACAATGATGGTGTATTCTTTTGCTTCAAACACTTCCATATCAGTTTCAATGCTGATGCCATTGATGCGGACAGGAATAGCTTTGGCTATGCCAAGCCCTTTTTTCTTATCACCATGCACATTGGTCATTGGTCATATGGATGGTTCATCAATTTTTCTGCCAATTGCTTCAAGAAAGTGTTTGGCAATAACACTAACAGATGATCTACTGTCTAGGATCAAATCAATGAAGTAGCCAGCCACTTGGGCTTTACAAATTAGAGGAGTGACATTGTTATTGTCAGCAAGTCCAGTTTGGTGAGGACGTTTGTTGGTTTTGGGTGTCTTTTTCTTTGGAATCAGGGATTTGTGAAGATCTTTTCTGAATTGTGGATGGGTCATCAATTGGCCAAAGATTATATGTGCTGGGGTTTCTATAAGGTCTTTGACAACAGAATAGGGACTGGATTTTTGTACTATTTCTGGGGGTTCTAACTTTGGAGGGTTCTTGAAAACTTTGGCTTTTGGGGGCTCATTGTTGTCAGCAGTTGATGTAGAAGCTTTATTGGGGTCTAGAACGAAATCAACTTTGGCTTTCTTCTTCTTTCTTGTGAATTCAGAGGGGTTGATTGCTAATTCATCTATGTCATGGTCATCATCAGTTAAGTTAAAAGTGTAAAAGGGGTTTTCTTCTGATTGGCTTGTACTCTCACCCTTTGAAGGTGTGCCTACCAGTTTAAAGGCTGATAAACAGTGGCTTTAACTAGGAGATCCTCTCCAAAGAAATTGATGTTGGCATGATTAGGTCTTTGGTTGGGCACATTGTTGTTGTTGATCCTGTTGTTCTGAGCATCATTGTTTCTGAGGACTGGTGGAGGCAGTGGAGGATTGTTGCAATCTTTTGAAAAGTGTCCAGTTAATCCACAGCGATAGCATACAGGTGGGCCATGATTTTGTTGTCTTTGATAAGGTGGTTGCTGGGGCTGATTGAAGTGTGGTTCCTGTCTCTTATACACATCTTAAATTAGTTCTCAATCCTTTTGTGAAGGAGTAAATTTTCTGCTCTTCTGTCCAATTTCTTCCAGTGTCTACTCGTTTGATTAACTTTCTGATTGCTTTGGCGTATTTGGTTACAACTTCACCGGGACCTTGGGTTCTTCTTTCCAATTCCATACGCCATTTTGATATTAATATTGGGGTTCTGAACTTGTTTTCAAACCGGGTAGTGAAAGAAGTGTTGATTTCTCCCACATTTGCTGGTGTCCATCTAACAATTCTTTGCTGGGCATTGGCATCTGTTTCTTGTGAGAACCAGGTAGCAGGGGATTCTTGAAGGTAGCCACCAACAATTTGGAACTTGTACTCATCATTATATTGATTGGCTGTAACGGCTCTTTCAAAGTCATCCAACCATTCAATTGGATCTTGTGCATTACCTCTAAATAATGGTATTGGGGTGTTGTTTCTTCGCCCTAAAGCAGTTTGTATATCTTGGAGGGCAGCCAGAATGTTTGCTTGCATGGGGTCATTAGCCATTGGTTCAGGGGTAACTGTTTGTGTAGACGAGTCTGATTTGCTTGATAAAAGATCAAAAACAGGTGCAGTTTGGTAGCTTTCTTCTTCTGTTTCAAAGGGAGTTTCAGTTGCTTGATGGGCAGCAATCCAAATGTGGATTTGATGATTCAGATATTCAAAATCAGAGGGCTGTTGTTCAAAGGTTGCAGAATATAAGAGCTGATTGATACTGTTGTTTTTTTCTTCAAAGTCATTTTCAAAATAAGCTTGGTCAAAGTAATAGGTTGTATAAGCTGTGTAGATTTCAGCTGAATGCTTGTTCAGGAACCAGTTCCAAAAGTCTTGGAATTGTCTACTGGATTGTTCTTCAAGGGGGAAGCAGATCAAGCAGGAGGGCAGAGGATTAAGTTTAATGAAACTTTAGTTGTTTCTGTTGTGTGCTGCAAAGTGTTCTTCTGATTGCTGTGGCAGATATGAGTAATCACCCATACAATGAGGGAATAAGTGAATTTTGACAACCTCACAGGGAGCACCACTTTTATGTTACAGGTTGGAGTAACAAGCTAACAGATAGCAAGAGAGAACAGTATTGTATGGTGATGGAAATAAACAAAGAGGGGATTACAATAAGGGAGTGAATTGAATAAGTAGGAATTCAATGTGTGTGATCAGTCTCATAAAAATCACAGTCGCTAATCTTTTTTTAAATCTGAAGGTAGAGGAATAGTCCATGATTGTCAACAAGATAACACCACTGCTATTATTCTATGCCTCAACTTGGTGATTCTTAGAATCAATAACAGGTATTGTTGTACTTTTCAATTGTTTCTTTATTCAATAAATTACAAGAGCAAGCCAATTGCTTCTCAGGCTAATTTTAACAAATACAAATCAAGAAGGGGAAAAGATAAGGTATGTGAATGCCAACAAGTAGATACTTGAAGGTAAGGAAAGGAGAATAAGCGATTATAAGAGGAAGTAATTAATATTGTTTATTTCATTACTTTGATCATGTCTTTCTACAGCTAAGGGAATCATCGCTTATATAGCTATCTAAAGTGGTCAATGACCAGGTCAATGATCAGGTTAATGATCAGGTCAATAGTCAGGTCATTGATCAGGTCAACGATCACTATCTAAAAATAGGGTGGCTAATTATATGACATCAGTGGCTAATACATGTGATAATTAATAAAAACTATGTGTTTCAACCATAACACTATGAGTTTTAACCATAACATCATCCTTTCTAAAGAGATTAAGCTCCAGCAAAATCAAACTATTTAGGGAATACTCTATTTGAAGAGTTTTATCTAACTCAAAACTAACTAGTTTGTTGAAGTTATTTGTGGATAAGGTATATAAAACTTGAGACAAAATGAGCTTTGTGTCCAAAAGACCAAATTTTTGTATAAGAGTTTTGGCTCTTCTTACAATGATCAAAACTCTTGGGACATCTAATCATACAATGTCCAAAATTTCCACTTGTATCTCAAAAGTTGTTTTCTTCATGAGCTTCATGTCTTCTATGATTCCATCAAGGTGACTATAGAGTTCTAGTTGTCTTCCATATGACAAGTTTTTGTCTATGGACAAGATTTCTTTAATTGTTTTTCTAATTGTAATAGAAGGTGTAAGTATTGCTGCTGTTATACTTTCCAGCAAATACTTATCCATTTTGCTACCAATTTTTTCTCTTCTGGTAGTTGTTTTCTTTGGTCTGATAACAGTATGTGTTCCACTGTTATCAGTTATTGTAGTTTGTTTTCCAATAGTTAGAGTAGCATTTAGCTAATTTTTAATCCAATACTTATAAAGAGTATAGAAAGCGTTTTGAATGTTTTAATCCAGAAAATAATTGTTCATGTCAATTGAAGATACCTCTGTTTTGGGAGTGGTGCATTTATTTATATCTGATTTTTGCTGATCATTTGGGTCAGTATTACTACAACAGGTAACCAATCAGATTGTTTGTGATATTTCTTGAGTTGCGTGCCATAAACAAATCGATCATTAAAAATTGTTCTGGATTGATCTTGAAAAATATAAGAACCATTGTTCAGAACTTTGTTGACTATAAAGGGTCCTTTCCATTGGCTAGAGAATTTATCATTATAGACATTGTCTTTGTCTGAATGATATTCCAAAACCAAATCACCAATGCTTAAGGAAAGTGTTTTATAGGTTTTTTTTTTCTTAAGCTTCTCTTGGAACTGTTTTATTTTTTCAAAGGCAATTATCCATGCCTCTACCAATGAGTCAAGAATAGTACCAAGTTTTTTTTGCAAAATGTCTTTGTAATTTTCTATTGTGATTTCTTCAAAGGGTATTGTCTCAATATCAGTTTTTATTGGTAGTGTTGCCATTCGTCTATAGAGCAGATAAAAGGATTCATAACTTGTTATGTTATGATTCACAGTTCTATAAGCAAACAAAGCTGAGGACAGTACTTTGTTTCATAAGTTTTCTTCACTTGTTTTGGCTAAGTTTTTACACAGTGTTCTATTAAAATGTTCTACTAGGCCATTTGTTTAGAGGTAATAAGGGGAGGAAAGTTTGTGATGTATTTTCATTTTTCTACAAAGTTTTTTAACCAGTATACTGAGAAAAGCTCTTTCTCTATCAGATAAAAGTTCTTTGGGGCAGCCATGGTGACAAATGATATCTTTATAAATAAAATTAGCAATGGAAACTGCTGTTTAATCTGGGGTGGCTTTTGCTTCTACTTACTTTGTAAGATAGTCAGTAGTTGTGATAATGTATCTGTTGTCATCAGGAGTTACTGTTAATGGTCCAACAACATCTATACCAATTCTGTCAAAGGGTTGGCCAACAGAGATTGAATGGATGTCTTCTTTGCGATTGGGTTTTCCTTTTCTTTGGCAGGTATCACAGGTTTTGATGTACTCAGCAATGTCTTTTCCCAAGGTAGGCTAATAATAGCAAGCTAGAGTTTTCTGAATTGTTTTTGTTTTTCTAAAGTGTCCAGCTAATGGATCAGTGTGCATGTTGTAGATCACAATTTCTCTTTTTTCAAATCTTATGACTCTCTGAGGGTGGTCAAGATCTTTTCTATTTCTTTTGTATAATTGGTTCTGGCGGATCAAATAAAATTTTAATTGTTTGTGCAAATGTTTTCTTTGCTGTCGAGTATATTCCAGTGGGTATTGTCTTTTACCCAAAAATTCCATTAAGGCAGAGTAGTTGTCCAAGTCCATTATCATGTTTGGTTGTAAGAGAATTACTAATAATTAGGTTGGTTTGGTTTGGAAGATTGTACTGTCACTTGGTAGTAAGTCTGGAGAAGCATCGGCATTTTGATGATTAGCTCTTTTATGGTGTTAAATATCATAGTCAAATTCATTCAAGTGGAGTATCCAGCGGGCTATCCGTTTATGTTCTAGCCTTTTTTTGTTGCACAGCCAAACCAAAGCTTGGTGATCTGTTACCACCAAAAACTTCACACCAAAAAGATACTTATCCCAGTAGCTAGTAGTCCAAACTACTGCTAAACATTCCTGCCCAGTAACTGAATAGATTTTTTCTGCTGGTGTAAGAGTTCTACTGGCATAGGCTATTGTATGTTCCTTGCCATCTTCATTTTTTTGTGAGAGAACAGCACCAAGTCTATAGCCAGATGCATCAGTGTGAAAGATGAAAAGTTGATCCAGATCAGATTGCTTGAGAATAGGTTCTGTAACCAATTTTTCTTTGAGGGTTTTAAATGCTTTCTGCTGATGTGTGCTCCAATGGTAGTTAACATTTTTCCTGAGTAGCTGATTGAGTGGAGAGACAATTTTGGAGAAATTCTTAACAAATTTGCAATAATAGGAGGCCAAACCAAGGAAAAAACATAACTCATAAACATTCATTGGTTGTCTTATGTTTTGAACTTTTTTCACTTTGGCTGGATCAGGAAAGATTCCATTTTTTATAATAAAATGGCCAAGGAATTGGGTGGATTGTCTTCCAAAAAAAGATTTGATTGAGTTGAACTTGAGATCTGCATTTCTAAAAAGATCAAAAACCTTTTGCAAATGTTTAAGGTGTTCATCCCAGGTTTTTGAGTACACCATTATATCATCCAGATAGACCAGAACAAAAAGTTTTCTTTTACTGATTCAAATATTTTATCCATTAAGCATTGAAAGATGGAAGAAGTATTGGTAAGACCAAAAGACATGACTGTAAATTCATAAGTGCCATACTTGGTAATGAAGACAGTTTTCTTCTGGCTTTCTGGATCCATTTCTACTTGCCAGAATCTAGCAGTTAGATCAATGATTGAAAAGAAAGCAGCATCTTTGAATTGGTCCAATATTGCATCAATCTTGGGAAGTGGGTACATCTTTCTTTCAGTAATGACATTTAATTGGCAGTAGTTAATACAGAAGCATAGGGTTCCACCTTTCTTGGATACCACTACAACTGGAAAAGCCTATTCACACTTGGTTTTTTGTATGAATCCAAGTTCTTTCATCTGGTTTATTTCTTTCTTGATGAATTTATCATTTTGGCAATTGAATTGGTAAGGCTTCAAATAGATAGGGTGAGTTTTTCTGGTGGTGATGATGTGTTGTATTACATGGGTTCGTCTTGGGATATCACTTTCTTTTGACATAACTGGGCTGTTTCTTGCCAACAGATTTTCAATGTCTATCTTTCTTTCTTTTGGAGAGGGTTCTTTTTGTTTTACTACTAATAATTAGATCTCAAGTGGTTTATTCTCAAAAGACTTTTGGACTTCTTTCAATTTTTCTCTAGGTATTAAACTGATTGGTTTCCAATTTTTGTAATAGATTAAGCATGATTTGTATTTGTCACTTGAAGAATACAAGAGTTGGTTGCACCAGCACTAGGCACAAAGACCATGCCACCAATAACGGTACTTGGCTTTCTTGCCAGGCTTCTGGTCAAAAGTTCTTCTTAGGATATCATAGTAGAGCCAGCAGATCAACTTGCCATTCACAGTGATTCTCTCTCTATCAGTTTTAATATTGTCTAGTGGCTTGCCATTGCTGGTGAAGGTGGTATAGACAAGTTCAGCAGTTTTTTTTTGTTCTTCTTGTTCATCTTCTTCATCACTTTCTTCATTATCTGATTCCTCTGATTGCTCATCTTCTTGATTTTGTTTGGTTGCTGGAGGAGTTGTCCAATGGCAACATTTAACCACAATAGATTTTTCATCACATCTTATGATTAGCTCACAAAGTTCATAGTTGAGTAAGGCTTTTGCTTTCTTGAGCCACTCATTGCCAACAATGATAGTGTATTCTTTAACTTCAGAAACTTCCATGTCAGTTTCAATACTGATGCCATTGATGTGGACAGAAATAGCTTTGGCAATGCCCAGATCTTTCTTCTTGTCACCATGTACATTGGTTATTGGTTGGGTGGAAGGCTCATCAATTTTTCTGTCAATTGCTTCAAGGAAGTGTTTGGCAATTACACTAACAAATAATCCATTGTCTAGAATCAAGTCAATGAAGTAACTAGCCACTTGTGCTTTGCAAATTAGAGGAATGACATTGCTGTTGTCAGCAAGTCCAGCTTGGCGAGGGCATTTATTGGTCTTTGGTGTTTTCTTCTTGGGAATTAGAGATTTGTGGAGATCTTTTCTGAACTGTGGATGGGTCATTAACTGGCCAAAGATAATGTGTACTAGGGTTTTTATGAAATCTTTGACAACAGAATAAGGTCCAGATTTTTGTATTATTTCTGGGAGTTCTAGCTTTGGAGAATTCTTAAAAACTTTAGCCTTTGGTGGCTCATTATTATCAGCAGTTGATGTGGATGGTTTGTTTGGATCCAAAACGAAATCAACCTTGGCTTTCTTCTTCTTTCTTGTTGATTCTGTGGTGTTAATTGCTAGTTCATTCATGTTATGATCATTATCAGTTAAGTTAAAGACATAAAAGGGGTTTTCTTCTGGTTGGCTTGTACTCTCACTCTTTGGAGGTGCACCTACCAGTTTAAAGACTAATAAACAGTGGCTTCAACTAGGGGATCTTCTCCAAAGAAATTGATATTGGCATGATTAGGTTTTTGATTGAGGGCATTGTTGTTAATGGTTCTGTTGTTTTGATTGTCATTATTTCTGGGGACTGAAGGAGTTAAAGGAGGATTGTTGCAATCTCTTAAAAAATATCCAGTTAATCCATATCTATAACATACAGAAGGACCATGATTTTGCTGTCTTTAATAATAAGATTGCTAGAGCTGATTAAAATGTGGTTCATATTTGGGTCTTTGTGGTTATTGGTTATCTCTAACTGCTTGTGCCAAAAATTCTAATAACCAGGCAAGATTGGCTGTGAGTCTATCAATTAATTGTTTATTTGGATCTTGAGTTTGGGCAGCAAAAGAGACAGCAGCCATTTGAGGGACAGGAGCCATAACAGGAACAGGAGCAAAAACTGAAAGTGTAGATCCCAAATGTATTCTTTGGTTGTTTTCAATTCATTGGGCAAGTTTGATGGCTATGTCCATTGTAGGATTGTTTTTCAGGACCAAGAGAGACCAAAGAGCATAAGATAAATCGGTTCTCAATTTTTTTGTAAAAGAATAAATTTTTTGTTCTTCTGTCCAATTTCTTCCAGAGTCTATACGCTTGATTAACTTTCTGATTGCTTTAGCATATTCAGTTACAATTTCATCAGGGCCTTGAGTTTTTCTTTTTAATTTCATGTGCCACTTGGATATTAAGATTGGGGTTCTGAACTTGTTTTCAAACTGGGTTGTGAAAGAGGTATTGTTTTCTCCAGCATTTGCTAGCATTCATCTAATAATTCTTTGATGGGCATTAGCATCAGTTTCTTGTGAGAACCAGGTAGCAGAAGAGCCTTGGAGGTAACCACCAACAATTTGAAACTTGTACTCATTATTGTATTGATTGGCTGTAGCAGCTTTTTCAAAGTTATTCAACCATTCAATTAGATCTTGTGCATTGTCTCTGAATAATAGTAGTGGGGTGTTGTTTTTTTGTCTCAAAGCAGTTTGTATGCCTTGGAGAGTGGCCAGGATGTTTACTTGCATTGGATCTTGGGCCATTGGTTCAGGAGTTACTGTTTGTATGGAGTGCTCTAATTTACTTAAGAAGAGATCAAAAATAGAGGCTATTTGGTAGCTTTCTTCTTCTGTTTCAAGGGGAGTTACTGTTGATTGATGGGCAGCAATCCAAATGTGGATTTGATGATTCAGATATTCGAAATCAGGAGACTGTTGTTCAAAGGTTGTAGAATATAAGAGCTGATTGATACTGTTGTTTCTTTCTTTAAAGTTATCTTCAAAATAAGCTTGATCAAAGTAATAGGTTGTATAAGTTGTGTAAGTTTCAGCTGAATGCTTATTCAAGAACCTCCAAAAGTCTTGGAATTGTCTGCTGAATTGTTCTTCAATGGGGAAGCAGATCAAGCAGAAGGGCAGAGGATTAAGTTCAATGAAATCTAGGTTGTTTCTGTTGTGTGCTACAAAGTGTTCTTCTGATTGCTGTGACAGATATAAGTAATTACCCATACAATAAGAGAATAAGTAAATTTTGACAACCTTACAGGGAGCACCACTTTTATGTTATGGGTTGGAGTAACAAGCTAATGGATAACAAGAGAGAACAGGATTGTAGGGTGATGAAAATAATCAAAGAGAATTCAACTTCAATGAGCAAATTGAATGAGTATAGATTCAATGTGCGAGATCAGTCTCATAAAATATCTCAGTCGCTATTTTTTTCAAAAGATAACAAGGGAATCTGAAAGTAGAGAGATAGTCCGTACTGTCAACAATTGATAACTGCTGGTATAATTCTATGCCTCATGTCGGCACTCTTAGAATTCAATATCAGGTATTAACTTGTGCTCTTTAGTCACATTTATTCAAATAATTTTCAAATACTATAATTATATGTTTCAGAAAAGTGCCAACAAGTAATCTTTTATCCAAAAAATGTTCAGATACTTGAAGGTAAGGAAAGAAAAATTAGCAATAAGAGAATGTTTGAGATGGAAGTTTGTTATTTTATTTTTTTGATTGTCTTGATTTTTTATATTGATATTTTTCTACAGCTAAGAGACTCATCACTTATATATTTATTGAAAGTGATCAACGACCAGATCAATGATCAGGTCAATAATCAGGTCAATAATCAGGTCAATAATCAGGTCAACAGTCAGGTCATTGATCAGGTCAATGATTACTATTTAAAAATAGGGTGGCTAATTATATGACATCAATGGCTAATATATATGATAATTAATAAAAATTATGAGTTTCAACCATAACAATATTATTTAATGACTTGTTATTACTGATAAAAATGATATAGATAAGTTTAGCAGTTTTTTCTTGTTCTTTTTGATCTTTTTCTTCATTGCTTTCATCATCATTTGATTTATTTGATTGCTCATCTTTTTGATTTTTCTTGAGTACTGAAGGAGTTTTCTAATAGCAATATTTAATTACAATAGGTTTTTCACTACATCTAATGGTTAGCTTACAAAGTTTATAATCAAGCAAGGCTTTTGTCTTCTTGAGCCATTTATTGCCAACAATAATAGTGTATTTTTTTGCTTTAAATACTTTCATGTTAGTCTCAATGCTAATGTCATTGATGCAAACAGAAACAGTTTTGGCTATACCAAGCTCTTTTTTTTTGTCATCATATACATTGGTCATTGGTCTAGTTAAAAGTTCATTAATCTTTCTGCCAATTGCTTCAAAAAAATGTTTGGCAATAACACTAACAGATAATCCACTGTCTAAGATCAAATCAATAAAGTAGCCAGCCACTTGGGCTTTACAAATCAAAGAAGTAATATTGCTGTTATTAGTGAATTCAGCTTGGTAAAAGCACTTGTTGGTATTTGGTGTCTTTTTTTTTAGAATCAAAGATTTGTGAAAATCTTTTCTGAATTGTAAATGAGTTATTAACTGGCCAAAAATAATATTAGCTGGGATTTTTATGAGATCTTTAACAACATAATAAGGACCAGATTTTTGTACTATTTCTAGAGATTCCAACTTTGAAAAATTCTTAAAAACTTTAGTCTTTGGTGGTTTATTGTTTTTAGCAATTGATGTAAATGCTTTATTTGGATCTAAAATGAAATCAATCTTGGCTTTTTTCTTCTTTTTTGTTGATTCAGAAGTGTTGTTTGCTAGTTTATCTATGTTATAGTTATCATCAATTAGGTTAAAAGTGTAAAAGAAGTTTTTTTCTGGTTGGCTTGCACTTTTACTCTTTGGAAGTGTGTCTACCAGTTTAAAAGCTAATAAACAGTGGCTTTAACTAAAAAATTCTTTCCAAAAAAATTGAGCTGAAGGAAACAAAGGAAGATTGTTGTAATTTTTGAAAAAATGTCTAGTTAATCTACATTAATAACATACAAGTGAACCACAATTTTGTTGTTTTTGATAAGAAAATTGCTGGGGCTAATTAAAATAAAGTTTATATCTGAGTTTTTGGAGTTGTTAATTCTTTCTGACTGTTTGGGCTAAGGATTCTAATAGCCAGGCAAGATTGGCTGTAAGTCTATTTATCAATTGTTCATTGGGATCTGAAGTTTGGGTAGTAAAAAAAATAGCAGTCATTTGAAAAGCAAGAGCCATAACAAGAACAAGAACAAAAACTAGAAGTGTGGATCCCAAGTGCATCTTTTGATTGTTTTTAATTTGTTGGGCTAGTTTAATGGTCATATCTATTATAAAATTGTTTTTCAGAACCAGAAAGGACCAAAGAGCATATAAGAAATCAGTTTTCAATTCTTTTGTAAAGGAGTGAATTTTCTGCTTTTCTGTCTAGTTTCTTCTAAAGTTTACCCTCTTCTAATTGTTTTGGTGTATTTAGTTACAACTTTACCAGGACCTTGGGTTTTTTTTTCTAATTCTATGTGCCATTTAGATATCAAGATAGGAGTTCTAAATTTCATTTTAAACTGGATAATAAAAGAGGTGTTGTTTTTTTCAGCATTTGCTGGTGTCCATCTAATGATTTTTTGTTGAGCATTGGCATTGGTTTTTTATGAGAACCAAGTAGCAAAAGAGCCTTAAAAGTAGCAACCAACAATTTGGAACTTGTATTCATTATCATATTGGTTGGCTGTGGCAGCTTTTTTAAAGTCATCCAACCATTCAATTGAATCTTGTGCATTACTTCTGAATAATGGTAATAGAGTATTGTTTCTTTGTCCTAAAGCAATTTATATACTTTAAAGAGCGATCAAAATGTTTTGTTGCATAGGGTCATTAGCCATTGGTTTAGGAGTAGCTGTTTGTGTAGAATGTTCTAATTTACTTGAAAAAAGATCAAAAACAGGAGCAGTTTGATAGCTTTCTTCTTTTGTTTCAAAGAGTGTTTTAGCTAACTAGTAGGCAGCAATCCAAATGTGAATTTGGTGATTCAAGTATTCAAAATCAGGGGGCTGTTGTTTAAAGATTGTGAAATATAAAAGTTGATTGATGTTGTTGTTTCTTTCTTCAAAGTTGTATTTAAGATAAGCTTAGTCAAAGTAATAGGTTGTATAAACTGTGTAGATTTTAGCTAAATGCTTATTTAAAAACCAGTTCTAAAAGTCTTGGAACTGTCTACTGGATTGTTCTTCAATAGGAAAGCAAATTAAGCAGAAGAGCAAAAGATTGAGTTCAATAAAGTCTAGATCATTTTTGTTGTGTGCTTCAAAGTGTTTTTCTGATTGTTGTGGCAGATATAAATAATCACTCATACAATAAAAAACAAAGTGAATTTTGACAACTTCACAAAAAGCACCACTTTTATGTTATGGGTTGGAGTAACAAGCTAATGAATAGCAAAGAAAAACAGAATTGTAGGGTGATTAAAAGAATCAAAGAGAATTCAACTTCAAAGAGCAAATTGAATAAGTATAGATTCAATGTATGAGATTAGTCTCATAAAATATTTCAGTTACTATACTTTTCAAAAGATAACCAGAGAATTTGAAGATAGAGAAATAGTCTGTACTGTCAACAAATAATAACACACTAATATAATTCTATGCTTTATGTTAGTGCTTTTAGAATTCAATATTAAATATTAGATGTACTCTTTAATCACATTTTATTTAATAATCTTCAAATACTATAATTACACATTCAAGAAAAAATAGAAAATAACCAACAAGTAATCTTTTATTCCAAGATATTCAGATACTTGAAGATAGGAAAAGAGAAATTAGTGATAAGAAAAAGATTGAGATAAAAGTTGTTATTTTATTTATTTAATTTCTTTGATTTCTAATATGCATTTCTACAACTAAGAGATTCATTGCTTATATAGCTATCAAAAGTGGTCAATAATTAGATCAATGATTAAGTTAATGATTAGGTCAATGATCAAATCAATAATCAGGTCAACAGTCAAGTCATTGATTAGGTTAATAATTACTATCTAAAAATAGGATGACTAATTATATTGTTATGATTGAAACTTATACTTTTTATTAATTATTACATGTATTAGCCACTGATGTCATATAATTAGCCATTCAATTTTTAAATAGTAATCAATTATTTGACCATTGACCTAATTATTGACCTGATCATTGACTTGATTATTGATTTGATCATTGATCTAGTCATTAATCTAATTATTGACTATTTTTGATAGCTATATAAGTGATAAATCTTTTAACTGTAGAAAAGCATGTAAGAATTAAAGAAAAAAAAGAAATAAAATAACAACTTTTATCTCAATTATTTTCTTATTGCTAATTTTTCTTTCTCTATTTTTAAGTATCTGAATATCTTGAGATAAAAGATTACTTATTGGTTATTTCTTATTTTTTTTCTAAAATGTGTAATTGCAACATTTGAAGATTATTGAATAAAATATAACTGAAGAATACATATGATATCTAATATTGAATTTTAAGAGTGCCAATGTGAGACATAGAATTATACTAATGTGTGATCATTTGTTAACAGTATAAATTATTCCTCTACCTTCAAATTTTCTGATTATCTTTTAAAAAGTATAGTGACTGAGATATTTTATGAGACTGATCTCACATATTAAATCTATACTCATTCAATTCACTCTTTGAAGTTGAATTTCCTTTGATTTCTTTCATTACTCTACAATCTTGTTTTTTTTTGTTATTTTTTAACTTGTTACTCCAACCCATAACAATATGACATTAATAGCTAATATATGTAATAACTAATAAAAAGTATGAGTTTTAACTGTAACAATATTAACAATTCTAATATTATATTAATACTCAAAACAACATAAAACAAACAATTAAAATACTTTATTACTTACAAAAATATACTATATTAAAAAAACAGAAAATATTCAAACCAGCTACTCAAAGTAATTACAAAATCAGAAAAAAAAACAATACTATTCAACATGCACTCAGATCCAACAGCAGAACATTTTTATAAAGAAGCAATTATAGAAAAAACCAGAAAAAAATATTATTAGTCATTTATATATTCAGATATTATTCAATATATTTAAAATTGTGATGTTTGTCAAAAAAAAAGAGAAACAAAATCCAGTAAACCACTAAGACCAATCAAAATAGAACAACTATTTAATTGAATTGGAATTGATTTAGTCAGATTATTAACAATAACTAATAGAAACAATTGATATATAACAGTAACCATGAATTATTTTACAAAATAGCCAAAAGCAAAAGCAATTTAAAAAGCAGATACAGAATTTATAGCCAAATTTGTTTACCAAGATTTGATTTGTTAACATAGATGTTCAAAAAAATTGTTATTAGATTAAAAAACTCATTTTGTAAATAGAATATTAACAGAATTAAGTCAAAGATTTAAAATTAAGAGACTATTATCATTATTATATTATTCATAAACAAATAACTTAGTCGAAAAATTCAATAAAATATTGTGTAAAATAATAACTAAAATCAACCAAAAAAACCAAGACAAATAAGATTTGTTTATACTATTAGTATTATTTGCTTATTGAACAATAAAACAAAATATCATATAAGCAATACTATTTGAACTTATCTATAGTAGAACAACAATATTACCAGTAAAAATAAATATTAATACATATCTAATAAAACCAATAACAGAAGCCAACTTTCAAAGAATATTGCTGAAAATAACATATGACTTAATAAAAACATAAGACAAAAAACAGCTAATAATATCCAAAAGTCACAAGCAAAACAAAAAAAACAACATAATAACCAGTTATTAGATAAACCAATTAAATTCAGAATTGAAAACAAAGTATTTTTATATTGTACCAAAGTAGAAAAACAATAAAATAAAAAATTTAATTTCAAATAAGACAAACCATTTTACATTAAAGAAATTCTAGGAAATAAAGCTTATAAATTAAGATGAGACAATAAAATTTTAGCTAAAGCAGCACATGGAAATCAACTAAAACTCTATCACAATATATTATTATTATTTACCAATAATTCTATAACTAAGAATATAATAAATACTAATTTAACCAGATAAAATTTTATGAAATTTAGAATTAATCATAATTATTAACACAAACACATCAAATTGATTTACCAGAATAGTATATAAGAACCAATACATATAACAAAAGCAAATAAAAAGATAGAAATTACTAATAATATTTACTCATTATTCCAACTAACCAAACATTAAAAACTAAACATAAAAATCACAATTAATTAACTAACAAACTCTTTAATATAAAGACACCAAAAGAAAATAGAAACTTTAATACAAAATACAACATAAAAAATATAAAAAACATAAAAATATAGTAAAAAATATAATAGCCAAGGTAAAAATATTTATAGAAACACCAAAGACAATAATATTATATAAGAAATTAACAAAAAAAATTAGAAATAATAGACACAACAATTTTCAAGAAAATTTTGCTATTATTATTTGGAACAAAAAATCCATATTTAAAACTTATATACAGACAAAACAAGACAAATGTTCAATATAACAATATTACAATAACTTGAACAATTTATGAGAAAAAACAATTTATTTACATAAACATGAACAATATATCAGTTACAAATAGGGTTTTAAGACTGTTTAGAAATACTACTACATCCAATAATAAACATGGTAACTATCAACCAATTGGAAAAATTTACCAATACCCAATTTGAAAAATTGCAAACCAATATTGTCCAAGTAATTCTTAATAAAAAAGTTATAAAGTTAATTCAAAAAAAAAATTTAGAAGATTTAAAAGATTTTAATAGAACTTAATATTAAAAAAAAACATTATTTATAGAAAGTAAAATTATAATAATAAGTAAAATAACCAATCAGAAATAAGCATAATAAAAAAAAAAATTTCAGAATTCTTCTTAAAAAATTACAGGATTTTAAGAAATTTCATATAACATAAATTATATATATATAATAAAAATATTAGAAGCAGAAAAAGTATTCAATTTAAACAGAATAATAACTAGCAATAACTATTTACTTTATTCCTTTTTTCAAAAAATAGTTTTCTATGACTTAAAGTAAAATTACATTAATATAAATAAAAATATCTAATTATTATTAAATTCATATTATTATTACTTGATTAAAAATATTAATTATTTCTATATTATTAGCACTCTATGTTAATAAAATTCAATACTTAACCACACTAAACCAATAGCTCTTGATTATGACTATTGACAGAATACTAATTTTTTATTTTTTTTCTTATTTTGTTTTATTTTTTTTGTTTTATTTTTTTATTGTTTACTAATTGATTAAATGAATTAAGTATTAAGTATTTAACATCAAAAATAGTCTGATAAAAAACCTGGAAACAAGAGTAAAAATTTAAGGATAGCTTACTAAAAAGACACAACTGTTAAAATAAACCAACTACTATGCTGAAAAATAAAAATTTATAAAAGAAACCATCAATTAAATCTCTGTTCATTATACAAAGAACTTAACCAAAACCTTCAGACTTTAAAATCTTCAGAAATTACTAATATTACCAACTATTGAGCACTAAGTTACAGATTTGTTATTTGTTTTAACACTTCAAATAATTATTTATAACAATGTCTATTTTAGTGATAGTATTTAATTGGCAGTAGTTAATACAAAAACATAGAATTCTATTTTTTTAAATATGACTACAATTGAAAAAACTTATTTACTTTTGGTTTTTTGTATAAATCCAAGATTTTTTATCTGGTTTATTTTATTCTTAATAAACTTGTTATTGTGTTAATTGGATTAATAAAACTTTAAATGAATAGAATAAATTTTTCTAGTAATAATAGTATGTTATATTACATAAGTACATTTAAGAGTATTTTTTTTTTTGAAATAATTAAGCTGTTTTTAGCCAACAGATTTTCAATGTCTATTTTTATTTTTTCTGAGAAGAGTTTTTTTTGTTTTACAGCTAGTAATTGAATCTTAAATAGTTTATTTTCAAAAAACTTCTGTACTTTTTTTATTTTTTCTCTTGGTATTAGACTAATAAGTTCCTAATTCTTGTAATAGATTAGACAAAATTTGTATTTATTATTTGAAGAATACAATAGTTTATTGCATCAATACTAGATACAAGAACTATACCACCAATAGCTGTATTTGGCTTTTTTGTCAAGCTTTTTATCAAAAATTTTTCTAAGAATATTATAGTAAAGCCAGCAGATTAGTTTGTTATTTACAATGATTTTTTTTTTGCCAGCTTTAATATTATCTAGTGGCTTGTTATTACTAATAAAGATAGTGTAAACAAGTTTAGCAGTTTTTTTTTATTTTTTTTTATTTTCTTTTTTATTACTTTTTTTGTTATCTAATTCATCTAATTATTTTTTTTTGGGCTTTGCTTAGATACTAAAAGAGTTGTCTAATAATAATACTTAATCACAATAAGTTTTTTACCATATTTGATATTTAATTCACAAAGTTTATAGTTAAGTAAGACTTTTGTTTTCTTAAGTCATTTATTGTTAACAATAATAGTGTATTTCTTAACTTCAAAAACTTCTATATCAGTTTCAATACTAATATTATTAATATAAACAGAAATAGCTTTGGTTATATTCAAATCTTTTCTTTGTTATTATTTATATTGGTTATTAATTAAGTAAAAAGTTCATTAATTTTTCTTCTAATTGTTTTAAGAAAATGTTTGTTAATAATATTTAACAGATAATGTACTGTTTAGAATCAAATTAATCAAATAACTAGCCACTTAGGTTTTATAAATCAGAGAAATAACATTGTTATTATCAGTAAATTTAGTTTGATAAGAACATTTGTTAGTTTTTGGTGTTTTTTTTTTGGAATCAAGAATTTGTGAAGATTTTTTTTAAACTGTAAATAGATCATTAATTGACCAAAAATAATGTATACAGAAGTTTTTATGAAATTTTTAACAACAAAATAGAGTCCAGATTTTTGTACTATCTTTGAAAGTTCCAACTTTAAAAGATTTTTATAAACTTTAGTCTTTAATAACTTATTGTTATTAGCAATAAAAATTAAGGCTTTATTAGAATATAGAACAAAATCAATCTTGGCTTTTTTCTTTTTTCTTGTAAATTTAGAGAAGTTAATAGTCAATTCATCTATATTATGATTATTATTAATTAAGTTAAAAATAAAAAAAAAGTTTTTTTCTGATTGGCTTGCACTCTTACTCTTTAAAAATATATTTACTAATTTAAAAGCTAATAAACAGTGGTTTTTATTAAGAGATCTTCTCCAAAGAAATTAATGTTGGCATAATTAAGTCTTTGATTAGAAGTATTGTAGTTGTTAGATTTGTTGTTATGGTTATTATTGTTTTTAAGAGCTAAAAAAAACAAAAAAAATTGTTGCAATCTTTTAAAAAATATTTAATCAATTTACAGCAATAATATATAAATAAATCATGATTTTGTTATCTTTAATAAAAAAATTGTTAAGGCTAATTAAAGTAAGATTTAAATCTAAGTCTTTAAGATTGCTAAGTTTCTTTGACTGTTTGGGCTAATAGTTTTAATAACTAAGCAAAATTGATTGTAAGTCTATCTATTAATTGTTTATTAAAATTTTGAGTTTAAACAGCAAAAAAAATAGCAGCCATTTATAGAACAGAAGCCATAATAAAAGCAGGAGCAAAAACTAAAAGTATAAATTCCAAATACATTCTTTAATTGTCTTTAATTCTTTGTATAAGTTTAATGATCATATTTATAATAAAATTATTTTTTAGAATCAAGAAAGACCAAAAAACATAAGATAAATTAATTCCCAATTCTTTTGTAAAGAAATAAATTTTTTGTTCTTTTGTTTAATTCCTTCCAAAATCTATTTATTTGATAAGCTTTTTTATTACTTTGGCATATTTAGTTACAACTTTATCAGAATCTTGAGTTTTTTTTTTAATTTTATACACCATTTAGAAATCAAAATAGAAGTTCTAAATTTGTTTTTAAACTGAGTAGTAAAGAAAGTGTTTTTTTCTTTAATATTTGTTAATGTCTATCTAATAATTTTTTGGAGAGTATTAGCATCAGTTTTTGTGAAAACCAAGTAGCAGAAGAGTCTTAAAGATAGCCACTAACAATTTTGAACTTGTATTTTTTATTATATTAATTGGTAATAACAGCTCTTTTAAAATTGTCTAACTATTTAATTAGATCTTATGTATTACCTTTAAATAAAAATAACAAAGTGTTGTTTCTTTGCCTTAAAGCAGTTTGTATACTTTAAAGAGCAGCTAAAATGTTTGCTTGCATGGAGTTAACAGTTATTAATTTAAAAATAGCTGTTTGTATAAAATGCTCTAATTTACTTAAGAAGAGATTATAAATAGAAGCAGTTTAGTAACTTTTTTCTTTTGTTTTAAAAAAAGTTTCAACTAATTGGTAGACAGCAATTCAGATGTAAATTTGATAATTCAGGTATTCAAAATCAGAAAGCTGTTGTTCAAAAATTGTTGAGTATAAGAGCTGATTGATATTATTGTTTCTTTCTTTAAGAGTTTTTTCAAAGTAGACTTGATCAAAAAAATAGATTATATAGGCTGTATAAATTTTAGCTAAATATTCATTTAGAAATCAGTTTCAAAAATCTTGATATTGTTTACTGAATTGTTTTTTAATAGAAAAACAGATCAAATAGATTAAGCAAATCAAGCAAAAAAGCAAAAAATTGAGTTTAATAAAATCTAAATCATTTTTGTTGTGTATTATAAAGTGTTTTTTTAATTGTTATAACAGATATAAATAATTACTTATACAATAAAAAAATAAGTGGATTTTAACAACCTTATAAAAGCACTATTTTTATATTATAAGTTTGAGTAATAAGCTAATAGATAGCAAAAAAAACAGGATTGTATAATAATGAAATAAATCAAAAAAAATTCAACTTTAAGAAGCAAATTAAATGAATATGAATTCAATATATAAAATCAGTTTTATAAAATATCTCAATTATTATTCTTTTCAAAGGATAACAGAAAATTTGAAAATAAAAAAATAGTTTGTGCTATTAACAAATAATAACATATTGATATAATTTTATGCTTTATATTAGCACTTTTAAAATTTAATATTAGATATTAAATGTGTTCTTTAGTTATGTTTTATTTAATAATTTTTAAATACTATAATTACATAAATCAGAAAAAAAATAAAAAAATACTAATAAGTAATCTTTTATCTTAAGATATTCAAATACTTAAAGGTAAGAAAAAAGAAATAAGTGATATAAGAAAGATTGAGATAATAGTTGTTATTTTATTTCTTTTATTTTTTATATTCAATTATGTTTTTCTATAACTAAAAAACTCATTGCTTATATAGTTATTGAAAGTAGTTAATAATCAAATTAATAATTAGATTAATAATTACTATCTAAAAATAGAGTGACTAATTATATAATATTAGTGGCTAATACATGTAATAACTAATAAAAACTATGGTTTTTAACTATAACAATAGAATAATAACAAATTTTGGCTTTTTAAATAACTACAAAATACATGATAGGCTAGATCAAAATGAAATTTTCTTACTATTTTTTTGGAAAATTTATTATAATCTCTTATTATATAAGATAAAAAAACAGAAACATTTGTGTAAATACTAAATTAACACTAATTTTGTGATAAAAACAGACAAAATAGAAGTTAATAGAGAAAAAACTTTTTTTTTTATAATAAATGTTTTTATTAATAACACAATTTAAATAAAAAATAGTTAGGCTTCAATACAATACATTTTGAATTTGGTTAATTAATTTTTTAAGATTAATAATATTTATATTAACAATAACAAAATAGTTGTAATTTCTATTAACCAAAAGATTGCAAATGTTTAATTACACATTAATAACCAGCTAATTTCTATTGTTAAGCATAAAAAATTTTATGCAAGGAATTTGTTTTTAGAAACTAAGTTAATAAGACAGTATTGATATTTAATAATAAAAAAAAGACAGTATTGATAGTAATTAATTTTATTTGCTATCTGATTAAAAAACATTATAGTAAATTATGAAAATTTAGTTTAAAATACAGAGTAAATATAAAAAAAAGTGGCTTAATTAATAATATAGAAATGTTATTTAAGATATATAGTGGCTTATCTAGTTTTTTGTTAATAGAAATAGTTTATTTACTTAATATTATTAAGTTTTTTGCTATTAATTTTAAATTGTACAAAGTTTTTTTTTTTTTTTGGGTTTGAATAATGGTTTAAAAATTAGTGTAAATATATAATATAATTTTAATTGACATAAATAGTCAGTTATATATAGTAAGCACATAAGTTATATTTAGTTAGGACTACTTGATTTGTTTATATATATTAAATAATAGTTAAGCTATACTTATTAAATAAAAAACAAAAAAAAAACAATTAAAATATTAAAATTAATCTCTTATTTTTTTAAGAAACTGCTAATAAATAGTTTAAAAATGTAATTGACTTAGTTTTTAATAATTTTAAATTAATTAAAATTTTTAAAAATGGTTTTTTTGAATAAATTTGTTTTTGTAGTTTTAATATAATTTAGTTTAATTGGATTTGTGTTTAATTATATTTAGAAAATACACAAATTATGTTTAATTTAGGGTCATATTGTATTAAATAGTAATTGGGCTTTACACATTAATTATTAATAATAATAATATCATAAAATTCTTAGTAATTTATAATATTAATAAACAAATTGGTGATCCAATTGGCCAATGGAAATGTTTAATCATGAGTCATTTGTGATCCTAATATTCTATTGGGTCAAGATTTTCATATACTATTACAATTAACCTCATTTTTACGATGGAAACAATGTATTTCAATCCTTTCTTAAACACTTGCCTTCGCAGTCGATTATTATGGAAACCTGCCACCAGTTTTATCAGTACGATATCTTCTCACTCTCACAAGGCCATCAAAAAAGGGTATTGAGTTTTAACGTCTTTTCAGTCATTATCCTGAAGAAACCTTATATTTTTTGGCCATTTTTCTAGAGGATTAAAAAAAATCACGTCGATTTTGGACAAAGAGATTAAAGAATTAGAAGCAAAGCTCGAGACTCATGACAAGCAAAGATCTACCCAGGTATCTTGCTCACAGTGGTCTAACTTCTCTGATTGTAATTTAAATACCATTTGCAACTTCAACAGTACGCTGACCTTCAACATTCATACTCATAATATTTAATCTTACCGTAAAGTTAGGCCTATTATAAGCCATTTTCTGAAGTTGATTATATGCAAATCTATGACGCATTGTCCGTACCTCTTTCTCCACAACCAAAGAGCCCCAAGCTTGCCTCAATACGTGATAAATATAAAATTTCTTCCTCTGGAGGACAAAACTTTACACTTGAGTTAGAAACGCCGCCATTTGAAACGAATTCTGAAACTGGGGAGCACTCAAAAACTTTAATATCAATCGAGGATATCAAGGCGTTAGCTAATTCAAAAGAAAACAACCCTTCTTTAAAATCATATTCACTTGACCTTTTATTATTTAATAAAATACTGACTAACTGCGTAGGTAAACAATTTGTCAAATTTCTGGTTTCTTAATACTAATGACTCCTATTATTGGATTAAAATAGGTTAAAAAAAAAGATATCAACGCCACAGAAGAAATCCTGAAATTAATGGAGGTAAGCATATTTTTAAAAATTGGCTGCACAATAACGCCCCGGTCTCACATCTTATTTATAGAAATTTTCCATCTCCCCTGATGTTCGGACCTACGAGCACCTTATTGATCTATATTCCAGAGTTGGTGATTTAAACAAGGCAGTGTTGGCCTTTAACTTAATCGAGTCAAGTAAGTTACAATCTTTTCGCATATCACAATTTTACTTTTTCTGGCTATAAACTTCATACTCTCATAATTAGATGGATTAAAACCAACGATATTTGCATACCATTATCTGATAAGAGCTTATTGTAATAATAACCATCTTATTGATGCCTTCAAAGTTTACGAGAAAATTAAAACCTCACGCTTAATCCCGACTCAGGCAATTATTTTATTAGTTATAGCAAAACTCACAATAAGAAATGAATCACTTATTTCTATATTCGCATTCTTGTCTTCCAAAGCCCATTTATACTACCCTTATTAAAGGATGTATCGATCGGCGAGAGATGGCGCTTGCTTGGAAAACATTCGATTATATGCGGCTGGAAATCTGTGAACCTGATGAAGTTACGTATAGCTTAATGATCCACGCTTGTGCTAAGGTGTGAAACCGTTTAATTTGATTCTTAATTCAGATACCATTTTTTCTTCTCACAAGACTACTAACGTACTTAGTCCCAAGAAGTCGAACGGGCTTTTGATTTATTTCAAGAAATGACGGAAAAAGGATTATCACCGACCGACGTCACATTCAATTCCTTATTAAATGCTTGCGCATTGCGAAAAGATATCCTTAGAATCCCAGTTATTCGTTTTTATCTCATCTTGCAAGGAACATTCTTAACATTTTGGCACAACACATTATTATAATGAGGCTTTTACCTTGTTGGAACAAATGGAAGAGCATGGGTTTCAAGCTGATCAGATTACGTATAACACTTTGATCTTTGCTTGCTCAAAGCAAGGAGATTTGGCGACTGCAAGGAAGTTATTAAAGAGAATGATGGAAAGGTAGGCTTATGCGAAAATCCTACAACGTCAATGTTTGACTAATCAACCTTCCCTCCATTAGTACGGAAAAACAGCCCGAATTGGCCCCTAACGTGGTTTCATACGTTAATATGTTTTGGGTATACTCGTCATACAAGCCAGCAGGACATTCACGCAGATTGGACGACAGTGCCCAGCATTTTGAATCATCCACCCGATCAATCACCGGATTTAAAAGTGATATAAATCCAATTTACAGAGAGGATTCTTTAAATGCCCACGCCAAAACAGACCCTTTTTTGCCTTACCACCCAGAGACAGATAATCAAGCCTTTATTGAGGCTAAAATGATTTTTGATTATATTGTGCACAATGCAAATCGTTCCTTAAATAGAGAAACGGTGATGCAGAATCAAAATATAGTCACCATAACCCCATTTCTAATTGATGCCTATCTTAACGTGGTTGTCCGAAAAGGCGATTTCCAAACAGCAGTTTCAGTGTATACCGATGTCTTCTCCAATTTCAAGCTTGAGCACACAGGGTGGACATTCATCGCAATGTTGAGAGCTTGTTTCCGCCATAGACGGCTTGATGATGCTTCCCGAATATGGAAGGATTGGATAATTTGGTGGAAAGAACAAAGTACAATGTATCAGAATATTGATACTCACAAGAGAGAGATAAAATTTAAAGCCATCGGACATACAATTGATGTACGGTACCAAGCATATCGTTCCATGATCAATACTTTAGCGAGGTAACTTGAACTTATACATGTATAAATTATCTGAATACAATTAAATCTCATCCTCCGAATGTTTTTCCTTTATTAGATGCGATGAGGTACCTGGAGCCATAAAACTGCTAATAAGATTGGGACAAAGCGGAACCCCAAAGTTTTCAGATTTTTATCCTTTATACCATAAATGTATCCAAAAAGAGGATAAGGAAGCAATGAATCGATTGTTAATTGTATGTGCTGAACCAAAGACCAAGTTAGATGAGGTCAATCGTTTATTACTCCGAAAATGGAATGGCGGAACAAAATTTCGCTAAGGAGGCCGAGAAAAAAATGTTAGTTTTAAAATATCCGTCACTGTATATAATTTATAAGAGAATGTTCAACTACCATTCATAAGTCGTTGCTAATTTATTGACTATCGTTTTTGAGGAGTACTCTTGGTTTTATAAAAAGCTCGGTATTCTTACAAGCCCTTATTAGGGCATAATATAATAAAAACCATTTATAAGAGCCGATAATATCAATGGACCAAACGTTAATGCCATTCCGACAGGGCGCCATACATTAACCCCTTGATTTTTAGAAAAAGAAATCTCCGAATGCACCACTCTTCCAGCTAATGAAGTTATGCAAATTCCATGTAAAACAGAAGAAGAAAGGTGATTGTTGATTTCAACAAAAAAAAGTAGTAATAAAGTGAATGGTACGTATTCAACAAAATTGGCGTGAGCGCGGACCTTGCGCTGAACTTCGTGAAATCCCGCGAGATTGAGGGGACGACAGCTCAAGTGAGGCTTTTGGATCGCCTTGCCTTGGTCATTGGAGCTTAGGCTCGATTGTGTTTTCCACCGTTCCAGCTCGATAAAAGCTAAATATTCAAGCGTGCTGAAAGAATTATAATTTATTAATGCCGTATACCAGAGACTCGCAAATATAACTTTTTTCGAATTTTAACCCACCCATCCCCAAGCGGAACATAAAACCTGCGCCTTGCTTTAATCACTCGAACACTTAAAACAAAATAATAAATCGCGAATATGCAAGAGTAAAATGGTACAAGATGAGACTCCATAATACTAACAATTCAATATTGAGGTTGCAATGTATTAAAATTAAAAAATTTAATTTGGGCCAACCCATATTAATATTGGTGCATTATTTAAATAGAAACTGAATTTTGAAGTCTTGCTGCTTTAGTAAAAGATACTTTGTAATTTGGTATGTTTTTCAATTCTGAAGATTCAGCATTTATATTTTTCAAATCACCTATTTGATAAAAAAAAATTAAAACTTCAGACATCTGAGATAATACCAGTTTGATTTATTCTTGAAATATGAATTTGTCCATAGCTTTAACCTAAAAAGATAATTAGTGTTTTTTGTTTAATTGTTTAATCAATTTTACATTTTACAAAACTTATTATATAGCCAATTTGTGTAACTTTTTTTTGTGTTATTTGAATTTACTGCAAATTAAATTTGTTATCAAAATTTACAAATAATAGAAATGAAAACAATTACTTTTTTTTGTTTTTTTGCTTTAATTCCAATATTATAAAAATTTAAGCTTTATAAACTTATTATAAATAAATAATAAAAAATAAATGTTTTAAAAAAAGATAGTTTTAAAAACAAATAATTTAAAAAGTTATTATTTTTATAAATAAAGTACAAAAAGTTAACTTACCAAAATTTTTAAAACAAATTTTAAAAAAATATAACTATTATATTATTAAAAATTTTTAAATACAATAATTTAATAAAAACATTAATAATTTTTTAACAAATTAAATAATAAATTTATTTTTATATTAAAAAAATACTTAATAAAAAAAATACAATTTAAAACAATAAATTTTATTTTAAATATAATTAATATACATAAAAATTTTTTTAAAAATGTTATTTTTAAAAAAAGTTTTTTGTCTTTATTATAATTTTTAATATTTAATTTAATAAAACCAAATTTTTTGTGTTTAATTTTAAGTTTATTAATATTATTAATAAAAAAATAAAAAAATATATTTATATAAAATAATATTATTGTTTATTTTAAATTTAATAGTAATCTTGACTATAATTTTAATTTTTAAAAACATTAATTTAAATTAAACTAAGTTGAATATGTTTTTATATACTAATTGTAAAATATTTAGTCATATTATTATGGTTAAAATCTATACTTTTTATTAGTTATTATATGTATTAGCCACTAATATTATATAATTAACCACTTTATTTTTAGATAGTAATTGTTGACCTAATTACTGACCTAATCATTAAACTGATTATTGATCTAATCAATAATCTAATCATTGATCTGATCATTAACTTAATTATTAACCTAGTTATTAACTTGATTATTGACCACTTTTAATAACTATATAAGTAATAAATCTTTTAACTATAAAAAAGCATATAAGAATTAAAGAAAAAAATAAAATAAAATAACAACTTCATTTTAATTCTTCTCTTTTTGCTAATTTTTTTTTATCTTCAAGTATCTGAATATTTTAGAATAAAAAATTACTTTTTGGCATTTACTTATTTTTTTCTTAACTTGTATAATTGTAGCATTTGAAAATTATTAAATAAAACATAACTAAAAAACATATTTAATATCTGATATTGACTTTTAAAAGCATTAACATGAGGCATAAAATTATACCAGTGTGTTATCATTTGTTAACAGTACAAACTATCTTTCTATCTTTAGATTCTATAATTATCTTTTGAAAAAAATAATGACTAAGATATTTTATGAGACTAATCTTACATATTGAATCCATATTTATTCAATTTATTCTTTGAAATTAAATTTTTTTTTGATTAATTTTATCACTCTACAATTCTGTTTTTTCTTGCTATTTATTAGTATGTTACTTCAACTCATAACATAAAAGTAATGCTTTCTGTAAGATTGTCAACATCTATTTGTTTTCTATTGTATAAGTAATTATTTATATCTGTTACAACAATCAAAAAAACACTTTAAAGCACACAACAAAAACAACTTAAACTTTATTGAACTCAATTTTTTGTCTTTCTGCTTGATTTGTTTTCTTATTAAAGAACAATCCAGAAAACAATTCCAAGATTTTTGAAACTGGTTTCTAAACAAACACTCAACTGAAATCTACAAAGTCTACACAGCTTACTTCTTTAACCAAGCTGACTTTGAAGACAATCTTGAAAAAAGAAATAATAACATCAATTAGCTTTTATATTCAACAATCTTTAAACAACAACTCCTGATTTCAAATATCTGAATCATCAAATTTACATCTGAATTGTTGCTTATTAATTAACTAAAACTTTCCTTAAAACAGAAAAAAAAGCTACCAAACCATTTTTGTTTTTGATCTCTTTTTAAGTAATTTAAATTATTTTACACAAACTGTTACTTCTAAAATAATAACTGCTGATCTCATACAAACAAACATTTTAGCTGCTCTCCAAGATATACAAACTGCTTTAGAATGAAAAAATAACATTCTATTACTACTATTTAGAGATAATACTTAAAAACCAATTAAATAGTTGGACAATTTTAAAAGAACAGCCACTGCAAATTAATATAATACAAAATACAAGTTTCAAATCATTGGTGGCTATCTTTAAAGCTCTTCTGCTACTTGGTTTTTACAAAAAACCAATGTTAATGCTCACCAAAAAATCATTAAATGAACACCAATAAATACTAAAGAAAAAATATCTCTTTTACCATTCAGTTTGAAAACAAATTCAGAACTTCCATCTTAATCTCAAAATGGCATATAAAATTAGAAAAAAAAACTCAAAGTTCTGATAAAGTTGTAACTAAATATGCCAAAGCAATCCGAAAACTAATCAAAAAATGCACTTGGAATTCACTCTTTCAGTTTTTGCTTCTGTTTCTATTTTGGTTTCTGCTTTATAAATAGCTGCTACTTCTTTTACTGTTCAAACTCAAGACTCAAATAAACAGTTAATAGATAAACTTACAGCAAATTTTGCTCAGCTATTAGAACCTTTGACACAAGCAGTTAGAGATAACTAGCAATTACAAAAACCCAGATTTGAATCATGTTTTAATTAGTCTTAGCAATCATTTTATCAAAGACAACAAAATTATGGCCTACCAATATGCTATTACTGTGAATTAACTAAACATTTCTCAAGAGATTACAACAATCCTCTCTTGCCCTCTCTAGCTTTTAAAAACAATAATACTCAGAACAACAGACTTAACAATAATAATACATCTAATCAAAAACCTAATTATGTCAACATTAACTTCTTTGGAGAGAATCTCTTAGTTGAAGCCATTATTTATTAATCTTTAAACTAATAGACATATTTTCAAAAGGTAAGAGTACAAGCCAACCAAAAAAAAACCTTTTTTATGCTTTTAATCTAACTAATAATGACTATGGTATAAATAAATTGGCAATTAACTCCTCTGATTTAACAAAAAAAAAAAAAAGCCAAGATTGATTTCATCCTGAATTCTAATAAAGCTTTTATATTAACTACTAACAATAATGAGCTATTAAAAGCAAAAATCTTCAAAAATCTTCCAAAGTTAGAACCTTCAAAAATAGTACAAAAATCTGATCTCTACTTTATTGTTAAAGATCTTATAAAAACCCCAGCTCACATTACTTTTGGCCAACTAATAACTCATTCACAATTTAGAAAAAACCTTTACAAATTATTGATTTTAAAAAAAAAGACACCAAAAACTAACAAGCACTCTTATTAAGCTAGACTTGCTAATAATAGTAATGTTACTCTTCTAATTTGCAAAGCACAAGTGGTTAATTACTTTATTGATTTGATTTTAAATAGTAGATTATCTGTTAATGTTATTGCCAAACATTTTTTTAAAGCAATTGATAGAAAAATTAATAAATTTTCAACCAGATTTATGACCAATGTATATGGCAACAAAAAAAAAAGCTTGGTATAGCCAAAGCTGTTTCTGTTTGCATTAATAACATTAACATTAAAACTAATATAGAGGTTTCTGAAGCCAAAAAATACACTATTATTGTTGGCAATAAATGGTTTAAGAAAACAAAAGCTTTACTTAACTATGAACTTTGTAAGCTAACCATCAAATATGATAAGAAACCCATTATAATTAAGTGTTGTTATTGGACAACTTCTTCAGTACTTATGCAAAATCCAAAAGAAAAACAATCAAATAAATTAGATGATAAAGAAAGCAAAAAAAAACAAAATAAAAAAAAACAAAAAGAAACTGCTAAACTTACCTACACTATTTTTACCAATAATAACAAGCCACTAAACAATGTTAAAACTGACAAAAAAGAAATTATTGTAAATAACAAGTTAATCTGTTGGCCATACTATAACATACTCAAAAAAACCTTTAACAGAAAACCTAGCAAAAAAGCCAAATACAGTTATTAGTAGTATAATCTTTATGCCTGGTGCTAATGTAATAAGCCATTGTATTCTTTCAATGATGAATGCAAATTTTGCCTGATTTATTACAAAGACTGAGAACTTATTAGCTTGATACCAAAAAAAGAAATACAAGAAGTACAAAAGTTTTTTAAAAATAAACCACCAAAGATACAGTCATTAATAATAAAGCAAAAAAAACTCTCTCCAAAAGAAAAAAAGATAAACATTAAAAATTTGTTGGCTAGAAACAACCCAGTTATCTCAAAAGAAGGTAATATTTCTAAACATACCTATGTGATACAACATATTATTACCACCAGAGAAATTCACTCTATCTATTTGAAATCTTATTAATCTAATTACTATAATAATAAATTTATTAAGAAAGAAATAAACTAAATTAAAAACCTTGAATTTATACAAAAAACCAAAAGTAAATAGGTTTTTTTAGTTGTAGTAGTATTCAAAAAAGATAAAACTCTATGCTTCTGTATTAACTATCAACAATTAAATGTTATTACTGAAAAAAACATGTACTTATTTTCCAAAATTGATGTAATGCTAAACAAATTCAATGGTGCTGCTTTTTTCTTAACTATTGACTTAATTGCTAAATTTTGGCAAATAAAAATAGATCCAAAAAGCAGAAAAAAAACTGTTTTTATTATTAAGTATGGTACCTATAAATTTACAGTTATGCTTTTTGGCCTCATCAATACTCTTCTCATCTTTTAATGCTTAATGAACAAAGTATTTAAATCAGTAAAAGAAAACTTTGTTCTAGTCTATTTGGATAACATAATAGTATACTCAAAAACTTGGAATAAACATCTTGAATATTTACAAAAAAATTTTGATCTTCTCAAAAATGTTGATCTTAAAATCAATTCTATCAACTCTTTTTTTGGGTGACAATTCATCCAGTTCCTTGGTTATTTTATTACAAAAAATAGAATTTTCCCTAATCTAATCAAAATTGAAAAAGTTCAAAACATTAAACAACCAATAAATCTTTATAAACTATGCTCTTTTCTTGAATTGGCCTTTTATTATCACAAATTTATCAAGAATTTCTCCAAAATTGCCTTTCTTCTTAATTAGCTATTTAAAAAAAAAGTCAATTATTACTGGGATATGCATTAACAAAAAGTATTTGAAACTTTGAAGAAAAAATTGGTTACAAAACTTATTCTTATGCAACTTGATCTGAATCAATCTTTTATTTTTCATATTGATGCATTCAACTATAAACTTGGTGCTGTTCTCTTACAAAAAAATAAAAATGACAAAGAACATACTATAGCATATGTAAGCAAAACACTTTTATTAGCAGAACAGAACTATTTTATTACTGAGCAAGATGCTTGGCAGTAGTTTGGACTATTAGTTACTGGAATAAATATTTTCTTGGTGTAAAATTTTTGGTAATAACAGATCATTAAGCTTTGGTTTGGCTGCACAACAAAAAGAAGCTAGAACACAAACAAATAACTTACTGGATACTCCACCTAGATGAATTTAATTATGACATTTGATATTACAAAAGAGCAAATTATTAAAACACTGATGCTCTTTTTAGACTTATCATTTAGCAATAATACAACCTTCAAAACCAAATCAATTTAATTATTAATATTTTTTCTCTTAACCAAACATGATAATAGAATTGTACAACTACTCTGCACTAATAAAATTTTTAGGTAAAAAACAATATTTACTAGATTAAAATTGACAGCAAAGAAAACATTTGTGCAAACAATTAAATTTTTATTTAATTTATTAGAACCAGTTATATAAAAAAAATAAAAAAAATCTTAACTGCTCCCAAAAAGTCATTAGATTTAAAGAAAAAAAATTGTGATCTATAACATGCATACTAATCCATTAGCTAAACACTTTGAAAAAACAAAAACAATTTAGAAAACTTTAACTCACTATTATTGGCCTATCTTGAAAAAAAACATTGCTGAGTACATTAAAACTTGTAATATTAGCCAAAGAAGAAAAAAACCCAATTACAAAGAAAATATTCATCCAATCTCTGTTGGTTAATCATTTGACAAAATTGGTATAGATGTTGTTGTATCTTTAACAATAACTTCTAATGGCAACAGATATATTATTATAGCTACTAACTATTTTACAAAGTCAGTAGAAGCAAGAGTTATTTCAAACCAAACAGCAATCTTTATAACCAATTTTATTTATAAAGATATCATCTGCCATCATGGCTGTTCCAAAAAACTTTTATCTAATAGAGGAAAAACTTTTTTCAGTACACTGGTTGAAAAACCTTCTAAAAAAATAAGAATACATTATAAACTTTCTTTTTCTTACTATTCTTAAACAAATAATCTAGTAAAATGTTTCAACAAAACATTATGTAAAACATTGGCCAAAACCAGTAAAAAAAAAACTTATGAGACAAAGTGTTGTCTTAGTAAAAACACAAATAATTGCTTTTGAAAAGATAAAACAGTTTCAAGAAAAGCTTAAGAAAAAGAAAATCTATAAAACACTTTTTTTAAATATTAGTAACTTAGTTTTGGAATATTGTTTAAACAAAGACAATATCTATGGTAATAAGTTTTTTAGCTAGTGAAAAAAACCTTTTATAGTCAACAAAGTTTTAAACAATGGTTCTTATATCCTATAAAATCAATATAGAACAATTTTCAATAATTGTTCTGTTTATGATACATGACTTAAAAAATATTACAAACGATCTGATTGGTTACTTATTGTAATAATACTGACCCAAATAATCAGCAAAAATTAGGTATAAATAAATACACTATTTCCAAAACAGAAATATCTTCAATTGATATAAACAATTATTTCCTGAATCAAAACATTCAAAATGCTTTTTATACTTTTTATAAATATTGAATTAAAAACTATTCAAATACTACTTTAATTATTGGAAAACAAATCACTATAGCTGATAACAATAAAACACATACTGTTATTAGACTAAAGAAAACCACTATCAGAAGAAAAAAAATTGGTAGCAAAATGAATAAATATCTGCTAAAAAATATAACAGCAGCAATACTTTTACTTTCTATTACAATTGGAAAAATGATTAAAGAAATTTTGCCTATAGACAAAAACTTGTCATATGGAAGACAACTAGAACTTTATGGTTACCTTGATAAAATTAAAAAAGATATAAAATTTATAAAGAAAACAACTTTAGAGATACAAGTAGAAATTTTGGGCATTATATGATTAGATGTTTCAAAAGTTTTGACCATTGCTAAAAGAACTAAAACTTTTATATAAAGATTTGGTCTCTTAAATACAAAACTTATTTTGCTTCAAGTATTATATATTTTATTCACAAAAGACTTCAATAAACTAGTTAGCTTTAAGTTAGATGAAATCTTTCAAATAAAATATTTTATAAATAATTTGATTTTACTAGAGCTTAATTTCTTTAAAAAGAATAATGTTATAGTTAAAACCCATACTTTTTATTAATTATCTTATATATTAACCACTAATGTCATATAATTAGCCACCCTATTTTTAGATAGTGATTGTTAACCTAATTATTAATCTAATTGTTAACCTAGTTATTGACCATTTTCAATAGCTATATAAGTAATAAATCTCTTAGCTATAAAAAAGCATGTAAAAATCAAAAAAAAAAATAAAATAAAATAACAACTTCATTTTAATTCTTCTCTTTTTATTAATTTTTTTTCTTACCTTTAAGTATCTGAATATCTTGGAATAAAAAATTAATTATTGGTATTTACTTACTCTTTTTTTGATTTATATAATTATAGCATTTGAAAATTATTAAATAAAATATAACTAAAGAGCACATCTAATACCTGATATTGAATTCTAAGAGTATTAATGTGAAACATAGAATTATATCAGTTATTATTTGTTAACAGTACAGACTATTTTTTTATTTTCAGATTTTTCAGTTATCTTTTGAAAAGAATAGTAACTAAACTATTTTATAAAACTGATTTTACATATTAAATTTATATTTATTTAATTCACTCCTTAAAGTTAAATTCTCTTTAATTAATTTTATTATCCTATAATTCTGTTCTTCCTTGCTATCTGTTAACTTGTTACTCTAACCTGTAACAATATTATATTAGTATATAATTTAAATATAATTTTATTTCCAAAAACTTAAACAAAAAAAAATTTGAAACTTTAATAAAAATAAATTAACAAATATTTAAACCAAAAAATCAGCTTTTATTAAATCAAATTTTTGGTTTGTTTTATAAATTGAATTTTTTATTAAATTTTTCTTTTTTTTTAATCTTTAATACTGCTTTTTTTTGTTGTTGTAATTATTGATTTAAATATAATTATAAATGTTTTTTCTGTACTTTTATCATTAAATTTGTTTAATAGTTTTAATAATTTTATATTTTTAAATATAAATAGCACTAATGTTTTTATTTTTAAACTAAGCAGTTTAAAAACCAATATATTAAAGCTTAAAAACTTTATAAAAACTGTTTTTATAAAGTTAAACTATTTATATATTGGTATTTTTTTTTCTTTTTTCAATAATTAATCTTATTTAAAATATTGCAATATATAATATTAAAAATTTGAATTAATAAAATTAACTTTATAGCTTAGATAATTTTAGTATTAACAAGTAAATTAAACAATATTAATACTAAAAATACAATTAAACCAAATAATATTAATATATAAAAAAATACTTAGATTAAAAAACTATTTATTATATTAATAAATACAATAATATAAACTTTAGTAATGTAAATATAACTTTAAATATTTTAGAAATTAAAATTAAGATAATAATTATAAAGTTTTTAAAAAAAATTAATTATAATATTTTTAATAATAACTTTTGTGCTTTTTTTTTCTTTTTAAAATTAAAGTTAATATTTTTATTAAAAAATTATTTATAGTAAATATTAATCTTGTTATAATTAATAATAATTTATTTTAGAAAAAATTAAAAACAGTTAAAAAATTGTTTTCAAATATAAATAATTTTAAAGAAATTTTTATTTTTTTAAAATTTAGTGAAATTATTTATATAACTTTTATATTTAAATTAAAAATAACATAGAACTGCAAATTTGGCAAATAATAACAACATAATAATAAATACTAATTTAAAAAAACCAAATATTCAAATTAAGCTGTTGTTATAAAAAAAAAATTTGTAAAAACATTTATAAAGACTATATATATTATATTATTTAAGTTTAAAAATATTAATTTAATCAAAATATAATTGGTAAAACTATAACAAAAAACATTAATTGAATTTAATAATTAAGTTCAGATTTAATTTTTATATCTAAATAATTTATCTTAATTAAAAAAATATAGTCTAAATAATTAAAGCTAATATTAATAAATTATTATAAAATATTTTTAAATTTTGCTTTATACTTTGCCAATAATTTTATAAAACAAACAAATATTATATTAAAAATAAATATTGTATTTTTATTTTTATTAAAACTAAATTAAAAAAATATAAATCTTAAATTAAAAACAAATTTTTAGATATTTAAGTTTTTTGTTAAAAAAAAATGATTATTTATAATTTGAGACAAAAAAAATAGAATTTTAAATAGAATTTTTTAATAAAATATTTCAAATTATTTAATAAACTTATTTATTAGCTTTTTAATAATATACAATTAAATTTTTATTAAAGTTTAATAATTATTGATTATACAATTAATAAAAATAATATGATAACTTTTTTACTTATAAATTTTTTTAATATATTTTATAATTAATTTAAAATAATAATTTCTATTTTTTTTGGTTTAAATTGTCAATTTAAGTATTATTATTATTATTATTATTATTATTATTATTGTTAAACATGTTTTCGAAATTACTAAAATTAAAAACAGATTATTTAATATTAAGTTTTTGTTTTATAATAAGATTTTAATTTATATTATTAAAGTTTATATTAATATTTTTTTAAATAAGCTAAATTTATTAATAAATTTATTATATATTTTATATAATTTTACACATATAAATATTAAAAGTAATTTCAATAAAATAATTTTAATTGTTATATTAATATAATTTGTTTTAAGAATATAAAATTGTTTAATATTTAATTAAAAAATTTAAAATTAATTTAAATAGTTTGGTAAATATTAAGCTTAATTTTATTAAAAATTAAGTTAATAAAAATTGTTAAAAATATGATATTATTAATAAAATATTATTATATAGTTAAATTTTAATAATATTATTATAAATTAGAATAATAAACTAACAAATAGCAAAATAAAACAGAATTATATAATAATAAAAATAATTAAAAAAGAATTTAATTTCAAAAAGTAAATTAAATTGGTATAGATTTAATATGTAAGATTAGTTTTATAAATATCTTAATCATTATTTTTTTAAAAAAATAACAAAAAAATTTAAAAATAAAGAAATAATTTATATTGTTAATAAAAAATAATACACTAGTATAATTCTATATTTATATTAGTATTTTTAAAATTTAATATTAAGTATTAATTACATTTTTTAATAATATTTATTCAATAATCTTTAAAATTAAAAATTACAGATAAATACCAGCAAGTAATTTTTTATTACAAAAATGTTTAAATATTTGAAGAAAATTGAGAAAAAGAAATAAGTAAATTAAAAAAAATTAGATATTTTAAAAAATAATTTTTATTATTTTGATTTGTATATGTCTTGTATATATAAACATACTCTTTTAAAGCTAAAAAATATATTACTTATTAAAGTTCTGATGTTTGGTTCAGTTTGGTTTAAGTTTAATTAAACCACCAAACCAAATTGAACTCAAACAAAAGACTTAACAAAATTTTAAACTTAAATTTGAACTAAACTTAAAATTATCAAACTTAAATTAAATTTGAATACATGTAACAAGTTTGATTTAAGTTCAGTTCAAAGTTTATAAACATGTTTAGGTTTGACTATTAAAAACATTATATTATACTATATTATTATTTAATTTTTCTTTCAAAAATCTCTGTATTTATGATTAAAAACACTGTGTTGCTTTTATAGTTTTAGATATTAAGCAAAACTTCATATCTGTAATTATATTCTTATTTGTAGAAAAAACACTATTACTCATAGAAATTAGAAATTATAATAATAAGTAAAAATAACCAATTAGAAATAGGCATAGTAAAATAGAGAATTCTAGAATTTCTTTAGAAAATTGCAGAATTTCAAGATTCTTTTAGGAAATTACAGGATTTTAGAATTCCAGAATTTTCTTGAAAAATTGTAGAATTCCCTAAAAATCTCGAATAACACAAATTATGTATATATAACAAGAGTATTAAAAGCAAAAAAGTATTTAAAATTCAATAAAGTTCAGAACCACAATATTTTTTTTTCAAAAAATAGTTTTCTATAACTTAAAGTTAAAACCTATTTATATTAATAAAAATATTTAATTATCATCCAATTCATGTTATTACTACTTAATTAAGAATATTAATTACTTCTATACTATAAACATTCTATGTTGATAAAATCTAATACTTAATCACATTAGACCAATAGTTCTTAATTATGGTTATTAATAGAATATTAATTTTTTATTTTTTTTTGTTTCATTTCTTTGTTGTTTACTAATTAATTAAAAAGATTAAATACTAAATATTTGATATTAAAGATAGCCTGGTAAAAAACCCAGAAATAAGAATAGAAATTTAAGAATAGCTTACTAAAAGAACATAACTGTCAGAATAAACTGGTTATTATGCTGAAAAAAAAAATTTATAAAAGAAACCAACAATTAAATTTCTGTTTATTATACAAAAAACTCAACCAAAATCTTCAGAAATAACTACTATTACTAGCTATTGAACACCAAGTTACAGATTTGTTATTTGTACTAATACTTCAAATAATTATCTGTAATATTTGGTGCTTTCTATAAGATATAATCTAACAGAGAACCAGCACCAACATCAAACAATCTGGAAAAGTAGCAAACCAAAAAATTATAAGAGAAAATTATTTAAGATTCATAAAATTTTTATTTCAAAATTACCAAATTTATCTTAAACTGACAAATAACTATTGTCTAGCAGAATCAGCTTTTAATTATTATGTTAACAAAAAAATTAAATTCTACTTAGAAAACCAAGAAGATCCAGAAACTACTCTTAACAATTTTTATAATAAATTATTCTAAACCATTACACTTTTACCAAACCATCTGTTTGCATTACTAATTATGAAAATAAATAGATAAATTGAAAATTACATCCAATAAAGATTTTCTATTATTTTTGCAGACAAAAGAAAATTACAAACTTTAATAAAAACACTAAGAAAAATACAACTACTTAATTAAAAAAAACCAAGAGTTGTTTTACCCATTCACCTGTTATACTATTATATATCAAGAAGTACTATATATATATTATTAGGATCCACATTACCATTAACTATAAAAACACTATTACTTAGAATACCATTTCAAAATAATTAAAAGAAAGCCAAATTATTAGAAATTTATGGTAATTACTTTAAAAAATTTAAATTATAATTAACAATACCATCAGAACTTCAATCACTGCCATTTTAACTAAATTTCAGATTTACTAGTTATTGAAAAGATATTAATTTGGAAGAAAAAGAAGACAGTAATCAAGAAAATAATAATCAAAACCTGATTCCAAATAAACTAGAAATACAAACTCTGATTGTTTAAACTTTACAAACTTAAACAATCTAACCTCTACTTCTATTATTCAACAAAACTTATTTTCTATGATTGTAATTCATCTACCAGTTGTATCAATTGCAGTATCACAACAACAGCTTCAATAACAATCTCAACAACAACTATAACAACAACAACTTACATCAATAGTATACACATTTATTATCAAATTTAAGAAATTCACCAGTGAAAAGAACAATGTTCAAACATAATTAAACAATATAGTCAAAACAATTACAGCCAATAACTGAAATAATACTAGAACTCTTCAAATCATTCTATACTTTTTATAGAATACTGCTAACTTGTAGTATTAAAACCTAGTTAATAAATCACAAACTTTTAATGTGTTTAAAACCATGTTTTTACAATATTTTAATAATTACAACAGCATTAATTGCCTGTTAACTAGCTTTACTACCATTAAACAGAATAATACTAAAGCAGTCACTACTTACTTGGAATGTTTCCACAAGAATCTGCACCAAATCCAGGCAATTCAAGCTGACTATTTTACTAAAACACAGATTTTAAACCAGTTTATTGTGAATTATGCAGTAGTTTGTTATAAAAAGTAAAACTAATACACCCAAATATTCTCCAGAATACAGTTACACACACCCAAGATTTTGAATTGGCCAAACTCAAAGCCAATTATGTCCAAGTCATAAATTTAGTAATAAACAGATCATCTGAATTGAATATTAAATTAAAGCAATTTGGTAAAGCTATTAATCAAAAAATCAAAAAATACTTAGTTAAAAATCAAGTTATCTATCAGTTTTCACAATGCTATAACAATCAAAAAAAATTCAATTGTTTTTAAAATCAATTGTGTCCATTATTTTTATCAGCCAATTAATCATGGCAGCAAAAGATATGTATCTGCTACTATTGTGGTAAACAAAAACACTTAAAATTAGACTGCTGCTTAAAATTAAATAATTAATAATTGGAAAATTAATATCAAAACCCCAATTGCTAGTTCTAAACTCCAAATTATACCCAGAATTAGAAACAATACCAACCATATTATGCATTAATAATACAACAACCAATATATGTACCTCCTGTTTATCAAATTTTAGCACCAGTAATCTATCAACAGCCACAGTTACAAGTAATTTATCAATCTTAACAAATTCAAAATTACTGTGCTGACACCTATTAAAAATCTAAGGCTAAGAATTATTTACATTCAGCAGAATTGGAAATTGGCAATAATTATGTACCAACCAATTTTCAGTTCTTTAATCCAGTTATTAAGATTATGCCAGCAGAATTTGAAAAGTACATCCAAAACCCAAATTTTCAGAACTATTTAAGTCTCTTGGTTATTTTAAAAACCAATTCACCCAACAACTTAGAAGACCCAAAAACACCATTTACCAACAACATTTCATTAGTAACTGTTATTAAGAATGAATTACTAGCCACTATCTTCTCATTCAAATTGGAAGACCAATTAAAAGCACTGTTATTCAGTAAAACCACTCTTAATGCCAAATTTATTACAGCCATGTATACTAATGCCAAAGTTAATAGCCATTTTATTAAACTAATTTTTAATAGTAGTTTAACAGATAGTATTATCACATAACAACTCATGAATCAATTAAGTTACTAAGTTAATTGTGCTATCAGTGCCAAAATTGTTATTGTTAACAGAGTAACAAAGATTTCAATTAGAAAAATTGACAACTTTCTCTTCAAAGTTAACAGTATTATCATGCCAATTAAAGTGTTGATAATAAAAGCCACACAATACCAAGCTTTTATTGGTAATGACTGGCTGTTCAAAACCAATACTGTATTTGACTAAAACACTTAAAAGTTTTAGTTAACATTTGATGATCAGTATACTTAAGTGTTTACTACTTGTAGACACTTTAAAGCTTTTTTAAAAAAGCAATTATTGATTGAATTGGAAGAAAAAAAAGAAAAACCTATCTGAAAAGCCTATCAAGTCTTGTAAATTAAAGATAAACATAATAAATTACTGTTAATACTCTCTTGAAACAATAAAAAAAAAAAAGAAGAGAACAAACCAGAAATCACCACAGCTACTAAAGAAATAACTAATAAGTAAAATAGATCATACTCTGAAAACACAAGAAAAAAACTGTCATATATTCTGCTTAAATATATTAACTATAAGAAAAAGCTTTTTTTCATAAGAGCTTGGATCTTATTAGAAGAAAACTACTAAATACATATCCACTACTATTGCAAATTATGCCATAGAAAATGCTTTGGTTATCCAAAACAACAAGGAAAGTAAAACAACAAATTATGTCTTATTTATAAGAAAATGCTACTTAACAAAAGAATGTGAAATAACATTCCTGATTAAAAAGAAACATATAACACTTTATGTCAATACATGATCTTCATAAACAACTAAGTGAGCCAAAGAACACTTTTCAATACTACATAGAACTAAGTATTTTTATGCTTGAACAATTACTTACATAATAAAAACAAAATCTAGTAAATAGCAAGTGCCAAAGTCAAAAGCACTTTGCCCAGTAAAATATTTGTGATCAAAAACAATTCACCAGAATCTGTTAAGACTGTTTTTATTTCCAATTATTAATATCTTAAATAACTCAGAACAGTTCTACAAATATTATCAAGATTTAGCACCAATTAAAAAAAAACAAGAGCAATGTTTAAAACAACTAAACACTAAATTCTGTAAGCATTGTCTAATTTCTAGTAACTTCAAATATTGTAATAATTGTGATTTTATCTACAATTTACTATCACACATAATTTATTTAATCTCCAAAAAAGAAAAACCAATCAGTAAATGTGTTTTAGAATTAAAATCAAAATTTAATCATAATTCAAACTTTAATAATGACAACAACAATAGTTCCAACTCTATTTATAATAGCAACAATAACAACAATTCAAACTTTAATTACAACTTCAAACAATATATTGCATTTCCAAATCTTTCAATGAAGCAGAAACTTAAATGGTTCAGTAATAATAATAAAAATATTATGTTAAAATGCATACATAATACCAATGTAGAGTTTGATTTCAGATATTTAGAAAAAACTGCTATTTAATTGGAATCATATTTATGCACTAATATAGATCTGAAAATAGCACTAGAAATTCTGGCAATGACAATAGTTTAATTAATTTTTAGATATAGTTTAATGAAAAAAGAAATTAATATTAAAAAAAAAATAATTAATGCAGAATATGTAGCAAATATTATTGCAATGCTATAAAATGACCCAGAAAAAGGATATATCATTGAACTAAATAAAAAAATAGCACAAACAATATTCTTGTCTTTGGTTAAAATAGTTTAATTAGTGTTAGTGAAAACAAAAGAAAAGTTTAAGATTACAGCAAGAGAGATAAAGAAATTTGGATCTATGAATAGAGTAAAAATACCAGTTAATATGGCAGAAAAAGAAACCCCAAATTTTCAAAGCTAAAATAAACATTTGTGAATTAGGAAAGATTACCATTACTAATCTTTACATACCAGCCAAAAATTACAAACACATTAAAATCTCAATATACAATACAATTAAAGATCTTATAAAAATACCAAGTAGAATTACTATTGAATACTTAAGCATAGAAGTTAAAAATCAAACATTTATCACTATTCCAGACTTTTCACAACTGTGTAAATATGTAGATATTATATTACAAACAATTTATAGAAGAGAAGAGTATTATTTGCTATAATCAAAACAATTAGAGCAAATAAACTTGAGAAATTTAGACTTACTTCAACAAATACAACTCAAAATACTACTTAATAACTTTATTAATATCTTTGTCAATAAAATAAATTTAGCAGAACTGATATTATCCAACACCAGATCAAAACTGAAAATGCAATGTTAATCAAACAAAAAACATACAGAGTATTATTAGCCAGCCATAAGATTATCTAACAAGAAATCAACAAAATATTAAACAATAGATTAATTCAACAATTAATAAGTCTATAGTTATTACCAATAGTACTTGTTCAGAAAAAAAATAGAAAGATCCACTTTTATGTAGATTACAGAAAACTCAATAGTATTACTCATAAAAACAGCTATTTAACTTTATGAATTTAGAAGTTATTTAATGTTTTTGAAAGGAAGAAATGGTTTTCAATATTGGACTTAGATAGTAGTTACTGGCAAGTAGCCATGAATCCAGCTGATAAGAAGAAGACAGCATTTACTACAAGAAAAAAAAACTTTGAATTTAATGTAATACTATTTGACTTAACCAATACTTCAGCCACCTTTCAACAACTTATAAAAATTGTATATACTGAATTGCTATAAAAATCAGTAGTAGTTTACTTAAATAACACTAACATGTTCTCTAGAACATTCAATAATCATTTTTATTATTTTTAACATGTGTTTGAAAAGTTAAGAAAAACCAAATTGAAATTGAATACAACCAAATACTTCTTTAACAAAATTAAATTCAAGTTTTTAAGACATGTCATAAGCAAAAACAGCATCAAAACAGATTCAGACAAAATTAAAATAGTTAAAAATTTTCCAGTATTAACAAACTTAATAGAATTAAGAGCATTTTTGGAATTTGTGAAATATTATCACTATTTTATCCAAAATTTTTTCAAACTGGCTTAACTACTTTACCAGCTTCAAGCAAAAAATGTTAAATATAAATAAACTAAAATCCAACAAAAAGCTTTTGATATCTTAAGAAGAAAGCTTATTCAAACACCAATACTAATCTATCTAAATTATAGCAAGCCATTTATTATCATCACCAATACATCTGGTTAAGTATTGAGAGCTGTATTGTTACAAAAAAAAGCAGATAAATGAAAACATTCAGTGATATATGCCAGCTAAAGTTTAAGTTTAACTAAGAAGAACTATAGAACTTTAGCATTAAAAAATTATCTATCTATTTAGCTGTTATTAAATAAAAAGAATATTTAAGTTAAAAGTTTAATGTATATACTGATTACAAAGGATTAACATTAATTCAAAAACAAAAATTTAAAAACAATCATCATACAAAATAGAAAATAAAACTATCACTATTTAATTATATAATATATTATAAAAAGAGAAAAAAAAATAGAAATACCAATTGTTTATTACAAATAAAACAAATCTAAAAACATTTCAACCCAAAAATATAACAAAAAATAAATACACAAAATATCAACAACTTTAACATTATATCAATATTCAATAGTTTAAGAAAAAATTATCTAAAAAAAACAAAACAACATAAAACAACAATCAAAATATCTTATTACTTACCAAAATATATTATATTATTATGATTGAAACTTATATTTCTTATTAATTATCACATGTATTAGCCACTCTATTTTTAGAAAGTGATTATTGACCTGATCAATGACCTGACTATTGATCTAATCATTGATTTGATCATTAACTTAATCATTAACCTAGTCGTTGATCTGATCATTGACTACTTTTGATAGTTATATAAGTGATGAATTTCTTAGCTGTAGAAAAGCATATAAGAATCAAAAAAAAAGAAATAAAATAACAACTTTCATCTTAATTATTCTCTTATTGCTAATTTCTCTTTCCCTATCTTCAAGTATCTGAACATTTTGGGATAAAAGATTACTTGTTGGTTATTTCTTACCCTTTTCCTGACTTGTATAATTGTAACATTTGAAGATTATTGAATAAAATATGACTAAAGAGTACATTTAATACTTGATATTGAATTTTAAGAGTGTTAATGTAAGGCATAGAATTATACCAGTGTGTGATTATTTGTTGACAGTACAAACTATCCCTCTACCTTTAAATTTCCTGATTATCTTTAGAAAAATACAATGACTGAGATATTTTATAAGACTGATCTCACATATTGAATCTATACTTATTCAATTCACTCTTTGAAATTGAATTCTCTTTGATTCCTTTCATCACCCTACAATTCTGTTTTCTTTTGCTATCTATTAGCTTGTTACTTCAACCTGTAACAATATTAAAAAAACAAAAATATTCGGATTAGTCATTTAGAGTAATTACAAAACTAAAAAAAAAACAATACTGTTCAACATGTACTCAAATCTAACAGCAAAACATTTTCATAAAAAGCAACCATGAAAAAAACCAGAAAAAAATATTATTGGCTATCTATGTATTCAAACATCATTCATAATATTCAAAATTGTGATGTTTATTAGAGAAAAAAAGAAACAAAACCCAATAAATCATTAAGATTAATCAAAATAAGACAGTTATTTGATCAAATCAGAATTGACTTAGTTGAATAATTAACTATTATCAGCAAAAACAATTAATATATATTAGTAATCATAGACTATCTCATAAAATAGTCCAAAGCAAAAGCAATTTAAAGAGCAAATACAGAATCTGTAGCCAAATTTATCCACTAAGATTTAATTTGGTCTAAAAAAATTATTATCAGACTAAAGAACTCACTTTGTAAACAGAACATTAATAAAATTAAGTCAAAAATTTAGAATTAAGAGATCATTATTATTACTATATTATTTACAAACAAATAACTTAGTTGAAAAATTCAACAAAACATTGTGTAAAATAATAGCCAAGATCAGCCAAGAGAACCAAAATAAATGGAATTTGTTTATACTATTAGTATTATTTGCTTATTAGACAATGAAGCAAAATATTACACAAGCAATACTATTTAAACTTATTTATAATAGAACAACAACATTACTAGTTAAGATAAATATCAATACATATCTAATAAAACCAATAACAGAAGCCAATTTCTAAGAACATTACTAAAAAGAACATATGATTTAATAGAAACTTTAAAAAACAAAAGATGAATAGCAGCTAATAATATACAAAAGTTACAAACAAAACAAAAACAACAACATAATAACCAATTATCAAATAAACCAATTGAATTTAAGATTGAAGACAAAATACTTTTACATTGTACCAAAACAGAAAAACAATAAAGTGGAAAATTTGATCCAAAATAGGATAAATATTTCACATTAAAGAAATTCTAGGAAATAAAACTTATAAATTAAAATAGAACAACAAAATTTTAGCTAAAGCAATACATAAAAATTAACTAAAATTATATTACAATATAGTATTATTATTTACTAATAATATTCTACAATTAAAAATACAATAAATACTAGTCTAACCAGATAAGATTCCATAAAATCTAAAACCAATCATAATTATTGACACAAACATATCAAATTAATCTATAAAAACAGTATATAAAAAATCAATACATATAACAAAAGCAAATAGAAAAATAAAAATTACTGATAATATTTACTTATTAGCTTAACAATTATTCTAACTAATTAAACATCAAAAACTAAATATGAAAATTACAATCAACCAATAAACCATTCAATATACAAAAAAAAAGAAAAATTTCAATATGAACTACAATATAAAGTATACAGAAAATATAAAAATATAATAGAAAATATAATAGCAAAAGTAAAAATATTCATAGAAAACACCAAAGACAATAGTACCATATAAGGAATTGACAGAAAAAAATTGAAAATGGTGGACACAACAATTTTTAAGAAACTTTTGTTATTATTATTTGAAACAAAAACTCAATATTCAGAACTTATATATAAATAAAACAAAATAAATATTTAACACAAAAATACTACAACAACTTGAACAATTTGTAAAAAAAAACAATCTATTCACATAGACATAAGCAATATACCAGTTACAAACAAAGTTTTAAAACTGTTTAAAAATACTGTTGTATTTAATAATAAATATAGTAACCATCATCCAATTGGAAAAAATTACCAATACCCAATTTAAAAAATTACAGACCAATATTGTCTAAGTAATTTTTGAGAAAAAAATGATGAAGTTAATCTAAGAAAGAGATTTAAGAGATTTAGAAAATTTTAATAGAGCTCAATATTAAAAAAAAGGAATAATATTACTTATAAAAATTAAGAATTATAATAATAAATAAAAATAACCAATCAAAAATAGGTGTAATAAAATAGAGAATTCCAAAATTCTCTTAAAAAATTGCAGAATTCTAGGATTCTTTTGAAAAATTGCAAAATTCCAAAATTCCAGAATTTTTTTGGAGAATTGCAAAATTTTTCAAAAATCTTATATAACACAAATTATGTATATATAGTAAGAATATTAAAAGCAGAAAAGTATTTAGAATTTGATAGAATTCAGAACTATAATATTCTTCTTTCAAAAAATAGTTTTTTATAACTTAAAGCAAAAATTTATCTATATTAATAAAAATATCTAATTATCATCCAATCTATGTTATTATTATTTAATTAAGAATATTAATCACTTTTATATTATCAATATTTTATGTTAATAAAATCTAATACTTAACTATACTAAACCAATAGCTCTTAATTATGACTCTTGACAGAATACTAATTTTTTATTTTTTTTTATTTTTTTTTGTTTTGTTTCTTTGTTGTTTATTAATTAATTAAAGAGATTAAGTACTGAGTATTTAATATTAAAAATAGTCCAGTAAAAAACCTGGGAATAAGAATAAAAATTTAAGAATAGCTTACCAAAAAGACATAACTGTCAGAATAAACCAGCCATTATACTGAAAAAAAAAATTCATAGAAAAAACCATTAATTGAATTTCTATCTATTATACAAAAAATTCAACTAAAATTTTTAAACTCTAAAATCTTCAGAAATAACTACTATTACCAGCTATTGAGCATCAAGTTATAAATTTGTTATTTATATTAATACCTTAAATAATTATTTGTAACAATACATTTAGAAACAACAAATAATTTTTGAATTGCCAAATAATTACAAACTATATATACAAGATAAAAAAATTGTGTTTAATATGCTTAAATATTGAATTATTAATAAAATGTTAATTTAAATAAATATTTTTTGTAATATATCTTTCACTATGTCATTATATCTATTTCTCTATTGGCCATTTTTTTAGAGATATAATGATCAATTTTATTAAGTTTTTATTATTATTATTATTATTAAAGTTTGTTTTTAATATAGATTGTATGACTGATGCTATAATATTATTAAAATTGTTATTCAACAAAAAACTATTATTTGATGTTAGTATAATGTTCAGTATATATTTTATTTTAAAGAGAGTATTTATTTTAAAGATTTATTTATTGTGTAAAAATTAGAAAATAAAACTGTTTAAATAAATTAATAACTTATAATTTTTTTATTTTATTAATATTGTTATCCAAAAATTTTTTTTTTTATAAAATAATAAAATTTTCACCTTGGATTCAATACAGTACAAAACATTACAATTGTATTTGTTTTAGAGTAATATTCAATTAACTTTTCTTTTGCTGTTCTAGCTATTATAACAAGTAATAGATCTAATATTAAATATGTTAAATAAATAACTAAATAAATCCAATTAAGATTATAATGCTTTACTAGATTTATTATTATCAACTATGTCTTCAATGTAATTAAAAATAATATTAAAGAGAGGAATAATTAAGGAGACAGTATTATTTGAACTGGCTGATATTTTGACTATAATATTTTTAAATAGTTCAAGAAATTTAGCAATTTTATCAAAAACAACTCACTAATCATATGAAATGACATATTAATAAAAATTAATGTGAGTACTAGTAAGAGTGTTGAATGTTTATAAATTTACAGTTAGAATTTTTGTATTCAAAATATATGAAATCAGAAATAAACAACTTGCTAATTTAAGAGATAATCTATTTTTAATTATGTTATAAGTAAAATTCTACTAAATAAAACAATCCAGAATAGATTTATGGTATTTAATTTGACATGTATTACTTTTTTTTATTAAAGTTTAACGAGTAGAGTCCAAACACCACTTAGCACTATACATCATACAAATGATCTAAACTAGGTGTGAATTATGTCTTTGCTACATGTGACCAGACACTTTGACTGGTCAGAACAACACTACACACTTATATGAACAGAAGCCATGTCACCAACACTTGCATAAAACAAACAATGCTTATGATACCCAAAACTGATGCCAAGTGCATCAGCAACACCCAACAACCTAATTACTCTAGCCAAAAGCTGTGTAGAAAAACCAGAAACAGCAACAGGAATGGAACCATCACATGGAATCAGCTTGTTCTTTTTTATAATGGCCCGGTGTTTCACATGGACCAGCCAGATATTATCACAAAATGCAAGACAAAACTCACATACAAAATTCACAACATTAACCACTGCCACTTTAAGATCCTTATAAACAGAAACAGACTTGTGATACCAATCGCCAAAAACAAAGCCCTTACACAGGGCTGTACTGACAGTTACATCCGAAATACAAGTTGACAACAACTGCGATATGCATGAAGAAGAACAAGACAGACCAGAACGCACCTCCCAGGCAGCTACATAAGTGTTCAACAAACTGGTGCGACTATCAGTGTCAGAAAAGCAAGAAAAAACATGGTCTGAGACTTCAACCTCGCCACAAAACAAACAAACTACACTGGGATAACCCCTATCATATAAATGCTTTTGCACAGCAACAGAAAGGTGATGATGAAGGGCTTTCATGAAATATGTACAAAAGCCAGCTGTCAAAATACTAGTAAAACCAGTCGTCATATGGGAATCCAGGTGCCACATCAGAGAGGACCTCAACCAGTCAATATCAGCACATAGACAACCTGGAACAACCCAAGAACCAGAACCAACCTCCCAATGCATGCAATTGATAGACCTGAATATGTCATGAACAAAATGCCTCAAATTACCAGAAACCGTATTAACACCAGCCTTCAAAAACCTCTTACTGACCAAGTGAGGCAGGTGCCAGGCAGAAAGGGCAGCATCCTTAGCAAGTGCATCAGCCTGCTCATTGCCTGAAACACCTGAATGGTCTTTAACCTTAATCCAATTAACATCCAAATTTTTGCAATAAATAACATTGGCAATGTGACAATACTATTACAGGTGATTATTTCTACTGTTGAATTAAATAACAAACCTGTAACTTGGTGTTCAAAAGCTACTTCTGTGAATGAGGTTCTGCAAGTGTTGTATCTAAAGGTTTTGATGGGGTTTTTTATATAATGAACAAAGATTCAATAGTGTTGATAGTAGATGTATCTTTCAAGAGTTTTCCCAATTTCTTTCTCAGCATGGTGGCTGGATTTAGTCTGGCAGTCGTGCTCTTCTGGTAAGCTATCCAATAATATATAAAATCCTACTTTTATTTCTGGGTCTTTTACCAAACTATCCTTGATGTCAATAACTTAGTGCTTAATCTTTTAATCAATTAGTATACAACAACAAAAGCAAAAGAAAGAAAATAAAATAAAGAAAATAAAAATAACGAAAATAGAAAAAATAAGCCAAGGCAATTTGGTACATTAGTATCTCATTAATAGCTGATCAAGAGCTATTGTTCCAGCATGGTTAAGTATCAATTACTATCAACATAAAGTGTTGATAGTAGAGAGTGGGTTGAGATATGGAAGGATTATTTATTTGATGATTGGAAACTAAAATGTTGTTTAGATTAAATTTAAACTGGAAGGTCTAAACTAAAAGAGTTTGTTTTTTTTTTGTATTTTTAATAATTATAATTTGCGAGTCTAATTGATTCTATGAGTCTAATTGACTTCACAAATCAATTAACTCTGAATCTCATTAACTAATTTTCTAACTTCTGATACTACTGCTATATATACGTATTTGAGATTCTTCAATTCCTTAATTCTTCATGTCAGAAATCCTGGAATTCCTGGAATTCTGCAATTATTTTGAGAGGAATTCTGGAATTCTGGAATCCTGCAATTCCTTATACAAGAATCCTGAAATTCCTAGAATCCTGCAATTCTTCTAAGAAGAATCCTGGAATTCCACATTTACTACATCTACCTCTGATTGGCTAATTTATCTGCTAATATACTTTCTATATTCTATGAGTAACAATGCTCAATTCAACAATAATTCCTGAAATCAGAGCCAACTGATAAAGACTCTGATCTGCAAACATCTAAAGCTGTCTGGCTGTCTGAGAACAAGTCAACCAAACAAAAAGAAGGAACACACTTAAGAGCTAAAACAATGGCCTGCAACTCCACCAAAGTAGAAAAAACCAAACCAGAAACCCCCACACCCAGACCCAAATCAATGTTCTCAAAGAAAACTGCAGTATCAGCCAACATGTCAACAGTGCCCAAATTACTCAGAGACCCATCTGTGTACACAGAAAGGCGGGTGGCACTAACATTCAACAGATCATTACAAATAACACCAAAACCAAAAGACTGACAGATGTCAGAAGAACCACAAACACCCTCATAAGGAGAATGACTAGAAAGAGAAGCCACACCACCAAGAAAACATACAGAGAGATCAAACCAGGAGAGGACCGGACCATGGGGGTCCAATCTTTTCCAATGCTTGAAAGTCTTTCAATTAAAAACAATGCCATTCTGGTCACAAAGCTGGTCTACAAAAGCTATATCATAATGCCTGAGGGAAGAGACACATTTAAAGAAAATTGTCTTGCTGAGAACTAGAAACATAGGAGTACCACTCCGAAGATGAAAAGCACTGGCCAAAGAGCCACCCAGAGACAAATCACATCTGGAAAAAATATGAACCACACCTGCCAAAAAGTTGTTTGAAGGGCTGACTCTAACATAAACAAAAAACAACAAAGAGGGATGAAAACGCCAGCTGAGAACCTGAAGATCATGAGACTTATAAGAAAACAAGCAACCAAATTTGCAAAAGCAATGACAGAAGCCAATTTGCTCTCAGCCTGAATCTGCTCAAAAGTTTTTAAATTATACAAAAAAGGATGATGAAACACATCATTGGAAAAGTTCAAAGGCAGTCCAGATTTGGACTTTAGACCCTTGCGAATCAAAGCATCTCATTTATTACACACACTGAGAGGAATAAAACTGAACTGAGTTCTGTAGCTGACAATAGGAAAGAGAACTGAAGACACCAAATAAGTGAACTGTTTATCTGAAATAGCTTTTCTCAAAATGAGATTGATGAAAAACCAATCATCTGAATGCGCTTAAACCAAGCTAGGCTTCAAAAAATCTTCAGAAAATAAAAAAATCCTCAGATAATGATGAGGTTCACCTCTTTTAGCAATAAAAATTGGCATACCACTAATAGTTAGGTAAGGAACAGTAATCTGACAGTTAATAGGAATGACCACAGTCTTGTTATTGTTTATTGAAATGTCATTTAAACAAAAAAAATCACTAGCAACATTAAAGATGTGTTGTGTAGCAGCCTGGCTGCTACCAATTCAGATAGTATCATTAACAAAAGCACCAGCAGCCAGAAACAATGTCAGCCCAGCTTGAGATTCCATTCAGCCAGTCTTAGAAATGAAATGAGAAATCAATCTGTAACCACAAATGCTCTTCTGTCTCTTAACCTCACACAAAAGCAAGTCATAAAATATGCACCAGAAAAGTGGTGAAAAAACCTCCCTCTAATCCAATTCATTATGAACATGATATCCATCAGTCAAACCAAAATCTGTCATCACTCTGTTAGTGTGACCATTATGAATGCTACCAAAAAATCTGATAAATTTGTCACACATTTTGATTCTGATCAAACTCCTCTTGAGATGCTCCCAACCAACAGAATCATAAGCTTTGCACATATTTTGTAAAACCAGCCACAACTCTCAGTTCTTTTCCAAAGCATCTTTGATCACTAAACCAATAGCGAAGATAGGCAATTAAGTAGATGTACTTTTTAAGACAGAGAAATTGTCTCCATAGAAAATATCAAAAGTGCTACAAGCCAGAGAGATCTGATCTGAAAGAATCTTGAAAAGGATCTTGCAAGCTGTCTCAATCAAAGCAATAGGGCGGATATTTGTAAGAACCTCCTTCTACTCATAAAGTTTAGGAATCATCGAGACCCAGGCTTTCCTCCAAGGTCCAGACACTGACTTACAACCCAAACAAAAATTTAAGAGCACCAAAAGCATATCCAAGACCGACTTGTCACAGTGTTTCTAAAGTTCATTAGTAATACTAGAAAGACCAGCTGCTTTCCCATCAGGCAAATTTGAAATAACACCAAACATCTCATCAAAACTGATTGAATGTATTACATTAAAGAAGGCACCATTGAAGACATGATCCAAAGACCGAAACTGCCTTGCCCAATTACCAGAGATATCAGAAGTCACTACATGTTTTCTAGTCCAACTCTCCATGATTCCATTTATCTTAGATTTAACCAAATCAGGCTCTAAGACCAACTCCTCACCATCCACCAAATGATCTAACACCACTTTATGAAAAGGACACTCCAAAACACTTCTAATGGTGTGATCCTTATTCACCTCAAAACTCTCCATTCTCTTCTCAATAGCCTACCTTATACGAGATTCTTCAGCATGCTTAGATTCCAATAACTTAAAAGAGTGGTAAGACTTTCTCGCTTTAGCCAGTCCAGAATGGATTGCATTAAAACTGGGGCCAGAAAAAAATAGAAATTTCACTAATAAAGCACCCACAGAATCAAGCCTGTTTCAAGTATTCAACAACAAGGCAAAATCTCTGCCAGAAACCAATTGAGAAATCTTCACCAGTTTAGACACAAGTAGTTCCAGTTTATGAAACCAGAAAGACACCTTATTAAAAACACAATCAAAACTTTTAAACCATTTTTTCTTGAATGTTCTACCAGCTGAAAGAACCATAACCTTATGAACAATGTCCCACATCACATCCAGATCAGAAAACTGCTTAGCTGCAACAAACTCATCCGAGAACATAACAGCATTAGCAGCCATAACAACCCTGAATTCTGACCACTTAATCTCACTGGCATTTTTGATATCATACTTCTAACAATCTCTATTAGCTTGTTTGTGCAATGAGTTCAACTGGATATTGAGCAGGCCACCAGACCCACAGAAACATAAACAGCCTTGTGATCAGTATCAAAATAGTTCTCAACGCCATCCACACCATAATCTATCACTGCACCAACCAAATTAGAAGAAACAAACATGTAGTCAATTGTCTTAGTGATACCACAAAAATTGCACCAAGTAGGTGACTTCACAAAAGAGCTCCCCCCCAGAGAGTTAATCAAACCCAAATCAAAACACTTTTTGAAACTGGCACATTTGTGCAAACTATCCTCATTAAAATCACCACCAAGAATAACAAAAGAAAACTCATTAATGGCTTTAGCAATGAGAGAATTGATCTCACCAGCCTGAGAAAACCAAACCACTGATGAAGCACCAGCATAGAGTCTCAAAATAGACACTGAAAGTTTATTTTTAAAAAGAAACTTGATAGATAAGAGCTGACCAGGCACCTCAGAAACTTTGCAGACGTGTTTTGCCAAAGAAGAATTCATGATGATTAACACCTTAGCACCCAAAGAACCAGAATTCAGACCAGAAGTAAAAACCCGAACACCATCAAATTTGTTGGTCAACCATGGACAAACTTTTCTTTTAAGTTTCGACTTTGTAAAAATAGAAACCAAATTGTTTATATCCTTATGCCAATGAATGACATCATTTTGCTTTGCAGAATTGTTCAACCCATAAACATTACATGTAGCAATTTTTCATATTAAACCACTCATTGAGAAAGAGGTAGAGGAAGAGCACCACCTGCCAAAGCCAAACCATCCAAGTGTGTTGAAAGGATCATGACCAAAGCAAAGAGATTTTCCAACATGTTTTCTAATTTTACAACCTCAGGTGAGACAGTTGAACCCAGAATAGCAGCAGTCTTGTTACTAGTGGCATCACCTGAACCCACTCCCATCACTATATTTTCCTCTTGATTCTGTGATGAGGGGGTCACTGGCAGCTGACATCCAGAGCTAGGCTGGGAAACTGCCAGCATGAATAATTCCAATCTCTTAGCCAACTCACCAATTTGTTCCGCGAGGCTGATAAGACTGCTTTCAATACGAACCAAACATTTTTCTAAATCATTCGCAGCAGAAGGGAGAGGTTTACCAACATTGTTAAAACCAAGAAACAAACCAGCACCATGAGAATTGCACACCAGAAGAGCACCAACAACTGATGCCCAAGTTTTACCACTGAAGACCAATGGACAAGAAATGAATGTGGATTTCCAAGCATAGATAGTTACCAATCTGATCTGATTCTGAGCAGAAAGAGGTGTTTTTCTGCCCCTTAGAGTTGAACCAACCTTAACCAAAACACAATTGAGAGATGTATGACCAGAAAGACTGCAGACCAAGCACAGTGCCAAAGAGAGGTAAAACCAGTGAAGACCAATCCTTTTTATAACTGGAGTTGCAGCCATCGCACTAACCAGATCAGATTCAGACCCAAAGCAAACAGTAGCACAGTAAGCATGGGCGTAGCTAACAGGATTATGATCAATAACACATGTTTTTCCACCAACCAAACCAACGAAATTCCAAAGGTCATAAGCATTTGTCCCTACAGAAAGAGTGTATAGCAGCACTCTGAATTCATCCCTGGAATCCCATGTCTGTTTGTTAACATTGGCCCTGACCACACATACTGCATCCTTTCCAATGAGGATAGATCATTTGGATGCCAAGAGATCAGTCTGATTCTGATCTTCTAATTTGATGATTGCTTTTTGCCACAGACTCACAAGTTGCATCTTGATTAACTTAATCAATCCAAACTCAGACATGGTAGCATGCACAGCCTCCACGGAAGTTCCCACAGGAATTTTTTTCATCACAATTGTCCAATCCATATGGTTGTTCAAAGGATGCTTGAGATCAGTGTTTACCACAATTATTTGCCAATTTCCCAGCAGCCATCATTGCCTTTTCCAAAGTGAAAGTCGCACGAATAATTCCACCAAATTTTGAGGGAGTAGAAGCTCCCCCAAAACCATTCACACTTGAAAAAATTTTCCTGATAAAACTCAATTTTTCCTGAAAGAACTTCCCAGTGATGACCACAAGATCAATATCTAAAGTAAAGGATTTGCAAACAGGCACTTGAATGGTCAGTTTGATAGGTAGAGGGGGCAGGAGAAGAGAGAAATCGTCTAACATGTTATCATTTGTATTAACAGTATCATAATTAATTACACCCAGAGGCTTCCCTAACACCTTTTTGGTCTTTACACATAAACCCTTTGACATCTGATTAGAATTCCCTTCCATGAAAGCACCACCTTCACCATAGTCAATACTGGTTTCTTCAACTAAGCACTTCTTCTCCATGTCAATACTCTCAGACTCAGTAGTGTCACCTGTCTCAGAACCCCATAAACAAGCACCAGAAGCATCAGCAGCAACTTTTCTATTACCAATACCCTCTGCCAATACACCTTCCTTCCTCTTTTTCCTCGACACAACCACCTTGAAACCATTCTCAAAACCAGAAACTTTAATAGTCTTCTTCATAACAGCAATAACAGAGCCAACAGTGGCTTCATAATCAAAAAACAGTTTTGATTTATTGTACTGAATGGTAAAAAAACTTCTTTCGAAAAAACTTTTGACTCTTTTTTGGGAATTTTGGATGAAAAAGAGAAAGAAGTTTTAATTATTTTTATGTATTACAGATATGTTTAAGGAGCTTAAAACATTGAAATAAAAAACAAATTGCAAAATTAAGTTTTCTAATCTTTAATTTATATAAAATTTACATTAAGAAAATTTTAGATAAATATATTTGGTTTGGATTTTTAACAAATATCTTGAAAACATCATCTTTCATTTTATTTAAAACCACCTATACTATCAAGTTTAGAATATAATTAAAACATCAAAATCAAAGATCTTCCAAGTTTTATTGAATGTTTTTATCTTTTAATTTTCACACTAATTTTTTTACAAAAGTATCATTATTTATAGCATTGTTAAAAGTAATAGCAAGAAACTATTAAAAAAAATTAGATTATAACTAATAAAATTAATAATAAACTTGTAAAAAAAAAAGATAAGTATAACTTTTTTTTAAACTTTTTGGCTGAAAATTTGGTTCAAGACAATAATAAAAATTACTTAAGTTAATATTAAAAAAATACAGTTTTCAATAATATAAATACTGTGATAACTCTAAACTTCAGATGATGCTAATACCAAAAATTTAGCTCTGAAGCAATAATAAAAACCAACTTAAATCAATATTGAAAAAATGCAATTTTCAATAATATAAATACTATAATAATTTTAAGTCTTAAATAATACTAATAAAAAAAAACTTTTTTCTTTCCTTCGTTCCAAATTTCTAAAAAAGAGTCACAAGTTTTTTGAAAGAAGTTTTTACAATTCAGTATGAAAATCAAAACCATTTCTACTTGACTACGAAACTGTTGTTGGTCCCAGTGTGACTGTGATAAAGAAATCTGTCAAGAGCTTTAGTATAGATACTGTTAACAAAGATATTGTCTCTAGAAAGAAAAGAAAAGAGGGTGTTCTGAAAGACAGTGTTGTTCATGGAATGGTTTTACCTGATAAACCAGTTGGTGGTTCTTGGGAGTCTGAAGCTAGTAACACTACTGAATCAAACAGTGTAGATATGAAGAGGGAGTTCTTGATTGAGGAAACTAGTGTGGATTATAGAGAGAGAGATGTTCTTAAAGGAATAGACAGTAACCAAACGCCAAAGAGTCCGAGAGTGGTTACCAAGCAGGCTTTGGGTAAGTCTTTGGGCAAGATCAACTTTCTGGGCAACAATGATGATGATGACATTCTCCTGGATAAACCTGTGGTGCTTCCCCCTATTTTAAAAAGCTGGTCAATGTGTTTGCTAAGAAGTCTTTTGCTTTGGATATTGATCTAATCAATGTTTCTGGAAAATCTGCTCAGGACAAGCTGGCTGTGGTCAGAAAATTATTTTCAAAAATCAATGGTTTTGGGGGGGGGGCCTCTACCCCCTCAAAATTTTCTGGAATCATTCGGGCAATATTCACTTCTGAATCAAGTTTGATAAAAGCTACCAAGTTGGTTACTGATGCGAAAATCCTGGTAAACACCAATCTCAAAAAATTATTTAAATGTTCAGATCGGGCTGTGGTGTTAAAAGAAATTCCAATTGGGACATCACCTGAGGCTGTGCGTGCTGTGCTATCTGAGTTTGGTTTGATTAAATCAATCAAGATGCAATTGGTAGGGCTGTGGCAAAAAGCTGTAGTCCAATTTGAACAAGTTGATTATGCTAATTTGGTCACAGCAAAATAATCTATTCTAGTTAGAAAAGATGCAGTGCATGTTGCCAGATCAGATTTGGACAAAAAAACTTGGGATGCGAGGAACTGTTATAGGACTTTGCTCTATACTTTACCAATAAACACAAATACTTATGACATTTGGGACTTTGTTTGCTCTGTGGGTGGGAAAACATGTGTAATTGATTGTCATCCAGTTACTTATGCTTGGGCCAGATGTGCCACTGTCTGTTTTGACTCGGCTAAATCATTGGATGCCATCATAAAAACCATGCTTGTGCTAAAAAGTGCTCATCTCTATTGGTCTTATCTTAGTTCTGCTGTATGTGCAAAGTGTGGGAAATTTGGTCATTCTTCTCTGAACTGTGTTTTAGATAGAAAATTTTCTTCTGGTGGCTTACCATGTCAGGTTCTTTTAGATACAGATAAAAGCAGGCTGGCAGCCATTTATGTCAAGCATTTAGCACCCATTGCTCATCCTGTTTCTTTTGGCAGTGTCTCATGGGCCAAAATTGTTGGTGGGTCCTTTTTTCCTCCTCTCCCTGTTCGGAATGTTTCATTGAATGATGGCTCCTCTTCAGAGATGAAGCCTACCTTTCCTGTTGTGAATGATTTAGAGAAAAGGTTCACTGTTTTGGAAAGCAGTATTGTCAACCTTGCAGGATAAATAGGTGAATTGGCTAAGAGATTGGACTCATTCATGTCAGCAGTTTCCCAGCCTAGCCCTGGATGTCAGCTGTTGGTAACCCCCCCATCACAGGATCAGGTGGGTGATGTAGTGATAGAAGAGGGCTCAGGTGAGGCCACTGGTGGTGATATTGCTGCAATATCAGTTTTTTCTGCATTGTCTAAGGTGAAAAGGCTAGAGAGTATGTTGGAAGGACTTTCTGCTTTGGTTTTGAGTCTAATGGCAAGATTTGATGATTTGATTCTGGCTAGTGGTGCGCTTTCTAAATTTCTTTCTCAATGACAGATCTAGTTTGGAGGATTACAATATGTAATGTTCGGAGCATGAACAATCCTGCAAAACAGGATAACATTATTCGGTGGCATTCAGAAATGGGCAGCTTGATTTCAATTGTTATTGAAACTAAGTTGAAAGGCAGGATCTGTCCTTGAATCATGAACAAGTTTAAGGGTGTTTGGATTTTCACTTCGGGTTTAAATAATGGTCATTTGGGTGCTGGTGTCACAATTATTATGAACAATTTTTTGGCTCAGCATGTGAGTAAGGTCTTGGAGGTTCCTGGCCAACTCCTCTCTATCAGGTTGCTCTTCAAAAATAAGCTTTCAGTGTCGATTTTGGGGCTTTTACACTGGCACTTCCTTATTGGTTTGGTTTTCTCAGACTGGTGATATCAACTCTGTTATAGCTAAAGCCATAAACAAAATTTCTTTTGTTATTCTTGGTGGTGATTTCAATGAGAACGAATCTCATAGGTGTGCCAGTTTTAGAAAATGCTTTGATTTGGGTTTGGTCAACTCTTTGGATGGGAGCTTTTTTGTTAAGTTATTGACTTGGTGCAATTTTTGTGATGTTACTAAAACAATTGATTACATGTTTGTCTTCTCTAATTTGGTTAATGCTATTGTAGATTGAGGTGTGATAGGTGTCATTGATTTCTTTAATACTGATCATAAGACTGTTTCTGTTTCTGTGGGTCTGGGTGGTTTGTTGGATGTACAGCTTTTTTCTCTGCACAAGCAGGCTAACAAAAATTGTTGGAAGTTTGACGTCAAGAATGTCAATACTGCGAAGTGGTTGGAGTTCAAAGATGCTTCAGCTGCTAATGCTTCCATGTTCTCAGATGCATTTGCTATAGCTGAGAGGTTTTCAGATATGGATATAATGTGGGACATTGTTCACAAAATTATGATTATTTTGGCTAATGGGCCATTCAAAAAAAAATGGTTTAAGGGTTTTGATAGTGTTTTTAATAAGGTGTCTTCTAAATTTCACAAGCTGGAGCTGCTTGTTTCTAAGCTGGTGAAATCTTCTCACTTGGTCTCTGGTAAGAATTTTGCTTTGCTGTTGGATATATGGGACAGGCTTGACTTAGTTGGTGTCTTGTCTGTGAAATCTCTTTTCCTTTTGGGTTTTAGTTTTGATACTATTTACTCTGAGCTGGCTAAGACGAGGAAGTTTTACCACTCTTCTAAGTTGCTAGAATCTAAGTATGCTGGGGAAGCTTGTATCAGGCAGACCATTGAGGATAAAATGGAGAGTTTTGAAATGGACAAGGGGCATACTATTAGGAGTGTTTTGGAACATCTTTTTCATAAAATAGTACTGGATCATTTGGTTGTGGGTAATGAGTTGGTCTTGGAGCCTGGATTGGTTAAATCTAAGGTTAACAAAATTATGGAAGGCTGGACTAGAAAGCACATAGTGATGTCAGATATCTCTGATGATTGGATGCACCAATTCCAACTGTTGGATTACATCTTTAATGGTGCATTCTCCAGTGTAATGTGTTCAATTGGCTTTGATAAAATGTTTGATGTTGTTTCAAGTTTGTCTAATAGAAAGATGGCTGGTCTCTCTGGATATGCTTTTAGTGTTTTTGAATTCTTATTTGGAACAGGAGTCTGTGCCTGGGCCCTGGAAGGAAGCTTGGGTCTCCATGATTCCTAAACCATATGAATGGGAGGGCATTTTTACAAACACCCGCCCTATTGCCTTGATTGAAACAGCCCGCAAGATTCTTTTTAAGATTCTTTTGGACAGGATCTCTTTGGCTTGCAGCAAGTTTAATGTTCTCCATGGGAACAATTTTTCTGTTTTGAAGGGCATGACAACACAGTCACCTATTTTTGCCATTGGATCTGTGGTAGAGAATGCCTTAGAGAAGAACCGGGAGCTGTGGCTGGTGTTACAAAATATGTGCAAGGCTTACGATTCTGTTGGTTGAAAACATCTCGAGAGGAGCCTGGTCAGGATCAAAATGTGTAACCAGTTTATTAGGTTTTTTGGCAGCATCTACAATGGTCACACTAACAGAGTAATGACAGACTTTGGCCTAACTGATGGCTATTGTGTTCACAACAGCTTGGATCAGGGTGAAGTTTTCTCACCACTTCTTTGGCAGATATTTTATGATTCACTCTTGTGCAAGGTTAAAAGACAGGAAAGCTTGTATGGTTACAAACTGATTTTTTATTTTATTTCCAACACTGTCATGTGGAATCTTAGGCTGAGTTGACATTATTTTTGGCTGCTAGTGCTTTCGTTGATGACACAATTTGGGTTGGCAGCAGCCAGGCTATAACACAATACATTCTCAATGTTGCTAGTGAATTTTTTAGGCTCAATAACATTTCTATTAACAATAACAAGACTGTTGCTATTCCTATTAACTGTCGGGTTGCGAACTCTTATCTGACCATCAGTGGCTCACCTATTTCCATTGTGAAAAAAGGGGAATCTCATTAGTACCTAGGAATTTTTTTGTCTTCTAAGGATCTTTCGAAGCCTAGTTTGGCTAAGGCTCACTTGGACGTTTGGTTTTTTGTCAATCTTGTCCTGAGGAAAGCAATTTCAGATAAACAGTTTGCGTACTTGGTTTTCATGGTTTTTTTTTCTATTATCAGCTACAGGACTCAATTCAGCTTTGTTTTTATTAGTGTGTATGCCAAATGGGACTCTATGGTTCATAAATGCTTGAAGTTTAAGTCTGGGCTTCTGCTTGATTTTCTCAATGACACAGTTTATCATCCTTCTTTGTATGGTTTGAAAACTTTTGAGCAGACTCAAGCTGAGAGTAAATTAGCATTCATTATAGTTTTTACTAATTCAGTTGGTACTTTGGGCCATTTGTTCTTCCACAGATTTCATGACTTTCAGGCTCTCAACTGGCATCCTCGTCACCCTTTGCTGTTTCTGGTTCACATTAATGTCAATTCTTCAAATAACTTTTTGGCTGGCATGGTTTGTATTTTTTCTGGGTGTGATTTGTCTTTAAACGCCTCTTTTGCTAGTGCCTTTTACCTTCGTGGTAGTACTCCTATGTCTCTTGTCCTTGGTGAAAAAATTTTTTTCAAATGTGTTTCATTACTTAAGCATTATGGTATTGTTTTTGTGGATCAACTTTGTGACTGGAATAGTGTTATTTATGATTGAAAGTCCTTCAAGCACTGAAAAAGGCTGGACTTCCATGGTCCAGTTCCCTTTTGGTTTGATCTCTCTGTTCGGTTTCTCAATGGTGCTGCTTCTGCATCTACTTGCTCTTCTCCTGTGAATGGTCGTGCTCCTTCTGATATTCATTTGTCTCATAATTTTGGTGTTGTTTGTGATGATATGTTGGCCACTAATGTTACTGCTCATCTTTTTGTGTATATGGATAGATCTCTGAGTGGTTTGGGTACTGTTGATATAAAGGCTGGTGCTGCTGTGTTTTTTGAAGACATTAATTTAGGTTTGGAAGTGGAAGTGTCTGGCTTGGTATCTTCTACGCTGACAGAATTGCAGGCCATTGTTCTGGCTCTTGAATGTGTTCCTTCTTTTTGTTCAGTTAACTTGTTCTCAGACAGCCAAGCTGCTTTGGATGCATGTAAAGCTGAATCCTTGTTGGCTCGTCTGGACTTCAGAAATCAGTGTTGGATTGAACGATGTCATATTGCTAACATTGTTTATAAGAAAAATTTAGATGTAAATTGGGTCAAGGTTAAGGGTCACTCAGGCGTCTTGGGCAATGAATGGGCTAATGTGTTTACTAGGATAGCTGCTTCCTCCTCTTGGCAGCTACCCCATATGATTAGTGAATGTTTTTTGAGGGCTGGTGGCTCTGCGGTTTCTGGTAATTCAAGACATTTTGTTCATAACATTTTCTATTCTGTTTACTGTGCATGTTGAGAGGTTGGTTCTGGTTCCAGGATCATAATAGATAGGCTGCATGCTGATATTAACTGGTCCAAATCTTCTTTGGTGTGGCATCTGGACTTCCACCTAGCTACTGGTTTTACTAGTGCTCGGACTGCTGGTTTTCGAATGTATTTTATGAAAGCTTTGTACCATTGCCTTCTGGTGGCTGTGCATAAGTGTGTTTATAATAGGTGTTACCCCAATGTTACGTATTTGTTCTGTAGGGATGTTGAAGTCTCAGACCATGTTTTTTCCTGCCCATCTGATGCTGCTGGTTGCACTCACCTGGCGGATATTCATGCTTCTATTTGGGAATCACACTCGGGTTTATCTCAGTCTTCCTCTTGTGTTTTACAGTTGCTGTTTACTCACTTCTTTGATGTTATTGTTGATACAGCTCTGTGTAAGGGCTTTGTTTTTTGTGAATGGTATCGTGAGTCTGTTTCTATCTTTAAGGATTCTAAAGTTGCAGCCCAGAATATTGTGGCCTTTGTGTGTGATTTCTGTCTCACATTCTGGGATGATATCTGGCTAGTGCGAGCTAAACACTGAGCTTTTATGGAGAAGAGTGGATTGATTCCATATGATGGTTCTGTTCTTGTAGCTATATTTGGTTTTTTCTCTGTGCTTTTGGCTGGTGTTGTCAGGTTGTTAGGCATTGCTGATGCTTTTGGTGTTGGTTTTGGGTATCATAGACATTGTTTGTTCTTTTTGGGTATTGAAGATGAAGCTTCTGTTCATATAGGGGTGTAGTGTCATTCTGATTGGCTCAAATGGCTAGTCATGTATAGAAAATGCATGATTCGCACCTAGTTTAGATCATATATTGATGTATTATACTAGTTTGCATTTGGACTTTACTCAATAAATGTGAAAAAAAAAATACTAATATTTTATGTAATATGTCAATTTCATTATTGATTATTAATTAATCTAAATTTATATAAAAATATATATATGTATTTTTAATGTAATTCTATAATTTTTTAATTTTTCATATTTTAAAAATCTGTTTACAATGTTTATTTTATCATGTTATCTATTTATTAATTCAAAATCAATTATTGTTTATTGAAAATTTCAATTGTTATTAATATAATAAGCAGTAACAAAAACAAAGGCTTTATTATTAGAAAATGTTTAGAAATCTGATGTAAAAGAAATTTTGGACTTGATAATACTTAAATATGCTTATTATATTATAAGTATAAGTAAAAAAAAGAAACATTTTATAATAAAAATAGTACTTACTCTTAATTCTTGTTTATCCAAAACATAGAGTTTCATAACTTTATTTTTAATTGTATTGACACAAACAAATTAAGAAGTGAAATTCAAATATTAAAATATTTTGATTAATTCAAGATTTTTTTACTGTAAAAAGTGATTGTTGGCAGTTGATAAACCAAATAGTAATCATATTATAAAGTTTTTTATTCTTAATATTAATAGTAATTACTATAAAAGACTAGAGCAGTTTTCTAGTTAAATTGGCCAAAAATTATAAAAAAAAATAGCAATCTCACTCATTGAAATATTTCTTTAATTAACTTGTAATCTTTCTAAATATTTTGTCTTTTCTTATGATATTTTTCTATTGTAACATATATTGTTTAGTAGAAAGTCTCTAAATAACACCATAAAGATTTAGTAGTATCTGTAATTCTATAAGAAAATAGTTTATGCACATATTTTAAGACCATATACTTAGCTGTTTTTTTTCTTTTATTTACTTAAACTTATTAAAATAGTTTTATATTTTATTCTAAAAATTATATTTACCAAATATATTAATATTTAGATTATTTGGGTTATTAAATTCTATTATTTTGGATTTTGAATTTTTAGTAACATTAAATAATACTAATAATAAAATTCATTTTGGTAAGTTGAAAAATAAAGTTGTTATATATACATAGTTTTATATAACTTTTTAACTAATTATAATAATTAAACAAAGTAATGATTAATAAACAAATATTACAAATTATATATATTTTTAATTCTATCAAACTTGAACTAAATTTAAACTTGTTAAAAAAATTTAATACTAAACTTGAACCAAACCTACTTTGAAAAATTGGTTTAGTTTAAGTTTAGTTTGTAATTTAAACTAAATTTGAACAATATCTAAAGTTTAATTTAATTTGGTTTAATCAGAATTTTATTATTTATATTGTTATTTAAAGTAGTCAATAATCAAATTATTGATTACTTTCTAAAAATAAAATGGCTAATTATATAATATCAATGACTAATATATATTGTTATAGTTAAAATTCATAGTTTTTATTAGTTATTACATGTATTAGCTACTAATATTATATAATTAGCCCTCTTATTTTTAGAAAGTAATCATTAATTTGACTATTGATCTGATTATTGATTTAACTGTTAATCTAATTATTGACCTGATTAATAACTTAATTGTTGATTTAGTTGTTAATCTGATTATTGATTATTTTTAATAGTTATATAAATAATAAGTTCTTTAACTATAAAAAAATATAATCAAAGTAATAAAATAAAATTTATTATTAATTGTTTTTTCTTATATTATTTATTTTCTTTTCCTTATTTTCGAGTATTTAAATATCTTGTAATAAAAAATTATTTATTAACATTTACATATCTTATTTTTTTCTCTTTTTAATTTATATTATTAGAATTAGTCTAAGAAGCAATTGCTTATTTTTGTAATTTATTGAATAAAAAAACAATTGAAAAACATAACAATATCTGTTATTGATTTTAAGAATTGTCAATATAAAGCATAGAATAATAGCAATAGTATTATTTTATTAACAATTATAAATTATTCTTCTACTTTCAGATTTTTAGAAAAAATTAGCAATTGTAATTTTTATAAGATTAATTATACATATTGAATTTATACATATTTAATTTGCTTTTTTATTATAATTTCTTTTTAATTATTTCTATCACTTTACAATTTTGTTTTCTTTTGCTATTTATTAGCTTATTACTTTAATTCATAACATAAAAATGGTGTTTTCTATAAGATTTTCAAAATTTACTTGTTTTTTATTGTATAAATAATATTCATATTTATTATAACAATCAAAAAAACACTATGTAGCACACAACAGAAACAACTTAAATTTTATTAAACTTAACTTTCTACCCTTTTGCTTAATTTGCTTTTTTGTTAAAAAACAATCTAATAGATTATTTTAAAACTTTTGGAACTGCTTTTTGAACAAAAATTTAGCTAAAACTTATACAAAATACACAACTTATTTCTTTAATTAAGCTTATTTTAAAAACTTTTTTAAAAAAAAAACAATAATATTAATTATTTTCTATATTTTACAATTTTTGAACAACAATTCTCTGATTTCGAATATTTAAATTATTAAACTCATATCTGAATTACTGCTTATTAACTAGCTAAAACTTTTTTTGAAACAGAAAAAAAAACTATCAAACTATTTTTGTTTTTAATCTCTTTTTAAGTAAATCAAATTTTTTCATATAAACAGTTACTCTTAAACCAATAGCTGTTGATTTCATGCAAACAAATATTTTGGTTCTCTTCAAGGTATATAAACTGTTCTAAAGCAAAGAAACAATATTTTATTATTATTATTTAGAAATAATATTCAAAACTTAATTGAATAGTTAAACAATTTTAAAAAAGCAGTTATATCTAATCAATATAATGTGAAATACAAATTCCAAAATATTGGTGGTATTACTCATAAAATATAAAAAGTATATTAACATATAAATTAGCCAATTAGAAATAGCCGTAGTAAATGTGGAATTCCAAAATTCCTTTCAAGAGGAATTGCAGGATTCCAGGAATTTCAGGATTCTTGTACAAGAAATCACAGGATTCCAGAATTCCAGGATTTCTCTCAAAAAAAATTGCAAGATTCCTGGAATTTCAGGATTCCTGGTGTGAAAAATTGAGGAATTAAGGAATTTTAATTATGTATATATAGGAGTAGTATTAAAAGTAGAAAAAAACAGATCTTTCCATTTAGATTTAATCTAAGCAACCTTCCACATTACAAATATCAATAAATAATTATTCAATATCTCAAATCCACTCTCCACTATTAACATTTTATGTTGATAATAATTGATACTTAACCACACTGGAACAATAGCTCTTGATTATAACTATTGATGGGATACTAATTTGCAAATTGCCTTGGCTTATTTTCTTTATTTTTTCTTGTTTTTCTTTTCTTTATTTTATTTCTGTGATGTTATTGTTGTGTACTAATTAATTGAAAAAAAAATAATATATGGAGTACTAATGTCAAAGTGATTGATAAAAGACCCAAAAATAAGGATAGAACACTCAATTGAGAATAGCTTACCAGAAGGAATACTAACCATTATGCTGAGAAAAAAATTGACGAAACTGCAGTTTCAGAAAGCTACGGATAATCACTATTAAATTTCTGTTCATTATACAAAGAACCCAATTGAAACCTTCAGATAACAATATCTTCAAATACAAACAACCTTCAGATAAAACTATCAATTAGAACATACATCAAGCACCAAGTTATGAATTTGTTATTTGATTTGAGACCCAAATAATTACCTGTAACATTTGGTGCTTCCTGTAAGGTATAATTTTACAGAAAACCAGCACCAACAACAATCCAAACAGTGGCAGAATCTGAAAAAATAAGAACAAACCATTTGGGATTTGCAAAATTCTTATTCCAATATTATTACACCCATCTTGGATTAACAAATAATAGTTGGCCAACAGAATCAGCTTTCAATTGCTATGTCAACAAGAAGATTGTATACCATTTAGGAGGCCAAGAAGATTCAGAATCCGTCTTTAACAACTTTTTTAGTGAATTGCTCCAAAGCATCACTCTTCCACAAAACTACCTATTTGCACTTCTAATTACAGAAATAAACAGAAAAATTGAAAAATACACCAAACAGAGATTTCCTATTACTTTTGCTGACAAAGAAAAAGAAAGGTTACAAATACCAGCAAAAACACCAAAGCAAATCCAACTATCCACTTAGAAAAAACAAAAATTTGATTCACCTACTAACTCATTATATCACCACACACCCAGAAGCACTATCAATATAATAAGCACAGCTACAACAAGTGTGACGACACTACTAAACAGAATCTCATTCCAAAGTAAACAAAAGAAAGCAGAATTATTAGAAACATATGGCAATTATTTCAAGGAATTTAAATCACAATCTCTAATGCCATCAGGAATTTGATCACTATTACCACAACCAGATTTTGGAGCCATTAGTCCTTGAGAAATAACTGATTCAGAGAAAGAGAAGAGTAGTAATCAGAAAACTAGTAAACAAAACCTGATTCTAGAAAATTCAGAAATTAAAACTCCAGTTAATCAAACTCTGGAAAATCAGAATGATCAAAACCCTAACATAATTAATCAACAAAACTTACTTTCAATAATTAAGATCAATTCACTACTCATTCCACTAATTGCTGAACAGCAACAACAACCACAACTGCTATTCCAACAACAAATCCAGCAGCAACTACAACAACAACCAATGGCCTATGCTCCAATCACCAAAATAGAAAAATTTACTGGTGAAGAGAATGACACTCAAGTATGGCTTAACAATGTAGAAAAAACCATCGCAGCTAATAGATGGAATGACAACAGAGTCCTTTAAGCAATTCCCTATTTTCTACAGGATACCACCAACTTATGGTATTAGAGTTTAGCTGCTAAATCTCAAATGTTCCAAGAATTTAAAATTGCATTCTTGAAATATTTCAGTAATAATAACAGTATTAATCACCTAGCCAACACCTTCACTACAATTAAACAGAGAGAAACTGAAACAGTTACTGCTTACTTGGAATGCTTCCACAGGAACTTGTGCCAAATTTAAGCAATTTAAGCTGACTATTTTACAGCACCACAGATCCTAAACCAGTTCATCCATGAACTGTGCAGTAGCCTTCTTTAATATGTATGCCCAATGTACTCACAAACTTTCCAAGACACAGTCACTAATACAAAAGATTTTGAATTGGCAGAACTTGAAGCAAACTATGTCCAAGCCATTAACCTAGTCATGAATAGATCATCTGACTTGGATTCCAAATTGAAACAACTCAGTGATTCAATTAATCAGAAATTAGAAGGATACTTAACTAGCAATTGTGCAATTTATCAACCACCACAATGATGTAATAATTCAGGAAACATGAATCATTTCCAAAATCAGTTACATCTATTATTATCTTCAAATCAGCCATGGCAACAAAAAATGTGTGTTTGTCATAACTGTGGTAAACAAAGCCACATTAGAGCCAACTGCCAATTTTATAGTAATAACTCACAATCAGGAAATCAATATTGAAACCTTGATTGCTGGTTTTAAGCTCTGAGTTATCAATCCAGCTCAGCACCATATCAACCAAATTACCTATCTATGATACAATAGCCAATATATTAACCACCAATTTATTAGCCCTTAGTACCTGTCATTTATCAATTGCAGTCCCAATCTATCTATCAGCCGCAGTCTCAAGTAATCTATTAACCCCAACAAATTCAAACACTGCCACAAAACTTACCTTAAAATAGAACCCAAAGACTGAAACTGACACAACAAAGCTAGAGATTGTAAATAATAGTTCATCAACCGATTCCCAGTTCTTCCACGCATCCATCTGGATTATGAAAACAGAATTTGGGCATCAGGTACACCTAAAACCCAAGTTCTCAGAACTATTTAAGTCTTCTGGTTATTCCAGAAGACACCTTATCTAATAATTGGAGATCCACCAAATACAGCCCTTACCAATAACATTCTACTAGCTGTCAGCACCAAAAACAAATTACTAGCCACTATATTCCCTTTTGATTTCGACAAAATTACACCAGTTCTATTATTTAGTAGAGCCATTCTTAACACCAAACCAATCACAGCCATGTATACTGATGCTAAAGTTGATGGTCAACTTATTAAACTTATCCTTGATAGTGGGTCATCAAGCAGCATAATCACATAACAATTCATGAACCAATTAAGTCACCAAGTTGATTGCACTGCCAGCACCAGAATTATTATAGTTAATAGAACTACAAAAACTTCCATTGGCAAGATTGATGACTTCCCTTTTGAAGTTAATGGCATCACTATACCAATTAAAGTTCTAGTAATAGAAGCCACTCAATACCAGGCACTCGTTGGCAATGATTAGCTGTTCAAAACAAATGCAACTCTTGATTGGACCACACAAAAGCTTCAATTGAACCAGAATGGTTAACACACACATGTACCAGCCACATGTGGTTATTTCAAAATGACTACCATATTAGCACCACTAATTAAGTTTGAAGAAGAAAAAGAAAAATCTATTTGAGAAGCATATTAAGTTTCATGGGCCAACAATGAGCACAATGAATTACCACCAGTGCCTTTATGGGATTACCAAGGAAAGGAAAAGCAAAAAGAAAAACCTACATGAAATAATAATCAAACTTGGAGAACTGACAACAATCAGGACAAACTATCAACAATCTGGGAATAGAAAAAAGATAATATTAAAGGGAAAGGAAAAGAGAAAGAAAAAAATTCAACACCAATTCCTACTTATCCTACATATACTTACACACCACCACAACCAAACTATTGTCAACCAAAGCTTATATGCAGTGATTGTGACAAGAAATTGTCATCAATGGGTGTATGCTGTAGTAACAATGAGGAATACCAAACAACAATCAAGTTCTACTGTTGCCCATGCATCATAGAACATTTTGGAAGACTGAAACAAGTAGGAAAATAGGATAACAAACTCTGCTTGGCTTGTGGAAAAACTTTTCTAGATGAAGAAATATGGAACAACATTTCTGGATGAGGAGGAATGTGCAACAAATTATGTTAGTATACGATTCTCATAAGTGACTGGGTTAAAAAAGGAATACCCATAAATGCTGCCTGGAAACAAGCAGTTAAACACTTGAACGGATGTTCACACAATGACGACAAAATTTGGCAAATGGCTTTCACCAAAATCAAAGAAGTGTTACCAGAAGAAATAAAAAGAATAAAAAACAATCTACCAGAATCTATAGAACTTAACTGGGACCCAAAACCAGTCATAAATCTACTGAATCCAAAACAATTTCACAAACATTATCAGGAATTAGCACTCACTAGAGAGGAACAAAAGCAACAGTTGGAAAAAATCAATACTTGACTATGTGATCATTGTTTGATTCCCTGTGACTTTCAATATTGTAATGAGTGTGACCTCATTTACAATTCACCACCACATATGATTTACACAATTTCAAAGGAAGACAAACCAATTAGCCATTGTGCATCAGAATTGGGATCAATTTTCAATTCCAATTTAAACTCCAACAACAATAATGATGAAAATAACAGTTCCAGTTCTATTCAAAATGACAACAAAAATTATGATAATTTGGACTCTGATTTAAACCCCAAAACATACATCATGCTTTCTAACCTCTCTAAGGAGTGGAAACTTAAATTGTTTAGTAATAACAATAAAGGTATTATGCCAGAACATGCGCATGATACTGATGCCAGGTTTGATTTGAGATATCCAAGGAAAAACACCATCAAATTAGAACCATATTTGCACACATACATTGATCTCAAAATAGCATTAGAAATCTCAGCAACAACAATAGTTCAATTAGCATCTAGAAGTAGTTTAGTGAAAAGAGGAATTAACATCAGAGAAGGAATAATTGATGCAGGATATGTAGAAAATATTATTGCAATACTACAAAACAATTCAGAAAAGACCTATGTTATAGAGCCAAATAAAAAGATAGCACAGGCAATATTCTTGCCTCTGGTTAAAATAGCTCAATTAGTATCATTAGGAAACAAAGAAAAATTAAAGATTATAGCTAAAGGAATACAGAAATTCGAATTCATAAATAGAATAAATGTACCAGTCAATATGGCAGAAAAATAGATTATTGACAAAGAAAAATTTATCTCTACCTATCAATCAATTTTCATTCCACCATATGACCAGTACATGGTAACTATAGAGAGAAAAATGAAGAATCAGATTCAAATGTTTGAGACAAATGCACAACTTTGTGAATTAGAAGAGATTGGATTAATTAATCTACACATACCAGCCAAGAATTATGGTCACATTAAAATTCCCATTTACAACAACATAGAAAACATTATGGAGATACCAAAAGAAACTACTATTGGATACTTAACCACCAAAATTAAAGAACAACCACCAAACTCCATTCTAGATTTTTCACAATTGTGTGAATATGTGGATATTACATCACAAACAATATACAAATAAGAAGAATATTATTTGCTCCAATCAGAACAATTAGAACAGATGAACTTGGAAAACTTAGACCCACTACAATATATGTAACTCAAGATGCTACTCAACAATTTCAATAACATTTTTGCCAGCAAAAACGAATTTGGCAGAACTGACATCATCCAACATCAAATTAAGACTGGAAATGCAATGCCAATTAAACAGAGAGCATATAGAGTACCACCAGCTAGCCATGAGATTATTTGTTAAGAAATCAATCGGATGCTTGACAACAGGCTAATTCAGCCATCAATAAGCTCATGGTCATTACCAGTAGTACTAGTCTGTAAAAAAAATGGGAAAATTTGCTTTTGTATGAATTACTAAAAACTGAATAGAGTGACCAAAGGAGATAGCTACCCAACTTCAAAGATCCAAGAATTATTTGATGCTTTTGGAGAAAAAAAATGGTTTTTGACACTAGATTTAGACAGTAGTTACTGGCAAGTAGTTATAAAACCAGAAAACAAAGAGAAAACAGCTTTTACAATTCGAGAAAGAAACTTTGAATTTGAAGTAATATCATTTGGTTTGATGAATGCTCCAGCCACTTTCCAGTGATTTATGGAAATTGTTTATACTGGACTACTATGAAAATCAATAGTAGTATACTTGGATAACACCAATGTGTTCTCAAAAACATTTGATGATCATCTACATCATCTCCAACAAGTGTTTGAAAGACTAAGAAGAACCAAATTAAAGCTAAATGCAACCAAATGCTTCTTTGGAAAAACAGAACTCAAGTTTTTAAGACATATAGTAAGCAAAGATAGTATCAAAATGGATCCAGATAAGATTGCAATAGTAAAAAACTTTTCAGTACCAACCAATGTGACAGAACTAAGAGCATTTTTGGGATTTGCAGATTACTATTGCCACTTTATTAAAGACTTTTCAAAATTAACTCAGCCACTCCATTATTTACAAACCAAGAATGTGAAGTACGAATGGACAAAAGCCCAACAAGAAGCTTTCAATATATTAAGAAGAAAGCTTATCCAAGCTCCAGTATTGATGTATCCAGATTACAACAAACTATTCATTATTACCACTGATACATCAGGCCAAGCATTGGGAGCAGTGCTATCACAGAGAAAACCAGACAGAAAAGAGCATCCAGTAGCTTATGCCAGTAGAAACTTAAATCCAGCTGAAAAAAACTATGAAACTTCAGTATTGGAACACTTAACTATCTACTGGGCTGTCATCAAATAGAAAAAATACTTGAGTCAGAAGTTTGATGTATATATTAATCACAAAGGATTGACTTCAATCCAGAAACAAGAATTTGGAAATGATTACCATGCCAGATGGAAAATAGAACTTTTACTATTTAATTATACAGTACATTATAAAAAAGAAAAAAAAAATGGAAATGCCAACGGATTATCACAAATGAGACAAATCTAAAAACATTTCAACCCAAAAATATAACAAAAAATGAATATACAAAAATACCAACAGCTTCAACATTATATAAATACTTAATTGTTCAAAAAAAAATTATCTCAAAAGGAACAAAACAACATAAAACAACAATCAAAATATTTTATCAACTATCAAAATATACTTTACCAGAAGAACAAAAAAAATTCAGATCAATCAACCAAAGTAATTACAGAACCAAAAAAAGAGACAATATTATTCAACATGCACTTAAATTCAACAGCAGGACATTTTTATAAAAAAGCAACCATGGAAAGAATCAGAAAAAGATACTATTAGTCATCAATATATCCAAACATCATACAATATGTTCAAAATTGTGATGCTTGTCAGAGAAGAAGAAGAACAAAACCCAGTGAACCATTGAGACCAATCAAAGTGGGACAACTATTTGATCACATTGGAATTGACTTAGTCAGACCATTAACAATTACCAGCAGAGGCAACAGATATATTGCAATAGCCATGAATTATCTTACAAAATGGCCAGAAGCAAAAGCCATTCAAAGAGTAGATACAGAATCTATGGCTGAATTTGTTCATCAAGACTTGATCTGTTGACATGGATGTCTAAAAAAATTGTTATCAGATTAAGAAACTTACTTTGTAAATAGAACATTAACAGAATTGAGTCAAAGATTTGGGATAAAAAAACCATTATCATCACCATACCATCTACAAACAAATAGACTAGTTGAAAGGTTTAACAAAACATTGTGTGAAGCCATTGCCAAAATCAGCCAAGAGAACCAGGATGAATGAGACTTGATTATACCATCAGTATTATTTGCTTATCGGACAATAAAGCAAGACACTACACAAGCAACACCATTCAAATTAGTATATAGTAGAACAGCAACATTACCAATTGAGATAGAAGTCAAAACATATCCAACAAAACCAATAACAGAAGAGAATTTTCAAAGAACATTGTTGAGAAGAACATATGACTTAATGGAGACACTAAAAAACACACAATAAAGAGCAGCTAATAACATCCAAAAGTCACAAGAAAAACAAAAAGAAAGACATAATAATCAACTACCAAAGAAACCAGTTGAATTCAAAATTGGAGACAAAGTACTTTTACATTATACTAAAGCAAAAAAACAATGGAGTGGAAAATTTGACCCCAAATGGAATGGACTATTTCACATAGAAGAAATTTTTGGAAATGGAGCTTATAAATTAAGGTTGAACAACAAAATTTTAACCAAAGCAGCACATGATGATTAACTAAAACAATATTACCATATAGCATCATCATCTACCAATAATATTCCACAATTAGGAGTACAACAAATATTAGTTCAATCAGATAAGATTCCACAAGATTTAAAACCAATAATAATAATTAAACCAAACATGTCAAATTGAACAAAAATAAAGAATATAAACAGACATGGTAAATGTGATAAAAGACATCAGAAAAATGAAAATTACCAACGACATTCACTCATTAGCACAACAACTCTTTCAATTAATTTAACAACAAGATATGGAAATTACCATCAATCAACAAACCATTAGATACAAAGATACCAGAAAAATACCTTAATACAAAGTACAGAAGAAAGCAGAAAATGCTGTTGACAAAATAATTCTGAAAGTAAAATTGGCAATAGAAGAGCCAATAAGTGTCACCACATATCAAAAAGTGACTAAAAAAACTTGGTTGTGGTGGATACAACAATTTTCAAGAAACTTTTGTTACTTTCACTTAGGACAACATTTGAATATTCAGAACTTATATACAAATAAAACAAAATGATTATTTGATACAACAATATTACAACAACTTAAGAAATTTGTGGGAAAGAACAATCTAACAACATAAGCAAGAGCCATCTATTGATTGTATGCTAGATTTCAAGACCAACCAGAAATCTTACTTAATCCAGTAATAGACAGCATCACTATTAACCAGATAAGAAGAATAACCAATGCCCAATTTAAAGAGTTACAGAACAAGATAACCCAAATAATTCTTAAAAAAGAAGTTCAAGAAATACTCAACAACAGAAAACTAGAATTAGGAGATTTCGACAGAGCTCAATATTAAAAGGAGGGAATAATATTACTTATAAAATATAGGAAGTATATTAGCATATAAATTAGCCAATCAGAAGTAGCTGTAGTAAATGTAGAATTTCAGGATTCCTCTCAAGAGGAATTGCAAGATTCCAGGATTTCTCTCAAAAAAAATTGCAGGATTCCAGGAATTTCAGGATTTCTGGTGTGAAGAATTAAGAAATTAAGGAATCTCAATTATGTATATATAGCAGTAGTATTAGAAGTAGAAAAAAACAGATCTCTCTATTTAGATTTAATCTAAGCAACCTTCCACATCACAAATATCAATAAATAATTATTCAATATCTCAAATTTATTCTTCACTATCAACATTTTATGTTGATAATAATTGATACTTAACCATACTGGAACAATAGCTCTTGATCACAGCTATTGACAGGATACTAATTTGCAAATTGCCTTGGCTTATTTTCTTTATTTTCTCTTGTTTTTCTTTTTTTTATTTCGTTTCTGTAATGTTATTGTTGTGTACTAATTGATTGAAAAAAAAATAATGCATGGAGTACTAATGTTAAAATAACTGGTAAAAGACCCAGGAATAAGGATAGAACACTCAATTGAGGATAGCTTACCAAGAGGAATACTGGTCATTATGCTGAAAAAGAAATTAATGAAACTGTGGTTTTGGGAAGCTATGGATAACCACTATTGAATCTCTGTCCATTATACAAAAAACCCAATTGAAACCTTCAGATAACAATACTTTCAGATACAAACAACCTCCAGATAAAACTATCAACCAAAACATATATCAAGCACCAAGTTACAGGTTTGTTATTTGATTTGAGACCCAAATAATTATCTGTAACAGTGGTTATCTTTAAGGCTTTTTTGCTATCTGGTTTTCACAAAAAATCAATGCTAGTGTTTACTAAAAAATTATTAAATAAACACTAATAAATACTAAAAAAAAGAATTTTTTTTTCACTACCTAATCTGAAAACAAATTTAAAATCCCAATTTTAATCTCTAAATGGTGTATAAAATTGGAAAAAAAACTTAAGACCCAGAAAAAGTGGTAATTGAATATGCTAAGACAATAAAAAAGCTTATTAAATAAATAAACTTTGGAAAAAATTAAACAGAAAAACAAAAAATACATTCTTTTACAAAAAGATTAAAACCCAATTTTTCATATGCTTTTTGGTCTTTTTTAGTCTAAAAAGATAACTTAACAATAAATATGACTATTAATATGCACAAAAAATTAAAGATAACCTAAAAATGTACTTAAAATTCACTTTACTAATTTTTGTTTTTGCTTCTGTTCTGGTTCTTGCTTCTTAAATGGCTGTTATTTTTTTTGTTATTCAAACTTAAGATTTTAATAAACAATTAATATACAAATTTATAGCTAATATTGTTTAATTACTAGAACTTTTAATCTAAACAATTAAAAATAATCAACAATTACAAAAACCCAGATTTGAATCTTGTTTTAATTAGTTTTAGCAATTACTATATTAAAAACAACAAAATTATGGTCTATTTATGTATTATTATTGTAGATTAACTAAACACTTTTTAAAAAATTGCAACAATTTTTTATTGTTTTTTTTAGTTCTTAAAAACAATAATACTCAGAATAACAAAACTATTAATAATAATGCCTTTAACCAAAAACTTAATTATGCTAACATCAATTTTTTTGAAGAGAATTTTTTAGTTAAAGCCATTGTTTATTAGTTTTTAAAGAGTGAAAGTACAAGCCAACCAAAAAAAACTCTTTTTATGCTTTTAATCTAACTAATAATAACTATAACATAAATAAACCAGTAATTAATTTTTCTAACTTAACAAAAAAAAACCAAAGTTGAATTTGTTCTGAATCTTAATAAAACTTAAACTTTAACTATTGACAATAATAAACTACTAAAAACTAAAGTATTTAAAAATATTTTCAAGTTAAAACTTTCAGAAATAGTACAAAAATTTGAACCTTTTTTTATTGCTAAAGATCCTATAAAAACTTTAGTACACATTATATTTGGCCAACTAATAATTTACTCTTAGTTTAAAAAAGATTTTTACAAATCTTTAATTCCAAAAAAGAAGACACCAAAGACCAACAAGTGTTTTTTTTAAGCTAAACTGGCTAATAATAGCAATATTATTCCTTTAATTTACAAAATCTAAGTGGCTGGCTACTTTATTGATCTAATTCTAAACAGTAAATTTTTTGTAAATATTATTGCCAAATATTTCTTAAAAGCTATTGGTAAAAAATTGATAAATCTTTTACTTAATTAATAATCAATGTACATGATAATAAAAAAAAGTCTTAATATAGGCAAAGCTGTTTTTGTTTGCATTAATGGTATTAGCATTAAACCTAACATAAAAGTTTTTAAAGTCAAAGAATACACTATTATTGTTGACAATAAATAGCTTAAGAAAATAAAAGTCTTATTTAATTATAAACTGTACAAATTAACTATCAAATATGATAAAAAATCTATTGTAATTAAGTATTATCATTAGACAACTCTTCTAATACCCAAACAAAATTTAAAAAAAAAACAATTATAGAAATTAAATAATAAAAAAAGTAAAAAAAAACAAAAAAAAACTGCTAAACTTATTTATACTATTTTTATTAGCAATAACAAGTCATTAAACAATATTAAAACTAATAAGAAAAAAATTATTGTAAATAGCAAAATAATTTGTTGGCCTTACTATAATATTTTTAAGAAAACATTTAACAAAAAGTCTGGCAAAAAAACAAAATACAATTATTAGTAACATAAACTTTATATCTAATACTAGTATAATAAACTATTGTATTTTTTTAATAATAAATACAAGTTCTGTTTAATCTATTACAAAAATTGGAAACTAATTAACTTAATACTCCAAAAAAACTTAAAAATAAATACCAAAAATCTAATCAATAATAGTAAAACAAAAAAAACTCTTTTTAGAAAAAAAAATGAACATTAAAAATTTGTTGGCTAAAAGCAGTTCAGTTATTTCAAAAAAAAATGATATTTTTGGATAAATTTATGTGATACAATATACTATTATCACTAAAAAAACTCATTTTATTCTTTTAAAATTTTATTAATCTAATTATTACAATAATAAATTTATCAAAAAAGAAATAAACTGAATAAAAAATCTTGAATTTATACAAAAAACCAAAAGTAAATAGGTTTTTTTAGTTGTAATAGTATTTAAAAAAAATAGAATTTTATGCTTTTGTATTAATTATTACTAATTAAATATTATCACTGAAAAAGATATATATCTCTTTCCTAAAATTGATGCAATATTTGATCAATTTAATAGTGCTGTTTTTTTTTAATCATTAATTTAATTACTGAATTTTGACAAATAAAAATAAATTCAGAAAGCAAAAAGAAAACTGTTTTCATTATAAATATAATACTTATAAATTTATAGTTATGCTTTTTGGTTTTATTAATACTTCTTTTACTTTTTAATATTTAATAAACAAAATATTCAAATCAGTAAAAAAAAACTTTATTTTAGTTTATTTATATGATATAATAGTATACTCAAAAATTTGAGATAAATATTTTGAATATTTACAAAAGGTTTTTGATCTTTTTAAAAATGCTAATCTTAAAATCAATCTAATTAAATTTATTTTTTACACTGATGTATTTGGTTTTGAACTTAGTGCTGTTCTTTTTCAGAAAAATAAAAATAGCAAAAAGCATACTATAGTTTATATCAGCAAATTACTCTCTTTAGCAAAACAAAATTACTCAATTATTGAACAGAAATATTTAATAGTAATTTGGGCTATTAATTACTAAGATAAATATTTTTTTAGTGTCAAATTTCTGGTGGTAACAGATTATTAAGCTTTGGTTTGGCTGTGCAAAAAAAAACTGGAACACAAACAAATAACTTAATAGATATTTCACTTGAATGAATTTAACTATAATATACAATATTATAAAGAAGCAAATCATTAAAATACCAATGCTTTTTTCAAATTTACTATTTAGTAATAAAACAATCTCTATAAACCAAACCAACTTAATTATTAGTAATTCTATCTTAACCAAACATAATAATAGATTTGGACAATTACTTTGTTTTAATAAAATTTTTGAGTAAAGAACAATATTCATTAAATTAGACTCAACAACAAAAAAACATTTGCAAAAACAATTAAATTTTTATTTAATTCATCAAAACCAACTATACAAAAAAAATAGAAAAAATCCTAACTATTTTCAAAAAATTATTAAAATTAAAAAAAAAATTATAATCTATAATATATACACTAATCTATTAGCTAGACATTTCAAAAAAACAAAAACAATTCAAAAAACTCTAGCTTTTTATTATTGGTCTATTTTAAAAAAATATTGTTAATTACATTAAAATTTATAATATTTGCCAAAAAAAAACCCCCCAATTACAAAAAAAAATCTAATTTTTGTTGACTATTTATTTAACAAAATTAGTATAGATATTGTTAAATTTTTTAACAATAGATATATTATTATAGCTATTAATTATCTTACAAAATGAGTAGAAACAAGAACTATTTTAGATTAAACAACAGTTTGAATAGCCAAATTTATTTATAAAGACATTATTTATTATTATAGTTGCTCTAAAAACTTTTATCTGATAAAAAAAAGCTTTTATTGGTTAAAAAACTTTGTAAAAAAATAAAAATATATTATAAATTCTTTTTTTTTTAATATTTTTAAACAAATAACCTAGTAAAATATTTCAATAAAACATTATGTGAAACCTTAGCCAAAAATTAATAAAAAACAAACTTATAGACAAAGTATTATTTTTAGTCTTGTTTGCTTATAGAATTATAAATTATAATATAACAAGTTATAAACTTTTTTATTTGTTCTATGGACAAATAGCAACTCTACCAATAGAAACAAACATTAAAACAATACTCTTTAAAGAAATTATAATAAGAAATTACAAAGACATTTTACAAAAAAACTTAATATTATTCTTAACTTTTTGATAAAAGTATAAATAATTGTTTTTAAAAAGACAAAACAATTATAAAAAAAAACTTATAAAACGTCTTTTTTAAGTATTAGTAACTTAGTATAATAATAAGTTTTTTAGTTGGTAAAAAAAACTCTTTATAGTAAACAAAGTTTTAAATAATAATTCTTATATCCTATAAAATTAATATAAAACAATTTTTAATAATTGTTCTGTTTATAGTTGACTTAAAAAATATCACAAAAGATCTAATTGGTTATTTGTTGTAATAATATTAACCCAAATGATTAACAAAAATCAGTTATAAATAAATACATTATTTTTAAAACAAAGATATTTTCAATTAATATAAATAATTATTTCTAGATTAAAACATTCAAAATTTTTTTTATACTCTTCATAAGTATTGGATTAAAAACTATTCAAACATTATTCTAATTATTAAAAAACAGATCATTATAACTAATAACAATAGAACATATATTATTATCAGACCAAAAAAAAACTACTATTAGAAAAAAAAAATTGGTAGCAAAATAAATAAATATATGCTTAAAAGCATATTATTACCTTTTAATATACTTGAAAAAACAATTAAAAAATTTTGCATATAGACAAAAACTTTTTATACAAAAGACAATTAAAATTTTATAGTTATTTTGGTAAAATTATAAAAAATATAAAACTTATAAAAAAACAACTTCTAAAATACAGATAGAAATTTTAAGCATTATATAATTAAATGTTTCAAGAGTTTTGATTATTGCTAAAAGAGCCAAAACTCTTATATAAAAATTTGGTTTCTTAAATATAAAACTTATTTTACTTTAAATATTATATATCCTATATACAAAAGACTTTACCAGACTAATTAGTTTTAAATTATATAAAACTTTCCAAATAAATTATTTTACAAATAATTTAATTTTGCTGAAGCTTAATTTTTTTGAAAAAAATAATATTATGTTTAAAATCTATAGTTTTTATTAATTATTATATGTATTAGCTACTAATATTATATAATTAATCATTTTATTTTTAAATAGTGATTATTAACTTAACTATTAATTTAATTATTAATCTGATTAATAATTTAATTATTGACTTAGTTACTGTTTTAGTTATTAACTATTTTTAATAGCTATATAAACAATAAGTTTTTTAGTTATAGAAATATATAATTAAAGTAACAAAATAAAATTTATTATTAATTACTTTCTTTTATATTATTTATTTCTTTTTTTTTATTTTCAAATATTCAAATATCTTGAAATAAAAGATTACTTGTTGGTATTTACATATTTTATCTTTTTTTTTTCTTGATTTGTATTATTAAAATTAGCTTAAAAAACAATTGTTTGCTCTTGTAATTTATTGAATAAAGAAACAATTGAAAAACACAACAATATTTGTTATTGATTTTAAAAATTGTCAATATAAAGCATAGAATAATAGCAAAAAATAAACTCTTTCTTTCATTGATCCCCTGACCATAACGAGAGCATAGAATAGTCAAAAAAATATCTTCCTTTTCCTTTATTCCCTTCTGTTCCCTTTAGTTATTTCTTTACATACACCTCTGTTCGTAACAATGGATCCAGTAGGCTTTTCTGCTGGTGGGTCAGCATCTGGTTTGGCTGGTGTGAGAACCCGTTCTGGCACTAAAAAAAAGGCGCGTGTTGAGAGTGTTTATGCTTGTGGTCCATCTTACAAGAAAGCAAAGAAACCTGATGATTCTGGTGTTGTTGTGAATTCATTGGCTGGCCCTCTGCCTGTAGACATGCTACATGGTAGCATTGACGACTGGAAGAAATCTTGGGGTAGCGAAATAGACAGCAAGGAATCAAGTGTTGGCGGGACTTCTGACATTGAGAACATAAAGAACATGATTGTGGAAGAAATGAGCTATGTTGATTCCGACACTTCTGGGGATGATGAACTAATGGGTAATGCTACGCCAAAGAGTTTGAGAACAAGAATGTACGTATTTGAACACCTGCCTAAGCAGCCTTCTTTCATTGATGTGGGTGGTTCTGGCGATGTTTTGGAGCTCCCTTCTCGCATGTTCAATGGATCTAATCAGTTGCTGCCAGTTACGTCACGTGATCAAAAAATTTGGAGTTTTATTTCGGTGAAATCTTTTGCATTAGATATTGAACTTTCTGCTGTTTCTGGGAAAACTGTTAGTGATAAGTTGATTTGTGTGAAAAAAATTTTTTATCAAGTTAATGGTTTTGGGAGGGCTTCGACTCCCTCAAAATTTCTAGGAATAATAAGATCATCATTTACATCTGAAAAAAGTTTGATTAAGGCAAGGGAAATGGCAATCAGTGAAAAATTTTTGGTAAATGATGATCTAAGAAAAGTAAACAGCCATTCAGATCAGAAGGTGATCGTCAAGGAAATCCCAGTGGATCTTCCCAAATCGGTGATTGAGGCAGTGTTCTCCAAGTTTGGCAAGATTATTTCAATCAAAGTGCAGCTTATTGGTCTTTGGCAAAAGGCCCTAGTGGAATATGAATCATCTGAGATAGCTGATTTGGTCACGGCTAGATGGTCTGTGCTCATGGGAAAAAATTCTGTTCGCATGGCAAAGGCAAGTGTTGATAAACAAACGTGGGTATCTAAGAATCAGCATCGGGCATTGCTTTATACTCTTCCAGTTGGCACCACTGCCCATGATTTGTCTGCATTGGTAGAGGCCTATAGTGAGAAAACTTGTTTTATTGGCTGTAATCCATCTTCATATATTCGTGATTGGTGTGCTGTGATCTGTTTTGAGAGTGAGGCATCCAAGTTGGCTGCTATTGGTTTGGTTCTGGTTTTCAAGGGTGTGAGTTTGTGTTGGGCTGGTCTATCTTTGGCTTGTTGTGCAGTGTGTAAACAATTCGGTCATGTTTCTGATGTTTGTTCTATGGGTGGGAATTCTGGTGCTTGCAGTAAGTGGATGGTAATTTCTCAGGATCAAATTCGTCTGGCTAATGTATATAGGAGAAAACAGGCTTCTATCACTCATCCAGTTTTCTTTGGTGGTAAGACATGGGTTTAAGTTGCTAGTGGCACTTTCTCTTGTGTGATTTCTTCAGGTCCTTTTTCTGTTGGTGCTAGTTTTGGTGTGGGTTCTGCCTTGGTAGAATTCTCCCCTTCTGATATCTCTGGTGCAGTCAGTTGGCAATTTTGGAACGCTTTTTGGAGCTTTTAGCAGACCGAGTTTCTGCCATTGTGAAGAAGCTGAGTTGTGTTGAGGTAGTATCTTCGGAGTCTTCTTCTCTAGTCTCTTATCCCATTGCGTTTGCTTCTCTGGCCTCATGCGTAGATTTGGATATGGCACTGGACGTTCCGTTGGTGGCCTCTCCTTCTCTTTGCCCTACCGTTGATGATGCCAATCCTGATTTTGGTTCTAGTAGTTCGAAGGTTTTAACTGCCAAGGTTGGTGGTTTGAAGTCAAAGTTGATGGCTTTGGATGCATCAGTCAGTTCAGTGTTGACAAGACTGGATATGTTGTGTTCTGGTTTGGGTTCTTTAGTTCTCTCGTTTTCTCAATGACCGGTTTTATTTGGAAGGTTGCTACGTGTAATGTTCAAGGCATGAACATTCCTGCGAAACAAGAAGATATAGTTCGTTGGCACAAGGACATGGGAAATTTGGTTTCTATTTTTACTGAGACAAAGTTAAAGGATAGGGTTCATCCCTGGATTGCCAACAAGTTTGATGGTGTTTGGGTGTTTTCCTCTGGTTTGGATTCTGGTTATCTGGGTGCTGGTGTGGTGGTTGTCATGGACTCTTCTTTGGCAAGACATGTGTGCAGAGTTTCTGAAGTGCCTGGCTGGCTCTTGTCTGTTAGATTGCTTTTCAAGAATAAGCTCTTGGTGTCAATTCTAGGGCTCTACGCTGGTGCTTTTTTGGTGGTGCAGTTTTCCCAAGCTGATGAGATTAACTCTCTTATTGCAAAAGCTGTTAATAAATCTTCTTTCGTCATTTTCGGGGTGATTTTAATGAAGACGGTTCTCATAAAAGTCCAAGTTTCAAAAGATGCTTTGATTTGGGTCTGGTCAATTCTTTAGTTGGTAGCCCAGCTGTGAAAACGTCCACTTGGGAAAATTCTAGAGGTGTTACAAAAGTAATTGATTATGTGTTTGTCTCCTCGTGTCTTGTCAATGCAATAGTGCATTGTAAGGTTTTGAATGTCAGTGAGCATTTTGACACAGACCATCGAGCTGTTTCAGTGGATTTGGGTTTGGACAGGCTCTTGGATATGTGCTTGATTTCTCTTCACAAGCAGGCGAATAGGGATCGTTGAAAGTTTGACGTCAAAGGTGCCAATGATGCTAGGTGGTTGGAGTTCAAGGATGCTTCAGCTGCCAATATCTCTATGTTCTCAGATGCTTTTGAAGTGGCAATGAGGTTTTCAGATGTGGACACTATGTAGGATATTGTTCGCAAGATCATGGTTCTTTCAGTGGGTGGTACATTCAAGAAAAAATGGTTCAAAGGTTTTGACGGCGTGTTTACTAGGACTTCTTCTAAGTTTCACAAACTGAAGCTGCTGGTTTTTAAATTGGTTAAGACCTCGCATTTGGCTTCAAGTGATGGTTTTGCTTTTTTGTTAAAGGTGTGGCACAGACTCAACTCTCCTGGTGCATCAGAGGTTAAGTCTCTGTTTCTTTTAGGTTCTAATTTTGATATTATTCATTTTGCGCTAGCCAAAGCGAAGAAATCATACTGCTCTTTGAAATTTTTGGAATCCAAGTGTGCTGAAGAATCTTCGATCAAGCAGGCTATTGGTAAGAGAATGGAGAGTTTTGAGCTGAACAAGGGTCACACCATTAGAAGTGTTTTGGAGCGTCTTTTTCGCAAGGTGGTTCTAGATCATCTGGTTGTAGAAGAAGAGTTGATTTTGGAGCCCGATTTGGTTAAGTCCAAGGTAGACGAAATTATGGAGAGATGGACCAGAAAACATGAGGTGGTGTCTGACTTCTTTGAGGATTGGGTTTGTCAATTTCGGCCTCTGGATTATGTGTTCGATGGTGCTTTCTCTGATGTCATGTGCTCGATCAGTTTTGATGAGTTGTCAACTGTTGTTAAAGATCTTCCTAATGGAAAAGCGGCTGGTCTTTCTGGTATCTCCAACGAATTGTGGAAACATTGTGACAAATTTATTTTGGATATGCTTTTGGTGCTCTTGAATTTCTGTCTGGTTGGCAAGTTGGTTCCTGGGCCTTGGAGAGAAGCTTGGGTCTCGATGATTCCTAAACTATATGAATAGGAGAGAGTTCTCACGAACACCCATCCTATAACTTTAATTGAAACGGCCTGCAAGATTTTCTCCAAGATCCTTTCAGATAGGATCTCTTTGGCTTGCAGCACTTTTGATGTTCTTCGTGGAGACAATTTTTCGGTTTTGAAAGGTACAACAACACAGTCTCTCATTTTTGCTGTCGGTTCTGTGGTTAAGGATGCCTTGGAGAAGAACCGTGAACTTTGGCTGGTTTTACAGGACATGCGCAAGGCTTATGACTCGGTTGGTTGAGAACATCTTAGGAAGAATTTAATCAGGATCAAAATATGTGACAGGTTTATTAGATTTTTTGGCAGTATTCACAATGGTCGCATCAACAAAATGATGACTGACTTTGGTTTAACTGATGGGTATTGTGTCCATGATGGGCTGGATCAGAGTGAAGTTTTCTCATCTCTTCTCTGGCGTATTTTTTATGATTTGCTTTTGTGTGAGGTCAAGAGGCAGGAGAGTGTGTGGGACTACAAGTTGAATTCTTATTATGTTTCTAAAACAGACCAAGTAGATCTTTGTGCTGGATTGACTTTGTTTCTCACTGCTGGTGCTTTCATCGATGATATTATTTGGGTTGGTAGCAGCCAGGCTGCTACACAACACATTTTGGATATTGCTAGTGAGTTTTTCAGGTTCAATGACATTTCTGTGAATAACGACAAGACGGTGGCCATTCCTATCAACTGTCGGGTATTGGACCCTCGTTTAACCATCAGTGGCGCGCCTATTTCCATCACCAGGAAAGGGGAATCTCATCGCTATTTGGGTATTTTTTTGTCTTCTGGGGGTCTTTCGAAGCCTAGCTTGGCTAAAGCTCAGGCTGATGTACGGTTTTTTGTGAATCTTGTTTTGAGGAAGGCGATTTCGGACAAACAGTGTGCATATTTGGTGTCTGTGATTCTTTTTTCTATCATCAGCTACAAGACTCAGTTCAGTTTCATTTCTTTGGGTGTTTGTAGTAAATGGGATGCGTTGGTATGCAAGATCTTTAAGTCCAAGTCTGGGTTGCCACATGATTTCCCCAGTGATGCTCTTCATTATCCCTCTCTGTACAATCTAAAGACTTTCGAACAAATCCAGGCTGAGAGTAAATCAGCCTCCATTATTGCTTTTGCAAATTTCACTGGTGTCTTGGATTGCTTGTTTTCACATAGGTCTCATGACCTTCAGATTCTCAGCTGGCATTTTCATTATCCCTTAATGTTTCTAGCTCGTGTTGGTGTTAGTCTCTCAAATAATTTTTTGGTTGGTGTGGTCTGTATTTTTTCCAGATGTGATTTGTCTTTGGGAGGCCCTCTGGCTTGTGCTTTTCGTCATCGGTGTGGTACTTCTATGTCTTTGGTTCTAGGTGATTCCTGTTTTTTCAAGTGTGTCTCTTCGCTCAGGCATTATGGGATTGCTTTCGTGGAACAGCTTCGTGACCGTAATGGTAATGTTTTTAGTTGGAGAATCTTTAAGCATTGGAAGAGACTGGACCCTTGTGGCCCAGTCCCTTTCTGGTTTGATCTCTCCGTTCACTTTCTTGGTGGTGTTGTATCTCTCTCCTCAAGTTTCTCTTTGGCGGATGATCATGCTGTGTCTGACATTCGTCTTTCTCATGATTTTGGTGTGGTTTGTGATGCTTTGCCAACTGTTGAAGCTGCTCGCCTTTCTGTGTATACGGATGGATCTCTTTCTGGTCTGGGCTCTGTTGATGTGAGGGCGGGTGCTGCTGTTTTTTTTAAGGACATTAACTTGGGTTTGGGTGTTGGGGTGTCTGGTTTGGTTTCTTCTACTCTGATGGAGCTACAAGCCATAGCTTTGGCCCTTGAGTGTGTTTCTTTTTCTCATTCGGTTGATTTGTTCTCAGATAGCCAAGCTGCTTTAGATGCGTGTAAGTCGGAATTGTCACTGGCTCGTCCAGATTTCAAAAACTGTTGTTGGATTGAGCATCATTACATTACTACTGTCATTTGTCAGAAGAATTTGGATGTGAATTGGGTTAAGGTGAAGGGTCATTCAGGTGTCTCAGGCAATGATCGTGCTAATGCATTTGCTAAAGATGCTGCTCTTTCTGCTTGGCACCTACCTTATTTAGTCAGTGAACATTTTCTGTGTGCTGGTAGTGTGGCAGTTTCTGGTAATTCTAGACACTTTGTTTGTGATGTTTTCCAGTCAGTCCATTGAGCTCGTTAGGAGGTCGGAGTGGGTTTTCGTGTCATGGATGATAGGTTGCGCACTGATATCAATTGGTCTAAGTCTTCTATGGTATGGCACCCCAATTCTCACTTGGCATCCGGTTTTACCAGCATGTGCACGGCTAGCTGTCGTACTTACTTTATAAAGACTCTCCATCATTGGCTTCCTGTTGCTGTGTGCAAGCGTTTGTATGATAGGAGATACCCCAGTGTAGTCTGTCTGTTCTGTGGTGATGTTGAGACCTTGGATTACGTCTTTTCATGTCCTCAAGATGCCATTGGTCGTGCTCATTTGTTGGGTGCTCATGCTTCAGCTTGGAAGGCTCTTTCTGGCCTGTCTCATTCTTCTTCTTGTGTCTTACAGGCTTTGGCTTCTTGTATTTCTGAGGTTGAAATTGGTGTTGCTCTGTGTAAAGGCTTTGTTTTCGATGAGTGGTTTCATGAGTCTGTCTTGGTTTTTAATGATTCTGATGAGAGTACTAAAAGGATTGTGAGCTTTGTGCATGGGTTCTGTCTTGCATTTCGGGATGACATTTGGTTGGTCCGCGCCAGACACCAAGCGTTTATGGAAAAGCGCGGTCTGATTCTGCGTGACGGCTCAACTCTTGTTTTAGTTTCTGGTTTGTCTAAGGTGTTTTTGGCTGGTGTGATTAGATTGCTGAGAGTGGCTGAGGCTTTTGAAGTTGGTTTTGGGTTTCGTAGGTTTTGTCCATTTTTTTTAGGTATTGGAGATTTGGTTTCTGTGCATATAGATGTATAGTGTAGTCCTGACTGGCCCAAGTGGCTGGTTACATGTAGAAAGTACATGATTTGCACCTAGTTTAGATCATTTGTATGATGTATAGCACTAGGTCGCATTTAGACCTCACTCGTTAAATAAATAAATAAAAAATAATAATAATAGCAGTAATATTAGTTTGTTAATAATTACAGACTATTCTTTTACTTTTAGATTTTTAGAAAAAATTAGCAACTGTAATTTCTATAAAACTAATTACATATATTAAATTTATACATATTTAATTTGTTTTCTTATTATAATTTTTTTTTGATTATTTCTATTATTCTACAATTTTGTTTTCTTTTATTATCTATTAGTTTGTTATTCTAATAATACAATTATTTTTATTAAACCAACATAATTATTAATATAATTGCTTTAACTAAACATGATAATAAACTTAAACAATTATTTTGTCTTAATAAAATTTTTGAATAAAAAACAATATTTATTGAATTACACTTAACAACAAAAAAAACATTTGTGAAAACAATCAAATCTTTATTTAATTTGCCAAAATCAGTTATACAAAAAAATAAAAAAGATTCTAACTGCTTTTAAAAAATTATAAGATTTAAAAAAAAAATGTAATTTATAATATATATACTAATCTATTAATTAGATATTTTAAAAAAACAAAAACAATTCAAAAAATTTTAGCTCAAAACTTGTAATATTTGCCAAAAAAAAACATTTATCCAATTTTTGTTGGTTAATTATTTAATAAAATTGGCATGAATTTTATTAATTCTTAATAGTAACTTCTAATAACAACTAATATATTATAATAATTATTAATTATCTTATAAATTAAGTAAAAGCAAAAGTTATACTTAACAAAACAGCAGTTTTTATTGTTAATTTTATTTATGAAAATATTATATATTATTATATATGTTTTAAAAAACTTTTATTTGATAGAAAAAGAGTTTTTTTAATACTTTAATTAAAAAACTTTGTAGAAAATTAAAAATATATTACAAACTTTTATCTTTTTATTATTTTCAAACAGATAGCTTAGTAAAATATTTTAATAGAACATTATGTAAAATTTTGGTCAAAACTAGTAAAAAAACAAATTTATAAGACAAAGTATTGTTTTTAGCTTTTTTTACTTATAAAACTGTAAATATAACTTAATCTTTCTTTTGTTGATCCCCTGACCATAATGAGAGCATAGAGTAGTCAAAGAAATATCTTCTTTTTCCCATATTCCTTTTTGTTCCCTTCAGTTATTTTTTTACACACACCCTTGTTTGTGACAATGGATCCAGTAGGCTCTTTTGCTGGTGGGTTGGCATTTGGTTCGGCTGGTGTGGAGACCTGGTCTGGCACTAAAAAGAAGATGTGCATTGAGAGTATTTATGTTTGTGGTTCATCTTACAAAAAAGTGAAAAAACCTGATGATTCTGGTGTTGTTGTAGATTTGTCAGCTGGCCTTCTGGCCGTGGACATGTTACATGATAGTGTTGATGACTGAAAGAAATCTTGGGGTAGCAAAATAAATAGTAAGGAATCGAGTATTGACAGAACTTCCGATATCAAGAACATGAAAAACACAATTATGGAAAAAATGAGCTACATCAATTTCAACACTTCTGGGGATAACGAACTAATGAATAATGCTACGCCAAAAAATTTGAGAATGAGAACATATATATTTGAACACCTGCCTAAGCAGCCTTCTTTCATTAATATGGGTGGTGCTGACGACATTTTGGAGCTCCCTTCTTACACGTTCAATGAATCTATTCAGTTGCTGCCAGTCACATCACGTGATCGGGAAATTCAGAGTTTTATTTCGGTGAAATTTTTTGCATTGGATATTGAACTTTCTGTTGTTCCTGGAAAAACTGTTAGTGATAAGTTGATTTGTGTGAAAAAATTTTTTTATCAAATGAATGGTTTTGGAGGAGCCTCTACTCCCTCAAAATTTCTTGGAATCATCAGATCTTCCTTTACTTCTGAGATGAGCCTGAATAAGGTGAAAGAATTGGCAATCAGTAAAAATATTTTGGTTAATGATGATCTAAGAAGAGTAAACATCCATTTGGATTAGATAGTGATAGTCGAGGAAATTTCTGTCGATCTTCCAAAATTGGTGATTAAGGCAGTGTTTTCTAAGTTTGGTGTGATTGTTTCTATCAGGATGCAGTTGATCAGTTTGTAACAAAAAGCCATCATCGAATTTGAGTTGGCTGAGGTTGTCTGTTTGGTTGCTTCTAAATGGTCTGTTCTTGTGGAAAAGAATTCTGTATGAGTAGCTTTGGCTGTTGATAACAAACAGATGTGGGTGTTAAAAGACCATCATCAGGCTTTGCTCTACACTCTTTTGATTGGTATGACTGCTCATGATTTGGCGGATTTGTTGGAGTCTTATGGTGGGAAAACGTGTTTCATTGGCCGTAATCCTGGCTCGTATGTGCATAACAGATGCACTATTATTTGTTTTGAGAATGAAACTGCCAAATTGGCTGCTTTTGGTTTGGTTCCGGTTTTTAAGGGGGTGAGCTTGTGTTGGGCTGGTCTTTCTCTGGCTTGCTGCACTGCATGTAAACAGTATGATTATATCAGTGGAGAGTGTTCAGTGGGTGAGAATTTTGGTGGCTGTGGGAAAAAGGTGGTGACTGATTTGAATTGTGTTCATTTGGCCAGTATTTATAAGAAGAAGCAGGCACCTGTCACTCATCCAGTCTCTTTCAGTGGCAAAACTTGGACATCAGTGGTTGGTGCTCCTCTGGTGTGCAGTTTGCATGATGCTGGTTTGCTTTTTGGTTCCAACAAAGTTGGTAAACCTCTCCCTCCTGTTGCAAGCAATTTGGAAAAACATTTGGTGAATATTGAAAGCAGTCTCATCAGCCTTGTGGGACAAATTGGTGAGTTGGCTAAAAGATTGGAGTTACTCATATTGGCAGTTTCCCAGCCTAGCCCTAGATGTTAGCTGCTGGTGACTCCCCCCATCACAGAATTGAGGAGAGGATATAGTGATAGGTGTGAGTTCAGGTGAGTCCACCAGTGATGAGACTACTACTGTTTCTGCTACCATTAAGGACTCGCCTGTGTCCCCCCATGTCATCAAATTGGAAAATATGTTGGAGGGCTTTGCTGCTTTAATGCTGAGTCTGTTTGCTCATTTTGATGGTTTGGTTCTGGCTGGTGGTGCATGCTTACAACATCCTTCTCAATAAGTGATCTTATCTGGAAGATCACTACTTGTAATGTTAGGGGAATGAACAATTCTGCTAAACAGAATAATGTCATTTGCTGGCACAAGGACATGGACAATTTTATTTTTATTTTTACTGAGTCAAAACTTAAAGGAAAAGTTCACTCTTGGTTAACCAACAAATTTGATAGTGTTCAGGTATTTACTACTGGTCTGAATTCTGGTCATCTGAGTGCTGGTGTTGTGATCATCATGAATTCTTTTTTGGCAAGGCATGTGTGCAAGGTTTCTGAGGTGTTTAGTTGGCTCTTTTCCATTAAATTGCTTTTTAAAAATAAACTTTCAGTGTTTATTTTGGGGCTATATGCTGGTGCTTTGTCAGCAGTTTGATTTTTTCAGGCTGGGAAAATCAACTTACTCATTGTGAAGACTGTTAATGAGTCTTCTTTTATTGTCCTCTGTGGTGATTTTAATGAAGATGGGTCTAAGAAATGCACAAGTTTTAAGAAGTGTGTGAATTTAGGGTTGGTTAATTCTCTGGCTGGATGTCCAGAGGCTAAGATGCCCACATGGGTAAATTCTAGAGGCACCATAAAGACTATTGATTACGTGTTTGTTTCTCCGAATCTGGTTGGTGTATTGATCCATTGTGGTGTTTTGGATGTTGGTGAATTTTTTGATATGAACCATAAGACTGTGTTAGTATCTATGGGCTTGGATGAACTTTTGGATAATCAGTTGTGTTCTATTCACAAGCAAGCAAATCGAAACTGGTGGAAATTTAACATCAAAAATGCTGATGAAGCAAAATGGTTGGGATTTAGGAATGCCATGGCCACTAATGCTTCTATGGTTTTGGATGCATTTGGTGTTGCTGTAAGGTTTTCAGATCTGGATGCTATGTGGGACATTGTTCATAAAATTATGGTTCTTTCAGTGGAGAGTACGTTTATGAAAAGTTGGTTCAAGGATTTTGATGTTGTTTTTACTAAGGAATTATCTAAGTTTTATAAGTTGGAACTGCTGGTTTCTAAGTTGGTCAAAGCTTTGCGTTTGGTTTTTAGTGATGATTTTGCTTCTTTGTTGAAGATGTGGGACAGGCTCAACATCACTGGTGCTTCAACAGTTAAGTTTTTCTTTCTTGAGGGTTTTGGTTTCGATGTTATCTGTTTTGTGCTGGCCAAGGCAAGGAAAGCATATCGTGCTTCCAAGTTGTTGGAATCCAAGCATGCTGAGAATTCTTGTATCAAGCTGGCTATTAGTAAGAGGATGGAAAGTTTTGAGTTGGACAAAAATCGCACAATCAGAAGTGTATTAGAGCACCCCTTTTGCAAGGTGGTTTTAGATCATCTAGTTATAAATGACAAGTTAATTTTGGAGCCTGGTTTGGTTAAATCTGGGGTGGATGTGATCATAGAAGAGTGGACCAGAAAACGTGAGGTGGTTTCAGATATTTTTGATGAATGGGCTTACCAGTACTGGCCTTTGAATTATGTGTTTGATGGTGCTTTTTCTGGTGTTATGTGTTTGATTAGTTTTGATAAGATGTTTGCCATTGTTATGGATCTTCCCAATGGGAAAGCTGCAGGCCTGTCTGGCATTTCTAATGAATTGTGAAAGCACTGTGATAAGTCGGTCTTGGACATGTTTTTGGTGCTCTTGAATGCTTGCTTGGTCAGTGAATTGGTTCCTGGACCTTGGAGAGAGGCTTTGGTGTCTATGATTCCTAAACTATATGAGTGGGAAGGGGTTCTTATGAATACACATCCTATTGCTCTAATAAAAACGGCCCACAAGATTCTTTTTAAAGTCTTTTTTGATAGAATTTCTTCAGCTTGTAGTACTTTCAATGTTCTTTGTGGAGACAATTTTTCAGTTTTAAAAGGTACAATGACTCAGTCCCTCATTTTTGCTGTTAGTGCTGTTGTTGAGGATGCTCTGGAGAAGAACAGAAAACTTTGGCTGGTTTTACAGAACATGCGTAAGACTTATGACTCAGTTGGTTGGGAACATCTCAGAAGAAGTCTGATCAGGATTAAGATGTGTAACAGGTTCATTAGATTTTTTGGTGGTATTCACAATGGTCATGTTAACAGGGTAATGACAGATTTTGGTTTAACTAATGAGTATTATGTTCATGATGGGTTAGACCAAGACAAAGTTTTCTCACCCCTTCTGTGGCGCATTTTCTACAATTCACTTTTGTGTGAGGTCAAAAGGCAGAAGAGTGTGTATGGCTATAGATTGAACTCTTATTTCATTTCCAAAACTGACTGAGCAGACTCTCAAACTGGATTGACTTTATTTTTTGCTGCTGGGGCTTTTGTTGATGACACTATTTGGGTTGATAGCAGCCAGGCTGCTACATAACACATTTTTGATGTAGCTAGTAAATTTTTTAGGTTCAATGATATTGCTGTAAACAATGACAAAACAGTGGCTATCCTTATCAATTGTCGGGTTATGAACCCTTACCTGACTATTAGTGGGTCACCTATTTCTATTGCCAAAAAGGGGGAATCTCATCATTATCTGGGTATTTTTTTGTTGACCAAAGGCTTGTCAAAGCCTAGCTTGGTCAAAACTCATTCAGATGTGTGGTTTTTTGCAAATCTTGTTCTATGAAAGGGAATATCAGATAAACAGTTTGTGTATTTGGTGTTTACTGTTCTTTTCCTGATTATTTGTTACAGGATGCAGTTCAGCTTCATTCTTCTCAGTATGTGTAATAAGTGGAATGCTTTAATTCACAAGGAATTGAAGTCTAAGTCTGGCCTTTCACTCGATTTCTCCAGTGATGTACTTCATCATCCCTCTTTGTATGGTTTAAAAACTTTTGAACAGGTTCAAGCAGAGAGCAAGTCAGCTTTTATTGTTTCTTTTGCAAATTCTGTTGGTATTCTAGGCCATTTGTTCTCTCACAGGTTTTATAATCTCCAGGTTCTTAGTTGGCATCCCCTTTACCCTTTGCAGTTTCTGGTCCATATTGGGGTCAGTCCTTCAAACAATTTTTTGGCAGGTGTTGTCTATGTTTTTAATGATTGTGATTTGTTCCTGGGCAACTCTTTGGCAAGTGCCTTTCATTTTCGTGGTGGCACGCCCATGTCCTTTGTTCTTGGTAAATCTCGTTTCCATAAATGTGTTTCTTTCCTCCACCACTATAATATTGCTTTTGTGGAGCAGCTATGTGACCGGAATAGTGTTAATTTTAATTGGAAAACCTTCAAAAGGTGGAAGCGATTAGATCCTTGCAGCCCAGTTTCTGCTTGGTTTGAGGCTTCTGCTTATTTTTTAAATGACGTGATGCCTTTTCTTGATGACTTGCCACTTAGGACCATTTGTATTTCTTCTGGTATTTTGCAATCTCATGAGTTTGGTGTCATTAGTGATAGTTTGTTGCATGTTAACACTACTTGTCTTTCTGTATTTACAGATGGTTTTTTGAGTGGCTTAGAGACTGTTGATATGAAAGCTGGTGCTGCTTATTTTGAAGATGTAGATTTGGGTTTGGGTGTTGAGGTATCTGGCTTGGTGTCTTCTATGATAGCAGAATTGCAGATGATTGCTTTGGCTCTGAAGTGCATTCCACTCTCTCATTCGATTGATCTGTTTTTGGACAGCCAGGCAGCTTTGGATGTGTGTAGATTTGAGTCTTCATTGCTTGGTCCTGACTTCAGAAATCATTGTTGGATGGAACATTACCACATAGTAAATGTTATTTGTCAGAAAAATTTGAGAGTTAATTGGGTTAAAGTTAGAGGTCACTCTGGTGTCTTGGGTAACAAATGTGCTAATATGTTTGCTAAGACCGCAGCTTTATCTGGCTGGCACTTGCCTCATTCGATCAGTAAACAATTTTTGAAGACTGGTAATATTGCAATTTCTGGTAATTCTAGACATTTTGTTCATGACATTTTCCATTCTATTCATTGTGTGCATTGGGAGGTTGGTTCTGGTTCCCATGTTATGACAGCCAGTCTGTGTGCTGATATTAATTGGCCCAGGTCGTTATTGGTTTGGCATCTGGATTTTTACTTGGCTGCTGGCTTTATTAGTGTGCGGACTGCTGGTCTTTGTTCTTATTTTATGAAGACTTTACATCATCAGCTTCCAGTTGCTGTGCATAAGCATCTTTATAGTAGACTTTATTCTAGTGTAATGTGTTTATTCTGTGAAGATGTTGAAGTCTCAGATTATGTCTTTTCTTGCCTGTTTGATGCTACTGATTGTGTTTGGTTGATGGATATTTATGCTTCTGCTTGGAAGGTGTGTTCTGGATTATCTCGTTTTTTTTCATGTGTGTCTTAGTTACTATTTGATTGTGCTGCTAATGTGGATATTTGTGCTGCTCTGTGTAAGGGCTTTGTATTCAATGGGTGGTTTAATGAGTCAGTTTCTGTCTTTAAGGATCCCGAAGTTGCGAGTTTAAATATAGTAAATTTTGTATGCAAATTGTGTGTCACTTTTCGGAAAGGCTTTTGGCTGGTTTGGGCCAAACATTAAGCTTTTATGGAAAAGAATGAGCTGATTCTACATGATGACTTCATTCCCATTTTGGTCTCTGGTCTTTCTTTGATGCTTTTGGCTGGTGTGGTTAGGTTACTGGATATTACCAATGCACATGATGTTAGTTTTGGGTTATGTAAGTCTCGTCAGTTTCTCTTAGATATCAGTGATGTGGTCTCTGTGTATATAGGTGAATAGTGTCATTCTAATTGGCCTGAGTGGCTAGTCACGTGTAGAAAGAACATGATTTGCACCTAGTTTAAATCATTTGTATGATGTATAGTTCTAGGTTGTATTTGGACTTCACTCAATAAACGTAAAAAAAAAAAACTGTAAATTATGATATAACAAGTTATGAGTTCTTTTATCTGCTCTATAAAAAAATAACAACTCTACTAATAAAAACTAATATTAAAATAATATTTTTTGAAAAAACCATAATAAAAAAATACAAAGATACTTTGCAAAAAAAACTTGGTACAATTTTTAACTTACTAATAAAAGCATAAATAATTGTTTTTAAAAAGATAAAACAGTTTCAAAAAAAGCTCAAAAAAAATATATACAAAATACTTTCTTTAAGTATTGGTAATCTAGTTTAGAATATTATTTAAACAGAAACAATATCTATAAAAATAAGTTTTTTAATTAATAAAAAAACTTTTTATTGTTAACAAAGTTTTAAATAATAGTTCTTATATCTTACAAAATTAATATAAAATAATCTTTACTGATTAGCCTATACATGATATACAATTCAAGAAATATTATAAACAATTTGATTGAATATCTGTTATAATAATACCAACTTAAATAATTAACAAAAATCAATTATAAATAGATGTATTATTTCCAAAACAAAAATATTTTTAATTAATATAAACAATTATTTTCTGGATTAAAATACTTAAAACATTTTTTATACTTTTTATAAGTATTGAATCAAAAACAATCTAAATACTATTTTAACTATTAAAAAACAAATTATTATAATTAATAATAATAGAATATACATTGTTATTAAACCAAAAAAAACCACTACTAAAAGAAAAAAAACTGGTAACAAAATAAATAAATATATATTTAAATACATAAATTTAATAATAATATTTTTTTTAATATATTTAGAAAAATAATTAAATAAATCTTGTTTATAAACAAAAATTTGTTATATGAAAAACAATTAAAACTCTATAATTATTTTAGTAAAATCATAAAAGACATAAAGCTTTTAAAGAAAATATTTTAAAAATACAAACAAAAATTTTAAGTATTACATAGTTAGATGTTTTAAAAATTTTAATTATTGTTAAAAAAGCTAAAACTCTTATATAAAAATTTGGTTTCTTAAATATAAAGTTTATTTTATTTCAAATTTTGTATATTTTATTAACAAAAAACTTTACTAAACTAATTAGTTTTGAGTTAAAAAAAATTTTTGATTAAAATATCTCATAAATAATTTAATTTTATCAAAGCTTAATCTCTTTAAAAAAGATAATATTATAATTAAAAATCATGGTTTTTATTAATTATTACATATATTAATTATTAATATTATATAGTTAATTATTTTATTTTTAAAAAGTAATTAATAATCTGATTAATAATCTGGTTGTTAATTTAATTGTTAATTTGATTATTAACTTAATTAATAACTTGATTGTTAATCTAATTAATAATCTGATTATTGATTTAATTACTTATTTGGTTGTTAATTACTTTGAATAGTTATATAAGCAATATATCTTTTAGTTTTAAAAAAGCATGTTTTAATATATAAAATATATATAAATCAAAATAATAAAATTTTTTTCTAAATATTTAATTTTTTTTAATTTGCTTTTTTTTATAAATCTTTTTAAGTATTTGAATATCTTTGTAATAAAAAATTACTTGTTAATATTTATCTGTAATTATTAATTTTTAATATTATTAAATAAATATTATTAAAAAATATAATTAATATTTAATATTGAATTTTAAGAGCAATATAAAGCATAAAATTATACTAATGTGTTGTTTTTTGTTAATAATACAGACTATTTTTTTACTTTCAGATTTTTTTGTTACCTTTTGAAAAAAATAGCAATTAAGATATTTATAAAACTAATCATATATATTAAATTTATATCAATTTAATTTGCTTTTTAAAGTTGAATTTTTTTTTAATTATTTTTATTCTTATATAATTTTGTTTTATTTTGCTATTTGTTAGCTTGTTATTTTAATTTGTAATAATATTACAAATCTGTTATATTTTAATAAAATATAAAATTTCTTAAAAAACTTTAATATTATTTTAATTATTAACAATAATAACTTTTTTTATATTATTTAACCAGATTTGAATATTGTTAATAATTTTTTTTAATTTGGCAATTAAAGTATTATTGATATTATTAATAAAAAGAGTATATGTGTTAAAAGTAAATTTATTAAAAATAAAACTGCAATTATTAATAATATTAATAATAAATTTATTTATATAGTTAAATTTATTGGATATTAAATTATTTTTAAAATTTAAATTATTTTTAAAATTTAAATTTTTAAAGTTTAAGATATAATTAGATTTAAAATCAGATTTTTTTTAATTGTTTTTTAATCTTGGTTTTTTTTTCTAATTTAGTCTTTTCTTAATTATTGATTACTTTAAAATTGAATTTTGGTAATAGTAATTATAATAATAATAGTATAAAAAATTACAATCAAAATTTTTTAAAATATTTCTCATATTTTTTTAATAAATTACTATTTTTAAAATAGTATTATCAGTAAAATTTCAAATTATTAATTAACATAAAATTATTTTTATAATTTCTGTTATTAATTAGCATATATTATTTTAAATTATTACTTATTATTTTATTAAATTATTCAAATTATTATTTAATTAATAATTTAAGTTATATAAAACACAAATATAATTAAATTATAATCATATAATATACTAAATTATATAATATTCAAGAATTTACCAAAATATTTAAAATTTGACAAAATATTTAACAGTTTATTAAAATAATCAATAATTTATAAAAATTTAATAAAAAATATCTTTAGTTTTCCAAAAAAAAATAATGCTAAATTATAAAATAGTATTATAATAAATTATATAAAAAAAACTTTTTTCTTTAAAAAATGTATTTTTTATCTTAGTTTAAAATTATCTTCCATTTTTTATTTTCATTAAAATCAACAATTAACTACTACAAATTAATTTAATAAAAACTTATTTTAAAAACCCCAAAATTTTTTAATTATTATTGTTAGAAATTAATAAATTAAAAACTAATATTTTAAAATTAATTAGCTATTAATTTTTTAAAAAAAAAAGTTTCTTTCTTTCCTTTGTCCCAAATTCCTAAAAAAGAGTTAAAAGTTTTTGAAAGAAGTTTTTTACAATTCAGTACAATAAATCAAAACCATTTTTACTTAACTATGAGACCATTGTTGGTCCCAGTGTGGCTGTGATAAAAAAATCTGTCAAGAGCTTTAGTGTGGATACTGTTAGCAAAGATGTTGTTTCTAGAAAAAAAAGAAAAGGGAGTATTCTGAAAGACAGTATTGTTCATGATATAATTTTACCTGATAAACCAGTTGGTAGTTCTTGGGAGTCTAAAGCTGGTGATACCACTGAATCTGACAGTAGGAATTCTTGATTGAGGAAATTAATGTGGATTATGGAAAAAGGGATGTTCTTGAAGAAAAAGACAGTAACCAAATGCCAAAGGGTCCGAGATTGGTTACCAAGCAGGCTCTGGGCAAGCCTTTGGACAAAATCAACTTTCTGGGCAATGATGATGATGATGAAATTCTCCTGGATGAACCTGTGGTGCTTCTCCCCCCTCTCAAAAAATTAGTTAATGTGTCTGCTAGGAAGTCTTTCACTTTGAATATTGATCTAGTTAATATTTCTGAAAAATCTGTTCAGGACAAGCTGGCTGTGGTCAGGAAATTATTTTCGAAAATCAATGGTTTTGGGAGGGCCTCTACCCCATCAAAATTTTCTGGAATCATCCAGACAACGTTCACTTCCGAATTTAGCTTAATGAAAGCTACCAAATTAGCTGCTAATGTAAAAATCTTAGTGAACACTAATCTTAAGAAATCAATTGGTTGCTCAGATTGGACTGTGGTGTTGAAAGAAATTCCAGTTGGAACATCAGCTAAAGCTGTGCATGCTGTGCTAACTGAATTTGGTACTATTAAGTCAATCAAGATGCAGTTGATAGGACTGTGGCAAAAAGTGATTGTTGAATTTGAGGAGCAAAATTAGGCAGATTTTTTAGCAGTTAGATGGTCCATCCTAATTGGGAAAGATACGGTGCATATTGCCAGATCAAATTTGGACAAAATAACATAGGATATAAAAGATTATTATAGAGTGCTGCTCTATACTCTTCTGGTGGGAACAAATGCTCATGACATCTGAGACTTCATTGGTTCTGTGGGTGAGAAAACATGTGTGATTAATTGCCATCCAGTTACATATGTCCGGGCCAGATGTGCCATTGTTTGTTTTGAATCAGTGGAATCATTGGATGCTGTCATGGGAACCACATTCATGTTAAAAGATGCTTATCTTTGTTGGTCCTATCTTGGTTCTGCTAAATGTACAAAGTGTGGGAAACTGGGTCATACCTCTCTGGGCTGTGTGACAGGTGAGAAATCATTCTCTGGTGGCTTGTCATGTCGGGTTTTTTCAGATGCAGATAAAAGCAGGTTGGCAGCCATTTATGCCAAGTGTTCAGTGCCTGTTGCTCATTCTGTTTCTTTCAGTGGTGTCTTGTGGGCCAAAATTGTTGTTGGGTTCTCCTTCTCTCCTTTTTCTGTTCGGAAGATTTTGTTGACTGATGGCTTCTCTTTGGAGATGAAGCCTACTCTGCAAGTATCCTCAGTGTTAAATGATAGGTTTGCTGCTCTTGAGTGCAGTCTCACCAGTTTCACAGAGTGTGTGGATAAGCTGGCTAAGAGGTTGAATACACCTAGGCCAACAGTTTCCCAGCTTAGCCCTAGATGTTAGCCATTGGTAACTTCTTCATTACAGAATCAAGAAGTGGATATAGTGATAAGTAAGAGTTCAGGTATGGCCACTGGTGGTAGAACTGTTGTGGAAATAGCAAATTTTGACTCTTTGGTTGTCTTGAGAATGGAAGAAATGTTGAGAATTCTTTCAGTTACAGTTATGAGCCTTTCAGCTAGAATAGACAATGCTAGTTTGATTCCTGCTCCTCATCTTTCCCAATGACAGATCTGGTTTGGAAATTTGCTACATGCAATATTCGGGATATTAATGTCCCTACTAAGCAGAAAAACATTGTTTATTGGCATAGAGAAATGGGAAATTTGGTCTCAATAGTTATAGAAACAAAATTAAGGTCTGGCTGCAGACCATGGATCAAAGATAGGTTTGATGGTGTTCAGGTTTTTACCTCTGGTTTGGATACAGGTTTTTTTGGTGCTAGGGTTGCCATAATCATGGACGTTTTTCTGGCTCAGCATGTGAGTAAAATTTCTGAGGTGCCTGGTCAGCTCCTGTCTATCAAGTTGCTTTTCAAGAAAAAACTTTCAGTGTCAATTTTGGGACTTTATGTTGGTATCTCTTCAGTAGTTCAGTTCTTTCAGGCTGGTGATATCAACTCTCTTATTGCAAAGGCAGTCAACAAATTTTTTTTCATTATTCTTGGTGGTGATTTTAATGAAGATGGCTCCTGCAAATGTGCAAGTTTCAAGAAATGTCTTAATTTGGGACTAGTTAATTCCTTGGTTGGTAGTCCAGCTGTTAAGAAGCCTATTTGGACAAATTCCAGGGATATCAGAAAGACAATTGATTATATGCTTATATCCCTGAACTTAGTCAATGTGATAGTAAATCGTGATGTTTTGGAAGTCAGTGAACATTTTAACACAAATCACCAATCTGTTTCTGTGTCTGTGGGTTTGGATGGACTTTTGGATATGCAGTTAAATTCTCTTCACAAGCAAGTGAATAAAAATCAATGGAAGTTTGACTTCAAGGATGTTGATGAGAGTAAATGGATCGATTTTAAGGGTGTCATGTTGCTTAATGCCACAATGTTCTCAGATAAGTTTGCTGCCACTGCAGGATTCTCAGATTTGGATACAATGTGGAACATTTTTCGCAAAATTATGGTTCTTTTGGCCAATAAGGTGTTCAAAAAAAAATGGTTTAAGAACTATAATGGTGTTTTCACTAAGGAATCATTCAAATTTCATAAATTGGAACTTTTAGTATCGAGATTGATTAAGGCTTCTCAGTTGACTTGTCATGATAAATTTATTTTACTGTTAGATGTTTGGGGTTTTCTTGATGATGATAATGCTTCTGTGGTCAGATTTTTTTTTCTCTCTGGCTCTCTTTTTGATACTATTTGGTCAGCTCTCTCCAAGGTCAAAAAAATTTATCACTCACTTAAACTGGCAGAATCGAGACATGGAGAGAAATCTCAAATCAAATTGGCAATCAACAAGAGGATGGAAAGTTTCGAGCTGAACAAAGGTCACACTATTCAAAGTATTTTAGAGCGTCCTTTCCGCAAGGTCATTTTGGATCACTTGGTTGTAAACAATGAGCTAATTTTGGAACCTGGTCCTGTGAAATCAAAAGTGGATGAAATCATAGAAGGCTGGATTAGAAAGTGTAGGGTGGTTCCTGATATCCCGAAAGAGTGGTATCATCAGTATAGGCCTTTGAGCTATGTTTTTGACAAGGCTTTTTGGGGTGTGATGCAACCAATTGAGTTTTTGGAATTGTTTGGCATGGTTTCTGATCTACCTGATGGCAAGGCTGCCAGTCTCTTGGGTATTTCAAATGAGTTGTAGAAATATTGTGATAGGTCTGTTTTGGATATGTTGTTGATGCTTCTAAATTCTTGCTTATCTTGTAAATCTGTGCCTGGTCCTTGGAGGGAAGCCTGGATTTCAATGATCACTAAACCATATGAGTGGGAAGGAGTTCTCATGAACACCTGACCTATAGCTTTGATTGAAACAGCTTGCAAAATCCTCTCCAAAATTCTCTCTGACAGAATATTGCTGGCATGCAGTACTCATGACATTCTTTATGAGGATAATTTTTCAGTTTTAAAGGGTACAACAACCCAAACTCCTATTTTTGCTATTGGTTCAGTTGTTGAGAATCCTTTGGAAAAGAATCGGAATCTCTGGCTGATATTGCAGGACATGCAAAAAGCATACAATTCTGTTGGATGAGAGCATCTCAAGAAGTGTTTGGTTAAGATCAAAATATATGGCAAGTTTATTCAGTTTTTTGGTAATATTCATAGAAATCGGACCAATTGGGTTATAACAGATTTCAGTTTATTTGATGGCTATTGCACACATGATGGGTTGGACCAAGGAGAAGTTTTTTTGCCTCTTCTTTAGCACATTTTTTATGACCCATTTTTGTGTAAAGTCAAGCATCAGAAAAGTGTGTATGGTTATAAACTCAATTCTTATTTTGTCTCCAGGAGTGGTCGCTCTGAATTTCAAGCTGGGCTTTCTTTTTTTTTTGCTGCTGGGGCCTTTGTTGATGACACAATTTGGGTTGGCAGCAATCAGGCTGCTACTCAACATATTCTCAACATTGCTAGTGAATTTTTTCGAATCAATAACATTTCAATTAATAATGACAAAACTATGACCATTTCTATTAATAGCAGAATCAGCAATCAGTCTCTTTTTATCAGTGGTTCACCCATTTTTATAGCCAAAAAAGGTGAATCTTATTGGTATTTTGGTATCTTTCTTTCAACTGATGGTCTTTCTAAGCCTAGTTTGGCTAAAGCACATTTGGACATTTGTTTCTTCAGCAATTTGGTTCTGAGAAAAGTGGTTTCAAATAAGCAGTTTTTGTACCTGGTGTCAGCAGTTCTCTATCCCATAATCAGCTACAGGATACAGTTCAGCTTTGTTTCTGTTGGTGTGTACAACAAATGGGATACTCTGATTTGTAAGTGTTTAAAGCTTAAATCTGGTCTTCTTCTCGATTTTTTTAGTGATACAATTTACCATTCCTTCTTTTATGATTTGAAATTTTTTTCTTAGTGTCAGTCTGAAAGCAAAATTGCTTCACTTATTAGTTTTGTAAACTCCCATGGGGTTCTGAGTTAATTGTTCAGTCACAGGTCTCACAACTTGCAAGTTCTAAGTTGGCACCCCATTCATTCATTGAATTTTCCAGCTCATGTTTGTGTCAGTGCTTCTAATAATTTTTTGTCAGGTGTGGTTTGCATTCTTCTTGACTGCAATTTATTCTTGGGTGGCTTTTTGGCCAGCTCTTTTTGGCTTCATAATAGGGTGCCTATGTCTGCTGTTCTGGACAAAATCTTTGTTTTTCAAATTCCTGCCTTCCCTCCGATGTTATGGCATTGCCTTTGTGGATCAGCTTTGTGATTGTCATGGAGATGTCTTCAACTGGTACACCTTTAAGTAGTGGAAGAGACTGGATCCTTGTGGCCCAGTTCCTGAATGGTTCAAGCTTTTTGTTGCATTTCTCGGTGGTCCGCCCCCTCTCCTTCGGCTTTAATTGGTGTTAGTTCTCTAAACATTTGCGAGTCTAGTGATTTTGTGTCTGTCAGAGATCATCTCTCTCAAGTTGGTTCTGGTAGTTTGTCTGTTTATACAGATGGTTCTCTGAAAAATTTGGGCATGCTGGATTGTTGAGGTGGTACTGCAGCCTTTTTTGAGAACATTAATTTGGGTTTGGGTGTCAGTGTTTGTGGTTTGGTTTCATCTACTTTGGTGGAGTTGCAGGCCATTGCTTTAGCTTTGGAATGTATGCCAAAGTTATGCTCTGTTCGCTTGTTTTCAGATAGTCAAGCTGCTTTGGATGCTTGCAAATCAGAATTGGGTCTGATGTGTTCTGACTTTCACAATCAGTGTTGGGTTGAGCATTGACACATTAGGAATGTTATTTGCAGCAAAAATTTGAAAGTCAGTTGGCACAAGGTAAAGGGCCACTCTGGAATTTTGGAGAATGAATGTGCTAACAGTTTCGCTGATGCTGCTTTTCTCTCTGGTTGGTTCCTTCCTTCTTATGTGAGTGAATATTTTTTGGTGGCAAATGATGGTATAGTTTCAGGTAATTCTAGGCACTTTGTTTGGGATGTTTTTCGAGCTGTCTGTCATGTGCGTTGAAAGGTTGGTTCTGGTTCTAGCTTTCTGGTAGATGGTTTGCTTTTGGATGTCAATTGGCTCAGATCTTCCTGGGTGTGGCACCCTGACTCGCACATGGCCACAGGTTTTACCAGTAGGCACACTGCTGATTTTCGTACCTACTTTATGAAGGCTTTATACTATTGGCTTCTTATAGCAGTTCAGAAGTGTTTTTATAATAAATGTTATCCCAGTGTTCTGTGTCTGTATTATGGGAAGGTAGAGATTTTGGATCATGTTTTTTTTTGCACAGTTAATAGCTCAGCTCATTGCCAGATTTTGAATTCCAGTATGTCATCTTGGAAAGGACTTTTGGGTCTCTCTATTTTTTCTTTGTGTGTGTTGTAGTTGTTGTCGACCTGTGCTCCAGATTTCTTGGTGTCATTAGCTCTGTTTAAGAGTTTTGTTTTTAATGGATGGTTCTCAGAGGCTGTTTCTGTTTTCTATAATCCCAAGGTTGCTGGTGTCAGAATTACCGATTTTGCATGTTTTCTTTGTCTCGCTTTTAGAAATGACATTTGGTTGGTCTATGCTAAACATTGCGCCTTTATGGAGAAGCATGGGCTGATCCCTATGGATGACTCAGCTCTCACCTCAATTTTTGGTTCAGCTTTAAAGTTTTCTACTGGTGTGGTTAAATTGCTTGGGATGTCTGAAGCTTTTGGGATTTGTTTTGGTTTTCGTAAACACTGTTTATTTTTTTCTGGTATAGATTCCTTAGTTTCTGTAGTTATTACAGTATAGTGTTGTTCTGACTGGTTTGAGTGGCTGGTCACATGTACAAAACGCATAATTCATGTCTAGTTTAGATTATTTCTTTGATGTATAGTTCTAGGTAGTGTGTGGACTTTGCTTGTTAAGCATAATAATAATAATAATTAATTTTAATAACTGTTAGTACTTTTGGCTTAAATTTGAAATGATTTTTTTGAACTTATTTTTTATTTTTTTTCTTTAATTTAGTTTTTTTTTTTGTTTTTTTTATATTATTAACTTATAATCAAAATTTTTTGTAAAAAAATTAACTTTTACAGCAAAATAACTACATATTATTAAAAAGCTTATAAACAAAATTTTTTTGTAAAAGAGTTGATTTTTATCACAAAGTAATTACACAAAATAATTGACATGAAATTGATTATTTTATTATAAATCCAATAATATATATAATTTAAAATATAGAAAAATACTTTGAAAAAAAATTAGCTTATCAAAAATTTATCAGCTTTTATTAACAATAGAATTAACAACAAAACAATATTTTTTTTTTATTACAGTTTAACAAGTGAAGCCCAAAAGCTACCTAGAACAATACATTGAAGAATTAATTTAAACTAAGTGCTAATCATGCATTTTTTACACGTAACCAGTCATTTGAACCAATCAAGAACACACTATGTTAATGCTACAAAAGAAAACTTACCCAGAGATAACATCTTCTAAATGACAGAAAACAAAGTTGTATTGCAAGAAACCAAACCAACTAGTTACTTGGCAGTTTTAAAGGTGTTAGTTTTAACATTAACAGACTTATGCTCTCAAAAGGACATTAAGTTGGAAAACACCTCATCACCCACAACAGACGGAAGCTTTAAATTACCAGACATATTAATGTCTTCTATGTAGCATTCTTTTTTCAAAGAAACCACTTCCCTCCCCAACTTATCAAAAGTCTTACTAAAAGAACCCATATGTACCAAAACCTCATTAATTCTAAGACCAAAAGCACTACTTAAAACCAAATCACTATTAATAAACTGTTCAAAAGTTGTAACCAAAGAGCCAATAGGCTTAACAATAGACTCAACCAAAGCAGAAAACTTAGTTAAATCAGATTCTAAAGAAGACAGATAAGACAGCACTAAAGAATTACCAACAACAACTGGAGAAGAGACAAGAGGTGACACAGATGCAAACTTAGAGAAGCTCAAGAGAACAGAAGCCTTAGCATAAAACTTAGGACCAACAAAGCATGGTGTAAACACTTTGGAAAACTTGGGAAGGGCTGGTGGAGAAATCTTACAGTCCGCAGTCAGATGGCCCAGCTCTTAACACTTGAAACAATGCCAACAACCAGGAGTTTTCTACCAAATATGGCATTTCTTCAGTGTACCAGTTTTAACAATAGCAGAGTCCAAATCAGTTTGAGAACCAAATGTAATCAGAGCAAACCGGGAATGACAACCAGATTCAGGAGAATGAGGAATAAAACATGTTTGACCACCAACTTAAGAAATCATATTACTAATTTCAAAAGCTGTGCATCCAGAAGGAAAATTGACCAACTTGGCTTTAAACTTATCACAAGACAAAATAGTCTCATTTTAATTCACCAAAGGGAGGATTCTAACATTATCTTTGCTCACTAAGACTAACCAATAATTCAAAACAGACATAGCAGAGTCCAACTTCTCAAAATAAACCACCACATACTGCCAAACACCAACAGGCTTTAGCACAACACAGGTGACACTACCAAACACACTGAAAGCTGTCTTAATGTCAGCAGCAGACACACCCAAGAGCATATCACGCAGCACAACAGCAGCAGAAGGGGAACTAGACTCAGAAACTACCAAAGACTTGGCAATTTTGAGAGTGGCCAAGTGTACAAAACTTGTAAGCTCAACCAAAAATGCAGCTTTTAAAGACATTTAAAAAGCAAATTCTACACAAAACAGCTTTATATTGTCTTTTGACACTGATTTTGCACCTAAAAAACCATGTACTAACTGAAAAACAGTCTTAACATGAGCCAATTTAATCTTAAAAGTAGCATCAGGCACCAGAGTGGAGGCCATCCATCCAGCAAATCTTTGACAACTAGTAATAGTTTCTCAAGCACCACCAGAAGTAGCACCAGAAACTAGAGGAGGAGATAATTCAGCTTCCATTTGATCAGCCCAGTTCTCAAAAACAGGTGACCCAACAGGAAGAAATTGTTTTGCTTCTAAAACCAATAATGATCTACTAGAAGACACCACATTTGGCAACACAGCCAGTAAATAATCTTGGCCCATCTTGGATAATGTACTGGATAATACTATAGAGATTTTATTTAAAATCTCATTGGGAACCACAAAGGGGTTTGGTGTAACAATAGCAGAGACAAGTGACTACTCTCACTTTTCTGAACTTTTGGTTTTTTTAACCATTTTTTTTGAAGAAGTAGTACTAGCAGCACCAAAAAGTGAATCTATGGAGGAAAAAACCAGCTTATTTACTGGTTTATTATTAAAAATTTTTGGGCTCTTAGTTAGAGTGGAGGCAATACTGGGACTAATCCAAATGTGTTTCTTTAAGAGAACTTTGACTGGTGAGAAACCAGCCAAAGATAATGAAGATGCTTTAGTGGCTACCAAAGGCAGCTTTTTACAATTACTGGATAAAGAGAAGGCTTCTAAAACATTCTGTCTAGTTGCTTCTATAACAGAAAAAGCTCCTCTGGTTGAAATTTTATTAGATATCTCAGGACAGATATCAGGTACAGCTTTTTTACTCTTTGCTCTGGTTGTGGTCATAAAATTAAGGAGACAAAGAGTTTTTTCTTCATTTAAACAATATTAATAATAACAACAAAAAAAGTAAAAAAATTTTTGATAACAATAATTTTAAAAAAGTTCTGATTTTATTATAAATATAAATACAATTTTTAAAAGAATTTAGATAATACTATTAAGAGTATAATAATATAATAATTCTAAAGATAAAATAATTTATGGTTTTTTTATAAAAATAAAACTATTTTTTTGAGTATTTTTGTTAAAGTTTAAGTTAATAAGTTAAGTTAAATTGTTTTTATAGTAAGTAAAAATTTATTTTAATATATTTATAGATTTTTGTATAAATTTTTTCTAGTGTATTTACAAAATTATAAAATTAATAATAATTAGTGTGTTTTTAAAATGCTTTATAAAAATTGGTTTTTACAGATTTTGGGTTAATTGTTTTTTTTAAATTGTATTTAATTTTCTTATTAATATAAAAATTAAAAACTAATTTTAAAAAAAAATAATTGGTAATTAATTTTAAGTCTTTTTAAAAACATTTGTATAATAGTATTATAAATTTTAAATGGTTGGTTTTTGTAAATTTAAATTTTGTTATTTTTGTTAATTAGTATAATAATACTTTTGTTTTTTGTGAATTATATTTTACAAAGTGCACTAAGTAATTTTTAGAATTATAAAATTTTTTATAACTTAATGCTTAGTATAATTTAATAATAAATTTAAAAGTTTTTTTAAAGATTTTAAGTTGGAGTTTTTTGTACAATAAACAAAAATTCAATATAATAATTAATAACACTTAATGTCTAACTTTTTTAGCATATTAATCAGTTTATTTTAGTGTTTTTTACTTTTTTATTAAGCAATTTTAGTTTTTTTAACTATTTTTTTAGTGTTTTTATTAAACAATTTTTGATATTATAATCTTAATACTTTTAATTAATTAATTAATAATCATAAAACAAAACAAAGAAAAAATAAAAATAAAAATAAAAATAAAATATAAATTAATATTTTATTAATAGCTATAACTAAGAACTATTGTTTCAATATTATTAATAATAGTATATTAATATTATTGGTATTAATAACAAAATAATTGAATTTTAATAAAATAAGTCGAAATTTATAAAGTTGTGTTTAGATAATATGCTGTAATAATTATTTAAATTAATAATAGTTTTAGTATCTATTGTTTAATTATAAAAATTTATTTGTAAAGATAAAATTAGACTTGTTTTAATTAAATTTGTTTTTAATACTTTTATTATATATACATAAATTTTTATAATATAAAATTTTTGAAATTCTACAATTTTTTTAAGTTATTATTAAAATTTTTAGAATTTTTATTAGTATTTTTAGAATTTTTAATATTATATATTTTAATAATTTTATACTTTGTTAAATTATAAATTAATAAAAAAAATATAGTTATTAAATTAAAAAATTCATATTATTTTGTTAAAATAAAAAAAATTAATACAATACAAATATGTTTTATTAATAATATTATGAATTAAAATAATAAATTAATGAATAACAAAAAAAATAAGATTATATAATAATAAAATTAATTAAAAAGTAATTTAATTTTAAGATACAAATTAAATTAATAAAAATTTAATATGTAAAATTATTTTTATAAATATTTCAATTATTTTTTTTCAAAAGTAATAAAAAAATCTAAAAGTACAAAAATATTTCATATTGTTAATAAAAATAATACATTAATATAATTTTATATTTTATATTAGTACTTTTAAAATTTAATATTAAATAATTGTATTTTTTAAGAAATATTTATTTAATAATTTTTTAAAATTAACAATTATACAACTTAGAAAAAAAATATATAAATACTAAAAAGTAATTTTTTTATTTACAAATATTTAGATATTTAAAAAAAATTAAGAAAAAAAATAAACAATATAGAAAAATTAAATATTTAAAAATAATTTTGATTTTTTTATGTTTTTTTATAGTTAAAAAATTTATTACTTATATAACTATTTAAAATAGTCAATAATTAAGTTAATAGTTAGATTATTGTTTAGATTAATAATCAAATTAATAATTAAATCAATAATTAAATCAATAAACAAATTAATAACCAAATTATTAAAAATAAAATTTCTTTCTCTTATATCCAAAAACTCTTAAAAAGTACACTTATTGGATAGAAATTTTAATTATTTAGTACAATAAATCTAAACTTTTTTTGCTTGATTATAAGATTATTATTGGTTTTAGTATTATTATTATAGAAAATTTTATTAAGAAGTCTATCAAAAATTCCAGTTTTAGCAGCAATAGTGAACAAGTACTTTTTAGAAAAAAGAGGAAAAATAGTGCTTTAAAAGACAGTATTAATGACAAGATAGTTTTTCTTAATGTTTTAAGTAGTTGCTCTTAAAGCTCTAAGACTGGTAATATTATTAAGTCTAATAGTATTGATATGGAAAAGAAGTATTTAGTAAAAAAACCAGTATTAATTATAGTAAAAGAAATATCTTTAATAGGAAGGACTTCAACTAATACTAAAAAGTTCATAAATAAAAACTAAACAAGTATTAGAAACATCTTTAAGTAAAATCAATTTTTTGAGTAATAATAATAATAATATTTTATTAAATGCTCTGCTTTCTTTTTTTTTTCTTTGAAAAATTTGGTTAATGGTTTTATTAGAAAATCATTTATTTTGGATATTAGTCTAAATAATGTTGTTAAAAAGTCTTCTTTAGACAAATTTACAATAGTTAAAAAATTATTTTCCAAACTCAATGGTTTTGAAAGAATGTTTATTACTTCAAAATTTGTTAAGATTATTAAAACAACATTTATTTTAGAATCAAGTTTGGCACAGATTTTTGATAAGATTAAAGATATAAAAATTTTGGTAAATACTAATCTTAAAAAATCTGCTGAACATTAAGATTGGGCTGTAGTAGTTAAAAAAATTCCAATTGAGATATTGGCTAAAACCGTATGTATTGTACTGTTTGAGTTTAGATTAATTAAGTCAATTATAATACAATTGGTAGGATTGTAACAGAAGACTGTAATAAAATTTGAGCAGTCTAATTATGTTAATTTGGTCACAGCAAAATAATCTATTCTGATCAAAAAAAATGCTATACAAGTTGCTAAAGCCAATTTAAACAAAAAAATATAGGATGTACAAGATTGTTATAAAGCATTATTCTATATACTGCTAATGGAAACTAATGCTCATAATATTTGAGACTTTATTGGGTTAATAAGTAGAAAAACATGTGCAATTAATTATTATCCAGTTATATATATCCAAATTAGATATGTAGTCATTTGTTTTGATTTTGTTAAGTCTTTAAATATTGTTATAAAAATTTCACTAGTATTAAAAAATGCAAATTTATACTGATTTTATTTGAATTTTGCCAAGTATACAAAATATGAAAATTTAAAACATATTTTATTGGATTGTATTATAGATAGAAAAGTTCTTTCTGATGATCTGTCTTATAAGATTTTTTTAGATGCTGTTACAGATAATTATTTGGAGTTTCAAATCAAATAACAAACCCATAATTTGGTGCTTAATAGCTGATTTTATTGGTAATATCTGAAGGTTTTGGTTGAGTTTTTTGTATAATAGACAGAAATTCAAGTGTTGTTTTATCTGTAGCTTTCCAGAATTGCAATTCCATCAAATTTTTTCTTCAATATGGTGGCCAGTTTATTCTGGCAGTTGTGCCTTTTTGATAAGTTATTCTCAATCTTTGAGTGTTCTACTCTTGTTTTATGGGTCTTTTATTAGGTTATCCTTGATGTTAATAACTTAGAACTTAATTTTTAATCAATTAATATACAATAATAAACAACAATAAACAAAAGTGAAAGAAAATAAAGAAATAAGCCAAGGCAAAAAAGAGTTAATATTCTGTAAATAGCTGTAATCAAGAGTTATTATTCCAATATAATCAAGTATTAAATACTATCAATATGAAGTATTGATAGTGGAAAGAGTAATTTAGATGGTAAATAATTATTTATTGATATTGATAATTCTAACTAAGATGTTATTACTGAGAAATTTAGTATCAATTCTGTTTTTTTTATTTCTAATGCTCTTGCTATATATACATAATTTGGGTTTTACAAAATTACTTACATTTTTGAGTAATGTGCTATACTTTTTCAAGCAATGCTTATATTGTTAAGCAATATGCTTATGTGTTAGCTACTATTTGCTTATTGGTCTATCTGTTTTTTCTACTATTTTCTTGTATGTTTTTTCTATGAGTAACAATGTCGATAAAAGCAGACTTGCTGCCATTTATGTTAAGTATTTAGCATCTGTTACTTGTTTTGTCTTTTTTAATAATTTTTGAATTAAGATTGTTAATAAAACTTTGTTTTTTTTTTTATGTAAAATAATTCAGCAAATTTTGGCTCCTCTTTGGAAATAAAGTTTCTTTTACTTATGCCAGTAAAATTAAATAATAAGTTAGCTGCTTTTGAACACAGTCTTGTTAGTTTTATAAAACAAGTTAATAAGCTAACTAAGAGGTTAAATATACTCAAATTAATAGTTTTTTAGCTTAATTCTAGATGTTAGCTATTAATAATCTTTTTATTACAAAATTAAAAGATGAATACAATAATAAGTAAGGGTTTGAATATAACCACTTGTAATAAAACTGTAGCAGAAGCAGTATCTTTAGATTTTTCAGTAGTTTATAAGTTAGAAAACAGTTTAAAGTGTCTTTTAGATACAGTTTTAGACTTTTTAACCAAGATAGACAAATTTGGTTTGGTTTTGAAATCTTTTTTATCTTAATAACCAGCAATAATAGTAACTGAATTTTTTATTTTTTGCATTAATTGGTTTTGTATAATATCAGTCTGGCACCCAAATTCTCATATGTGTGCTGGTTTTATTAACAAGGTGTTTTCAGATTTGTGCACATATTTTATAAAGACTATACATAAAAAATTATTGGTTACTGTTAAAAAGAAACTTTATAATAGAAGTTATTCTAAGTTTTGTGTCTAATATATAATAAAATAGAATTTTCTGATCATGTTTTTATTTGTTTGAGTAATGCTAACTCTTATGGAAATATAGTTTAAAAGATAGTTTTTTGTTAAAAAGCTTTGGTTAGTACTGGTATACTTCTGGTTTTAGTAGTTATTTGTGATTTTTAGTCGAGTTTGTCAAATGTTAAATTGTATAAACTTTTTGGTAAAGATTTTGTTTTGAAATTCTGGTATAAAAAGGCAGTAGTAGTTTTTAAGAATAAAAAAAAGACTGCTTTAATAGTGGTTGACTTTGTTTGTAAATTTGTTGAATAATATAAGACAGTAATATAAACTTTTAGATTTAAGTTTAGAGTAAATATAAAATATAGCAGCTTGATTTGTGATTTAGATATAGTTTTAAAGCTGTCAAACTTCTTATTATTTTAGTTATCAAATAGTATGATTTGTTTGTTTGGAGTTAATAAGACATTTGCAGTTAGTTTTGGTTTTTATAAGCCTTGTTTGTTTTTTTTAAGCTTAAGTAGTAATGTTTTGGTTCAAATAAGTATATAATATGATCTTAATTGATTTGAATAATCAGTTATATATAGAAAACACATGAATTACATCTAGTTAGAAACTTTTAGTTTGTTTCTGTGTACTAGTTAATAATGAGACTATACTTATTAAATCAAATAATTAAATTAAATTATTAATTAAATTAATAATTACTTTCTAAAAATAAAGTAGTTAAGTTTATAGTTAATATATATAATAATTAATAAAAATTATAGTTTTTAATTATAAAATATTAAATATTACAAATTAATAAAATAAAATCTGTTTTAAAAACCAACTTTTTTTATAATTAATATTATTTTAAAATTTACAAATTTTAATTTATATTTTAAAATAGATTAATTAATTTTAAATATAAACAGAAAATATTTTTTATTATATTACTTTAATTTTAATTTTTTTTTATATTATTAAATAACTTATAATTAAGATTTTTTGTAAAAAAATTGGCTTTTATTATAAAATAATTATTTAAAATAATTGGCATAAAATTAATTATTTTATTATAAGTTTAATAACACAAATAATTCAAAATATAAAAAATATTTTTGAAATAATTAACTTATTAAAAATTTAATAATCTTTATTAACAACAAATTTAACACAAACTTAATATTAACAATAGTAAAAAAAATAAAAAATCTCTAATAATACTAATTTTAAATTTTTTAATTTATATTTTGCTAAATTAAAATTCAGTTTTGCCAACTTTATAAAACAAATTAATAAAAAAATTAAATGTATTTAAACCAATAGTTTTTTAGTTTTGTTTTAAATATAATCTATTAATAATTTTTTAAGAAAAAAATATAGTAATAAAAAAAGTTTAAGTGTATTTTTTAATAATAAAACTATTAAATTTTTAAAATTAAACAAATTAAAAAAATAAAGATAAACATTAAAAAACTTTATTTTTTTTTATTTATTTTAATAAATATGGCTTAATTACTATTTAACATACAAAAACAAACTAAATAAATTTAATTAAATATAATTCACATATTTACTACATATAACTGGCCATTTGAACCAGTTAAGATAATATTATGCACTTATATAAATCTTTATATTATTATCAATATCTAAAAAAAGAACAAGTTTTATGTAAACCAAAATTAACAGCAAATAACTTAATAATACCAAGCAAACAAACAACTCTTATTGACAAAAAACTAGACACACCACAAAAAACAGCAGAAATTACTTTTATGTAACTAACTAGACTATTTTTTCCATGTTTACTCTAAACTTTGTTCTAAATAATCACAACTTATTTTAATGTTTTTAGCCAAATAGCAAGCAAAATTACCTATTATTAATACAGCTCTTTTTCTGTTGCCAAAAATTAAAACTGTTTTTTTTGTTTAGTTCTTGAAAACAAAATTTTTGTACAAAATTGCATAAATACCAACATCTGAAATTTCTAAAAAGAAAGTACACAATACTAAAAACAATAATAAAAAGCAACTTTTTACCAAAAACTTTTACAAATTAATATAATTTAATAGAATTTCAGAATACATAACAGTTTTTTTGAGCAAATAAAAACATAATTAAGTAATTTGATATTATCACACATTAAACACAATATATCTAAATAATTTTTATTATAAAGTCTCTTTCTAACAACAATTAACAGTTTTTTATAAACTACTTTAATCAAATATGTGTAAAAAACAGCTAAAATCTTGTTAATAAATCCTAACAATATATAAAAATCCGGATGTTAGACTGTAGTAATACTATTTTAGTCTATGTTTTGAATTATTGAATTATCTATAATCTTTGTTTTAGGCTTAGCTTTCTATTGAGCATAATAAACAGTTTAATAAATATTATACATAAAATAACAAACATTTTTTGATACAACCAGACCATCAGCCATAACAAATCTTTTATGAATTCTGACTGGAAGAGCAAAATAAAAATATATAGCATTATAAACAAGAGCATTAGTACAATTATTGCTGTGTTCTCTAAATAACTTTTGATTTTTATTCATTTAACAGAGATATTTTTTGACTTAATTAAATTGGCTATATAATGTTTCTCTATTCAATACTTGTTTTAAAAATCAGGCAAAAAAAATTTAAACTTTAACACATATGTATTTATAACAGTTTGGCTGTCTATATGTAAAACTACTAAACAAAAAAAAATACACTCTAATATTAAGACAATTGTCTGCAATTTTGATATTATTAAAGACAAAAGCCCATATACTTTAACATTTATATCTATCTCAACATTAGAAAAATAAGCCACTATTTTACTAATTACTTTTGCAATACTCAAATACTTTAATAAATTATCAGTATAAATATTAAACACACCTATTCATAGCTTATACAAATAATTTTAAACATCCAAAAACTTTTTTGTGCAAAAAAAATTCGAATAATCAAAGACAAAAGAAGTTTTATCAGATTTAACAAAGATATTATTCATATATAATGAAGTTTTTTTAAACTATAATAATATTGGGCCTTTAAAATTCAACTTTTTTTAATAACAAAAAATCTTTTAATTCATAACCAAACTATGTTTATTCAATAATCTATTATTAAAAACTATGCTAAAACACTTTAAAAAACAGACTATATTATAATAATAAAAAATTTCCAAAATTTTGAATATTAAAAAACAACTAGAACTATAAAATATGTTGAACAAATTATTGGTCAGAGAAATTTTGTTATCCAAAAAAAATTTTATTATGTTTACCAAATAATTATTTATAGAATTGACTTTTAACTTAATTGGAAATTGCAATAGGTTTATAAGTATTCAATTTAGAATTTACAAATCTAGAAAGTAGTGTTTGAATAACTGGCTAAAAATCTTAACTGTATTAGAAAATTTAGCTACAAAAACTGTTTTGCTTTCTGTATACATCTAAATAAAAAACTTTAATTCATATAAAAACAGATGATATAAAGCTTTATTAAAAAAATCTTTTAACAAATTGGCCTTAGATCTAAATTTTTTATGTAATATAATATCTTATTGTTAACATACACTTTTAGAAATAAAACTAAATTACATCTAATAATATACAATAAGCTATAAAACTGCTAAAACCAAGTAAAAAAACTGTTTATTTAACAATATTTTTTTGAAAACCAGATTTAAAAAAACTTAATATCTAAATATACTTTAATAAGGCTTGGCTTAAACATATTTTTTATTAACAAAAAAATTTCTAAATACTAATAAGATTTTTCATGTTTAACAATAAAAATTGGTTAATTACTAATGCTTAAAGTGATATTCAATGCTCTTTGGTTAATAAGAATTGCTATTATTTTGTTATTATTAATAGAAATATTATTGATTCTAAAAAACTTATTGGCAATGTCCAAAATATATTGTGTTAATATCTGACTATTTTTTATCTAAATTATATTATCAACAAAAGCATTAACTATAAAAAAAAACTTTTTCTTATTATTTTTATTCTGCCTATTTTTATCACAAAGTTAGTATTAATTTTATATTTACACAAATTTTTATGTTTCTTTACTTTATACAACAAAAAATTGTAAAAGATTTTTCAAAAAGGTAAAGAGAACATCTTATTTTAATCCAGTTTATTTTGTATTTTGTAATCATCTAAAAGACCAAAATTAATCATTATTCTATTAATTTTGCCTATGTGTATGTTTCCAAAAAACCTAATAAACTTGGTGTATATCCTAATACACTTCAAACTAATTTCCAAATAATATTATTTAACTAAATCATATGTTTTGCATATATTTTGCAAAATTAATCAAAGATTTTGTTCTTTTTTTAATGTATTTTTTACTATTAAACCAACAATAAACACAAGAAACTAAGTCGAAATATCTTTTAAAACCAAGAAATTGTTATCTTAAAAGACATAATTACTTATAAAAATTTAAAAATTCTTAATAAAAATATAAAAATAGCCAATTAAAGATAGGCATAATAAGAAAAAAATTTCAGAATTTCTTTCAAAAAATTGCAGAATTCCAAAAATTTTAAGATTTCTTTCAAAGAATTACAAGATTTCAGAAATTTCAGAATTTTTGGCTAGAAGAATTAAAAAAATCTAAGAATTATATATATATAATGAGAATGTTAGAAAAAAAAAAAACAGAATTCAGTTTAGAAAAAAATTAATTATTCAATATACACAATTCATTAATTATTTTATATTTTTTTCTTTAAAAAATAGTTTTCTATAACTTGAAGTGAAATTAAATCACATATTAATAAAATATTAATCATTACTTAAATCCATGTTATTATTGCTTAATTAAAGAAATATTAATCACTTCTATTTTATTAACACTTTATGTTAATAAAATTCAATACTTAATTATACTGGACCAATAGCTCTTGATCATAGCTATTAACAGAATACTAAATTTTTTATTTTTTTTATTTTTTTATTTTTTTCTCTTTTGTTTGTTGTTTATTGATTGATTAAAGAATTAATGCATAGAGTTATTAATGTCAAAAAAAATTGATAAAAGACCCAAAAATAAAGATAAAAACTTGGAATTTAAGAATAGTTTACTAAAAAAAACTGGTCATCAAGCTGAAAAAAAAATTCACAGAATATACTTCCAGGAAGATACTAAAACAACTATTAAATCTCTGTTTATTATACAAAAAACTCAACTAAAACTTTTAGATCATGAAAATCTTCAGATATTATCAACAATCACTGGCTATTGAGCACTAAGTTACAAGTTTGTTATTTGTACCAACACTTCAAATAATCATTTGTAATATTTGGTGCTTTTTGTGAGGTATAATCCAACAGAAAACCAGCACCAAAAACAATCATCTGAAACAGTGACAAAATCAGAAAAAATAGAGACAAACTACTTGGGATTTGCAAAAACTTTATTTTAACACTATTAAATTCACTTAGGATTAACAAGTAACTATTGGCCAGCAGAATCAACTTTCAACTTTTACATCAATAAAAAGATTAAGTTTTATTTAAAAAACCAAGGAAATTTGGAAGCAGTACTTAACAATTTTTATAGTAAATTACTCTAAAGTATTATGTTTCTGCAAAATTATTTGTTCACTCCAATAATTACAGAAATCAACAGAAAAATTGAGAAGCATACCAAACAGCAATTTCTTATTATCTTTGCAGATAACAAAAAAAGAAAGTTATAAACACCAGGAGAAATACCAAAGAGAATACAACCATTTACTTAGAAGAAACCAAAAGTTATTTTACTCATTCACTTATCATAATATCATATATTAGAAAGTATCATACACATACTATTAGGATCTGTATTATAATCAACTGTGAGAACACCATTATCTTAAGTTTTGTTTTAAAGCCAACAAAAAAAGCCAATTTATTAGGAACTTATAGCAATTTCTTTGAAGGATTTAAATTATAATCAACAATTTTATCAGGACTTTAATTACTGCCACCTCAACCAAATTTTAGAGCCACTAGTTCTTAGAAAAGAACTAATTTAGAAGAAAAAAAAGATAAAAATCAAGAAGTTAATTATCAAAATTCAATTCTAAAAAACTCAAGAATCCAAAATCTGATTATTCAGGCTTAGCAAAACCAGAACAATTCAAATTCCACTTTTATTGTTTTCCAAAACTTATCTCTAATAATTATAATTGATCCACTACCAGTTGTATCAATTGCCAAACAACAGCAACAGCTGCAATCACAACTTTAACAACAACTACAACACCCACTTTAACTACAACAGCCAATCTTAGCTTCAATGGCATATACCAATTATCAAATTAGAAAAATTTACTAGTAAAGAAGATAATGCCCAAGCATAGCTAAATAACATGGCTAAAGCCATTATGACCAATAGATAAGACAATGTCAGAGCCCTACAAACTATTCTATATTTTTACAGGATATTGCTAATTTGTGATATCAGAGCTTAATCAACAAATCCATAACTTTTGATGTATTTAAAACTGAATTTTTAAGATATTTTAGTAATAATAACAACATTAATTATTTGGCTACTGCTTTTACCATCATTAAGCAAAGAGACACTAAAGTCATTACTATTTATTTAGGATGCTTCCATAGAAATCTGTGCCAAAATACAAGCAATTGACATAAATTACTTCACAGTACCACAAATTTTGAATCAGTTTATTTGCAGTCTGTACAACAGTCTCCTATAATACATACATCCATTATATTTCTAAACACTCTAAGACACAGTTACATATGTCTAAGATTTTAAATTGACCAAGTTAAAAGCCAACTATGCCCAAGCCACTAATCTAGTAATAAATAAATTATCTGATTTAAACTTCAAGTTAAAACAATTTAGTGATTCTATTAACCAGAAATTAGAAAAATACTTAGTTAACAATTAAGCAATATATTAATCTCTGCAATAATATGACAATTCAGAAAACTTTAATCAATTCTAAAATCAGTTACACCTCTTATTCTTATCAACCAATTAATCATGGCAGCAAAAAATGCATATCTGCTACAATTGTGATAAACAAAGTTATTTAAAAACCAATTGCCATGTTAAATTTAATAACCAATAATTGGGAAATCAATATTGAAATCCTAATTGCCAGTTCCAAACTCTGAACTACAGTTCAAATTAAGACCACTTTTAGTCTCATTACACCCAAGTGATATAATCACCAATATATGCACTTCCTTTCTATTAAACTCCAGCTCTAGTTATCTATCAATCACAGTAACCACAGATAATTTATCAAATTTCAATATTAGCACTGCCACCCAACTCAGCTCAAATATTATCTAGATGTCAAAAACCAAGAATTACTCACACTCAACAAAATTGGAAATTAACAATAATTATGCACTAATCAATCTTCAGTTTATTATCACAAACAACAGAATTATGCCAGTAGAGTTTGGAAAATAGGAACACCCAAAACCTGAATTTTCAGAACTATTTAAATTTTTTAGTCACCCCAGAAACCAGCTTATCCAATAACTTAAAAAGCCCAAAAACACAACTTACTAGGAATATTTTATTAACAACTATTACTAAAAATGAATTACTTACAGTCATATTTCTATTTAAGATAAAAGAATCAACAATATTACTTTTATTCAGTAAAGTTATTTTTGATACCAAACTCATTACAGCAATATATACAACTGCCAAAGTTGATAGTCACCATATTCAGCTAATTTTTAATAATAATTCAGCAAATAACATTATTACTTGACAACTTATAGACCAATTAGGTTGTCAAATTAATTGTGCTACCAGTGTCAGAATTATCATCACTAATAGAATAACAAAAACACCTATTAGTGAAATTGATGACTTTTTGGTTGAAATCAATAACATTACAGCACTAATCAAAGTGTTAATGATAAAAGCCACACAGTACTAAGCTTTATTTGGTAATGATTGGCTATTCAAAACCAATGCTGTGCTTAATTAAAATACTCAAGAGCTACAGCTCAGTAAAGATGATCTGCAAACTTGAGTATCTATTACCTGTGGCCACTTTAAACCATTCACTACTTTTTAACTGCCAATAATTAAATAAAAAAAAAAAGGAAAAATTTATCTGAGAAGCATATTAGATTTTATAGGCTGAAGAAAATCATAACAAGCTACTATCAATCCTATTATAAGATAACAAAAAGAAAAAAAAAAAGAAGAACAAACCACAAGTTACTACCAACATCAGCAAAACCACTAATAGTTGACATATACTGTACTCAGTAAACACAAAAAAGAAACTATTCTATATTTTTTTCAAATATATCAACTACAAAAAAAAGCTTTTATTCATAAGAGCTTGGATAGTGCCAAATAAGAACTACTAAATACATATCTGTTATTATTGCAAATCATGCCATTAAAAACGTTTTGGTTATCTAAAATGACAAAGAAAATGGAACAATAAACTATGTCTTACTTGTGAAAAAACACTATTTGACAAAAAAATATTTCTGGTCAAGAGGAAATGTGTGACACATCATGTTAATACATGATTTTTATTAGTAATTAGGTAAGCTAAGAAACACTTTTTAACACTACATAGAACCAAGTACTCTTTTGCTTAAATAGCTATCTACACAACAAAGACAAAATCTGGTAAATGGTAAGTGCCAAAGTTAAAAACATTTTGTCTAGTAAAATATTGGTAATTAAGAACAATCTTTCAGAACTGGTTAAGATCATTTTTATATCCAACCCAGACATATTTTTTGATATCTTAAGCAATTCAAAACAATTTTATGAAAGACTTAGCACCCACTAAAAAAGAGCAAGAGCAGCGTTTAAAATAGTTAAATACAAGACTTTGTAAACATTGCCTAATTTCCAATGACTTTAAATATTGTGATAATTGTGATTTTATCTATAATCTACCACTATACATGATCTATTCAATTTCTAAAAAAGAAAAACCAATCAATAAATGTGTAGTAGAATTGAAATCAAAATTTAATCCTGATTTAGACTTTAACAATAATAACAACAACAGCTCTAATTCTGTTTACTATGGCAACAACAATGATAATTCAAACTCTAATTACAATTCCAAACAATATATTGTGTTTTCAGATCTTTCTATGAAGCAGAAACTAAAATGGTTCAGCAATAACAATAAAGCTATTATGTCAGAATATATACATAATACTAATATAAAATTTAATCTTAGATATTCAGGAAAAACTGCCATCAGATTGAAATCACATTTGCACACCAATATAGATCTAAAAATAGCACTGAAAATTTTAGCAACAACAATAATTCAACTAATCTTTAAATTTAATTTAGTAAAAAAGAGAATTAATATCAAAAGAAGAATAATTAATGCAGAATATGTAAGAAATATCATTGTAATACTACAAAATAACTTGAAAAAAAGATATATAATTAAACTAAATGAAAAGATAACACAGACAATATTCTTGTCTTTGGTTAAAATAGCTTAATTAATATTAGTAGAAACAAAGAAAAAATTAAGAATCACAGCCAGAGAAAAAAATGGATTTAAATCAATGAGTAGAATAAACATATTAGTTAATATGGCAGAAAAGGAACCAATTAATAAGAAAAAAATTATCTCCATCAATTAATCAGTTTTTATTCTACTATACAACTAGTATATGTTAGTAATAGAGAGAAAAGTGAAAGACCAGTCTCAGATTTTTAAAGCAGAACCAACTATTTGTAAATCAAAGAAGATTGGAATTACCAATTTTAACATACTGGCCAAGAACTATAAACACATTAAAATTTCTATCTACAATACAACTAAAGACATCATCAAAATACCAAACAGAACTATTATTAGATATTTAAGCATAAAAGTTAAAAACCAACTACCAAACATCATTCCAGATTTTTTATAACTGTGTAGATATGTAAATATTATATTACAAACAATATACAAAGGAAAAAATGTTATTTGCTTTAACTAAAACAATTGGAACAAATGAACTTAAAAAACTTAAACCCATTCTAATATATACAATTTAAGATGCTACTCAACAATTTTACTAATATATTTGTCAGTAAAAATAAATTTGACAGAACAGACATTATCTAACACCAAATCAAAACTGGAGATACAATGTTAATAAAACAATAAGCATACAAAATACTACTAGCAAGCCATGAAATCATCTAACAAGAAATCAATAGAATATTGAACAATAAGTTAATTTAACTATTTATAAATCTATGGTCATTACCAATAGTACTAATCTGAAAAAAAAATAAAAAAATCCACTTTTGTGTAGATTACAAAAAAATTAACAGTATTATCCATGGAGACAGCTATCTACTTTCATGAATTTAGAAGTTATTTAATGCTTTTGAAGAAAAGAAATAGTTTTCTATATTAGACTTAGACAGTGGTTACTGACAAGTAGCCATAAAATCAAAAGATAAGAAGAAGACTATATTTACAACCAAAAAGAAAAATTTTGAATTTGATATTATGCCATTTAGTTTAACCAATATTCCAGCCATCTTTTAATAACTTATGGAAATTGTATATACTGAATTACTATGGAAATCAGTAGTAGTCTACTTAGATAACACCAATGTGTTTTCCAAAACATTCAATAACTATTTCTACTATCTACAATAAGTGTTTAAAAAACTAAGAAGAGCTGGACTAAAGTTAAATACTACCAAGTATTTTTTTGGCAAAACAGAATTCAAGTTTTTAGAACATATCATAAGCAAAAATGGCATAAAAATGGATCCAAATAAGATTAAAATAATTAAGAACTTTTTAGTATCAATTAACTTGACAGAACTAAGAGCATTCTTGAAATTCATGGAATACTATTATTATTTTATCCAGAACTTTTCCAAATTGGCTTAACCATTTTAACAGTTCTAAGCAAAGAATATAAAATATGAATGAATAAAAATCTAACAAAGAGCTTTTGACATCTTGAGAAAAAAGCTTATTTAAGCACCAGTACTAATCTATTTAGATCATAACAAGCTATTTATTATTATTATTAATGCATTAGGTCAAGCATTAAGAGCTATACTGTCTCAAAAAAAATCAGATAGAAGACAACATTCAATAACATATGCCAACAGAAGTTTAAATCCAGCTGAAAAGAACTATAAAACTTCAGCATTAGAATACTTGGCTATCTATTAAGTTGTCATTAAATAAAAGAAATATTTAAGTTAAAAGTTTAATGCATACACTAATCACAAAGGATTGACATTAATTCAGAAGCAAAAATTTAGAGATAACTGCCATACAAGATAGAAAATAAAACTATTACCATTCAATTATATAGTACATTATAAAAAGAGAAAAAAAAATAAAAATGCTAACAGTTTGTTATAAATAAAACAAATCTAAAAACAGTTCAACCCAAAAATATAACAAAAAAATGAACACACAAAAATATTAATAACTTCAACATTTTATCAATACTCAACAGTTTAAAAAGAAATTATCTCAGAAAAAACAAAACAACATAAAACAACAAGCAAAATATTTTATTACTTACCAAAATATATTATACCAAAAAAACAGAAAATACTCAAATCAGCCAATTAGAGTAATTACAGAACCAGAAAAAAAAACAATACTGTTCAACATGTATTCAAATCTAACAGCAGAACATTTTTATAAAGAAACAACAATAAAAAAACTAAGAAAAAATATTATTGGCCATTCATATATCCAGACATTATCTAATATGTTCAAAATTGTAATACTTATTAAAAAAAGAGAAACAAGATTTAGTAAACTGTTAAAACCAATCAAAGTAAAACAACTATTTGATTAAATTGAAATTAACTTAGTCAGATCATTAACAATAATCAGCAGAAGTAATTGTTATATAACAGTAGCTATGGATTATCTCAAAAAATAGCCAGAAGTAAAAACAATCCAAAGAGCAGATACAAAATTTATAGCCGAATTTGTTCACCAAGATTTAATTTACCAACATAGATGTTTAAAAAAATTATTATTAAATCAAGAAACTCACTTTGTGAACAGAACATTAACAGAATTAAGTCAAAGATTTAGAATCAAAAAACCATTATTATTATTATACTGTTACAGTTGAAACCCATAATTTTTATTAGTTATCATATGTATTAGTTACTGATGTCATATAATTAGCCACTCTATTTTTAGATAGTGATTATTGACCTGATCAATGACCTGACTGTTGACCATTTTCAATAGCTATATAAGTGATGAGTTTCTTAGCTGTAGAAAATCATCTCTTAAACAAGAATCAAATAAATAAAAATAACAACTTTCATTTTAATCACCCTCTTATCACCAATTTCCCTTTCTCTACCTTTAAGTATCTGAACATCTTAGGATAAAAGATTACTTGTTGGCCTTTTCCTGTTTGAATAATTGTAGTATTTGAAGACTATTTGTATAAACATAACTGAAGAACACAAGTTGATACCTGATATTGAATTCTAAGAGCACTGATGTAAGACATAGAATTATACCAGTGGTGATCAATTGTTGACAGTATGGACTATCCCTCTACCTTCAGATTCCCCAATTACCTTTGAAAAAAATAGTGACTGAGATATTTTATGAGACTGATCTCACACATTGAATCCATACTCATTCAATTCACTCTTTAAAGTTGAATTCCCCTTTGATTATTTCCATCACTTTACAATCCTGTTCTCTCTTGCTATCCATTAGCTTGTTACTCCAACCCATAACAATACTATCTATAGACAAATGGCTTAGTTGAGAAATTCAACAAAACATTATGTAAAATAATAACCAAGATCAGCCAAAAAAACCAGAATAAATGGGATTTGTTTATATTATCAGTATTATTTGCTTATTGAACAATGAAACAAGATACCACATAAACAACACCATTTGAATTTGTTTATAATAGAACAACAACAATATTAGTTGAGATAGATATCAACATATATTCAACAAAACCAATAACAAAAGTTAACTTTCAAAGAATATTGTTAAGAAAAACATATAAGTTAATAAAAACTTTGGAAAACAAAAGGCAAACAACAACTGATAATATACAAAAATCATAAGCAAAACAAAAAAAATAACATGATAACCAATTACCAAATAAATAAGTTGAATTTAGAATTGGAGACAAAGTACTATTACATTATACCAAAGCAAAAAAACAATAAAATAGAAAATTTGACTCCAAATGGAATAGACCATTTTACATTAAAAAAATTCTAGGAAATAGAGCTTATAAACTAAAATAAAACAACAAAATCTTAGCTAAAGCAGCACATAGAAATTAATTGAAAACATATCACAATATAGCATTATTATCTACCAGTAATATTTTACAACTAAGAGTACAACAAATACTAGTCCAACCAGATGAAATTTCACAAGATTTAGAACCAATCATAATCATCAATACAAATATGTCAAATTAATATAACAAAAAAGTATATAAAAAACCAATATATAATAAAAACAAAAGCAAAAAAATAGAAATTACCAATAATATCTATTCACTTACATAATAATTGTTTCAACTAATCTAAAACTAACAACAAAACATAAAAATTACAATCAATTAACAAACCATTCAGTACAAAGATAGAAAAAAAAAGCCAAACCACTAACACAAAATACACCAAAAATTAAAAAACATAGTAAATAATATACTAGCAAAAGTAAAATTATCAATAGAAACACCAAGAACAATAACACTATATAAAAAATTAACAAAAGAGAACTGGATATAATAAACACAACAATTTCCAAGAAACTTTTACTATTATTACTTGAAACAAAATCTTAATATTCAGAACTTATATATGGATAAAACAAAACAATTGTTTGATATAACAATATTGTATCAACTTAAACAATTTGTAAAAAACAACAACTTATTCACATAGACATAAGTCATATATTAGTTATAAGCAGGATTTTAAAATTAACCAAAAATACTACTGTATTTAACAATGAACACAGTAATCATTAATCAATTAAGAAAAATTACCAATATCCAATTTGAAAAATTATAGATCAAAATTTCTCAAATAATTTTCAAAAAAAAAGTCAGGAAGTTAATTCAAAAAGAAGAATTAGAAAAGTTAAGAAATTTCAATAGAGCTCAATATTAAAAGAAAAAAATAATATTACTTATAGAAATTTATAAATTCTTAATAAAAATATAAAAGTAGCCAATTAGAGATAGATATAGTAAAAAAAAATTTCAGGATTTCTCTCAAGAAATTGCAGAATTTCAGAAATTTCAGGGTTTTCTTTAAAGAATTACAAAATTCCAGAAATTCTGGAATTTTTGGCTAAAAAAATTAAAAAAATCCAAGAAATTTTATATAATAGTAATTATGTATATATAACGAAAGTATTAGAAAAAAAAAAACAGAATTTAGTTTAAAAAAAATTAATTATCTAATATACACAACCCATTAATTATTTCATACTTTTTTCTTTAAAAGATAGTTTTCTATAACTTAAAGTGAAATCAAATCACATATCAATAAAATATTAATTACTACTTGAATCTATGTTATTACCACTTGATTAAAGAAATATTAACCACTTCCATTCTATCAACACTTTATGTTGATAGAATCTAATACTTAACTATATTAAACCAATAGCTCTTAATTATAACTATTAATGAAATACTAATTTCTTATTTTTTTTCATTTTCTTTTATTTTTTTCATTTTTTTCATTTTTATTTATTGTTTACTAATTGATTAAAAGATTAACATATACAGTTATTGACATCAAAAAAGACCAGTAAAAAATTCAGGAATAAGAATAGAAACTTAGAATTTGAGAATAACTTACCAGAAAAAACCAGCCATTAAGCTGAGAAAAAAATTCATAGAATATAACTTCAGAAAAGTACTAAAACAATTATTGAATCTCTGTTTATTATACAAAGAACTCAACCAAACCTTTAAATTACAAAAATTTTCAGATATTACTAATAATTACTAGTCATTAAACACCAAGTTACAGGTTTGTTATATATACTAATACTCTAAATAATTATTTGTAATAATATTAAACTGACTATAAACCAATAATATAATCTAACAGAATTTTTAACAAAATTTTTCTAGCTATCTTAATAAGTGCAATAGGCAGTGTATTTGTAAAAATGTTATCTTAATTATAAGATTTAAAAATCATCAAAATTTACATTTTTTTCTAAAGATTTAAAATGTTGTCAAAAGCCAAGCAAAAATTTAATAGATTTAAAAAACATCTTATTATTATGTTGCTACAATGTTTTTAAAGTTTATTAAATATTTTAGATAAATTAATGATTTATTATCAAGCAAATTATCAATTACAGAACCAGTTTATCTATATTAATCTTATTTATTATACTAGAAAAAGCATTTTTTTTCATATAACTCAATAGTGCATATTATTAAGATTACAAATTAGGCAATACTATAAATATTTTTTGCTTTTTTATTTAATTTATTATAATTTTATTAACTTTAAGCTTTATTTTATCTGGCTTCAGAAATAACTTCTTTTTAACTACTAAATAATTCAGAATTATTTTATAAAAAAACTGTTCCAACTCACTTCTTATTATGCTTTTTTTATCAGAACTAAAATTTTTTATTTATTTCTCAATTATTTTATTAATAGATGTATTTTTGACTATTACTAATTCATAATACTTGGATTTTTTATAACTTTTCTTGATTTTTAAACAATGTTTAACAATATTTGTATATTTTAAATTATTATTAATTATGCCAGCAACTTTAGAAGCTTTAACTTTATTAAAAGCTAATCAGATTTTAAAAAACTAATTAAACTTAGATCCAACATCTAAACACAAACTTTTAATCATTTTGGCAATTAACAATTCAAGTTTAAAAAACTTCAAAAAGTGTTTGTTCTTTAAACAATTAAACATATTAAGTTAATGTTTAAAAAAAACTTTATTAGCCAAATTCATTATTATTTTTCTTAATATCTCTTATATTACATTTAAATTTCTAAAAATTTTTGTATTTATAAACTTATCTATTATTGCCAATAATTTATCAAAAAAACATTTTTCAAAATACACTTACTTAATTTTATTTGCATTTTTTATTTTAAATTTTTAGCAATTTTTATTAACTTATTTGTACATATTATTTAAATAGATATTTAAAAAGTTTTCTAAACCAATCAAAACCAAAACTGTTTTGTAATCAGTATTAAAAAAGTTAAATATAAGGTCAACTTATGACCAGTAATTATAGATAACAAACTTTTGTTTACAAAAATATAATCTATAAGTTTTTCAATACTTTTAAAGTTGTTTTAAGTAAAAGTTTTTTCAATAAGTGTTTATTAAATAAATTAACCAGACCCAAATACAAACAAAACCTAAAATTCACATTTTTCTTAAATCTATTTTTATTGAAAACCCTATCCAAAACCACAAAAGTATTAAAATTAACTGCTTTAGTAATAAAAAAGTTGATTTTCAATGTTTAATCAAATCTAGTTTTAGCAAAAACATTAATATACAAACTTAAAATTATAACTAAGAGTTTACTTTTAAACAAAAGCTGTACTAAAATAATTTAATCAGAAATTTTTTCTATTTTTGAAATATGTTAAACTAAAAAACTCTTTATAATAATTGTTATTTTAGTACCAAGAAAACTTTTGTTCAAACCAAATATAAAAATTTAAATTCTATTAAACTTGTTTATAATTTATGGTTTAATATTAGATTTTAATTTTGTTTCTATAATAATAGAAATTATATTACTCAAATTTACATGTTAACAAATAATATTATCTTGCTTAATAGAAACATTAATACCTTAAACATTATATATAGCAATTTTTCAGATTAAATTAATTATTAAAATACAAAGTGACTCAAATTTAAACCAATATTGTTTACTTTAGCCAACAGATTTATAATCAAACTAGACAAAATATTTATATTCTTTTCTAATTTTGAAATAATTAATTAATAAAAAAAACTGCTCTTACAACAATTCTGTTACTAATAACTGTATCTAAACTTTCACTTATTATTGTATTTGCTTCTTAATTTTGTAATAAAAGAATTACTAATAGCTAACATTCAAAGTTAAGTTAAAAAACTATTAGTTTAAGTATATCTAATCTTTTAACCAACTTGTTAACTTGTTCTGAGAGATTAACAAAACTGTATTTAAGAATGACAAATCTATTATTCATTTTTATAAACACTAATAAAAAGATTTTATATCTAAAAACAAATTAATACCAAAAAAAACCAAAAAAACCACACAAAAAAAACCACTAGCAATTTGTGCTTATGTTTTATTATCAAAAAAAACTTAATAAGCAATTAATGTTTATGTTTTATTATCAAAAAAAACTTAATAAACAACTAATGTTTATTTTTTTTATATATGCCAGCTAAATATATTTGATTTTGAAAAATAAACAGCTTTTTAATGTAACCATCTGAATTTTTATTAGTTAAACATATACCAAAAACATAACCAAATTGTATATACTAAGTACAAACAACTAATAACAAGCCAACCCAATACAAATTTACATCTTTAAAAACTAGAGTAAAACTAATGACAGCTCTTTTTAATGTTTTATTAGCAAAATAAACAATTACACACTTGTTATGTTCATACATGCTTAAATTACAACCAATAAAGCAAGTTTTTTTATTATATAATGCCAAAAAATTAAAAAGATTATAAAAAACAGTATTAACAAATAAAATATATAATAAAATTCAATATTAATTCTTAGACATTTATGTTTATTTGTTATTAACAGTCTTTATTACATGCATAAAATTTTTTTTTATAAAAACTAACCACTTAGCTACAATTAAATTAGCAATATTAGTAAATTCAAATTCAATCAGAGTTTTTTTACCAAAGACTAATAAACTGTATTTTAATTAACACAATTCTACTAAACTTAAAAAAAACTAATTCTACAGCTGATTTAAAAAAATCAACTGAAATTTTCTTGATAATTATTTTTTAATCTGTACAAGTGTTTACTTTTCTAATATTATTATTGACAAAAATTTTCTTACTAATAGTTCTCTCTTTAGTCTTATTCAAACTTAATTTAGAAGTAAATAATAATCTAATAATACCAAAAAATTTTGAAAAAGTAAACATTTTTCTAAAATTATTAACATTAGCTTATTATTAAAAGTTTTTTCAGATACAACAAAAAACTCAATATTTAATATAAAAAATTTAACCAAGTCAAAATTTTATTTTTTCAATACACGTAATTTAACCAATAGTAGTTGTTAAAAACCAACAAATTTAGAAAATAAAAGTGTTAAAATATCTTTACTATTGCTTAATTTATCAAAGAAAAGATTTTTCAATAAGCAATCTAAAATATACATTCTAATATATATTTTTTTAAGTGTGGCTTTATCTATGTTCTTATTAATTTCTGAATCATTTAACTTAGTATAATTAGTTTCCTTAATAACTGTATTTTTTATGTTTTTTACATCTAAAATTTTATTAATACTACTTATTTTGTTGATAATTTTGCTACTTTAAAATTTAATAAGCTTAATATTAATAACTTTTATATTAGCAAAACTTAAAAAACCAACAAAAATATTAACCAAATTACTATTAACATTAGATTTTTTTGGCTTTTTGTAAAAAACATTGTAAGAATACATACTCTTAATATGTTTTTTCTTTGTGCCAAAACAGATTTTCAATTTAGTTGAACCAAAAGCAAAACTATTCACAGAAAAGTCTAATAGTTTTATTGTTATAAACAATAATATATTAAAAGAAATAACTGCAAAAATAAAGAGAAAAAGATAAGAAAAAAATTATTTTTTTAGTAATTTTAAACTCTTGTTATAACCAGAAAATTTATGAAAACAAAAAATACTATTAAATAAATTTAAAAATATAATTTTAATTATTATAAAAATTAAATTAAAAACAATATATAAAATAAAGTAAAAATAAAATTTCAGAAAATAAAAATATTTTATTTTAAGTAAAAAGAATAATTATTTTAAATTAAAAATTGCTTTAATAATTTTATTAAACATATTTACAAAGTTACAAATATTAATAAACAATTTTTTAATTATATTAATTAATTTGTATACAAAGACTTTTTGAAAAAAAAATAGTTATGTTTATAAGTATATATATTATTATTAATAAAACTATTAAGAAAAGTTTTTGTTATTTTAGAAAATAATTTTAATAAAAATAATTTAAAAAACAGTTTATTTGTTAAAAAATATAAGAATTTAAATATGTATAATGCTTTATTAAATAGTTAGTTTAATAAAAACCAACATAATTTAACTTTATATACTTAAAGTTAATGATTTTGTTTTTAATATTATTTTTTCTAAATTGTGTTAAGCTTTAACTTGTGTAATGTGCCAGATTGCTATTATTTCTTTTCAAAAGTAATTAAACAGATCAGCAAATGAGAACTTAATAAGTAGCAATTTCAACAAGCTTTTTGCAAAAATCTCCTGCTTAAGGCGTTTTATATCGAACCATATTTTAAATATGTTGACAAATGGTGTATTCTAGAAAAGGGCTTCAAAGAGTGTTATAATCGAGTTATGAATGATGCTTTCCAATATCTAGCTCGGTAAGCTAATCAACGCCCGAATCTCTAGTCCAAATAATCCACCTGAGTTTTCTCGTTTGATCAAATATTTAAAGTATAGGAAGAGGCGCGATTTTTGTTAATCAATGAGCTGAAGGGTTAAGTAGATTTCAAGCGGAAAAATAGTCCATTAATGATATTCGTACTCAGAGATAAGTGTAGAGAAGATTATATTTTTATAATACAATGGTTATCAACCAACTCCCAATTCTTGTGTGAATTGGAATCATAATTAACATTATTGTTCCATATAAAGTGTCTAGAGGAAAACACAATGGTTCAATATTTTCAAATAGGAAAGGGCAGAAAAAAGCCCCCTGTTACGAGTCAAAAGAGAAAGATGAAAAGTGAGAGCTTCCAGTGTGTCGGAATCCTGTACTTGCCATAGAAACGTGATCTGAATGATTTAAATAGAATTTCCGAAGTTGAAACCCCCTTGCGGTTTGCTCATCTCGGTTTGAAAGGCGAACTGACCGGTGGACGTATCCATCTGCGGTGCTAGACTGGCATCCTCTTCTGTATCCTCTGAAAAATATTCATCAATAATATGATAAGCTTTCTTATAAATTTCCACATTATCGTGAGTTTGAAGATTGTGGATTTTCTCCATGCCGGCAGCTTCTTCGATGTACAAAGAAAATTGGTTTATCCCATCAACCTTCTCCAACTCCCCAACTTTGAGAATATTTTCAATTCCATCAAGAGCCACCTGAATTATCTTGTTATCCATGCAAGTCAATAGATCACATAATGGTTTTATGCAACCTTGACTCACAAGATATCTAATCTGTTCAGGCTTGTTTATTCCCCCAGATGTTGCGTTAGATATTGCCCAACATGCCTCTTTGCGCGTCTTGAAATCAGCGTGGTGCAGGATATTAATAAGTGGGGGTATAATATTAGCGTCTATAACAGCCTGTATTTGAGCACAGTTCCCCGCGGTGATATTAGAGATGGTCCAGCATGCTTCTTTACGAAGGCCATCTTTTGGACTTGACAAAAGGCCTAAAAGAGCGTTGAGGACGCCACAGTTGATAATAACTTGTGTTTGCACATCATCACCGGTGACAATGTTTCCCACTGTGCGCAAGGCCGGAGTCTGAACTGATGTGGATGAATGCCTATCCAAAATTTGATATTATTACTCTATGTTATATTTTGTATTGAGTTTTTTGTAGAGAACATACATTAATAACTCAACCAAGCGACGGCAGACCCCAGATTCAATAACCGCCTGTATTTTTTCATTTGGGCCGTCAGACAAGTAGGAAAGTGCCCAGCAAGCATCTATAAGAACTTCATCATCAATTGAATAGATGAGCTTCGCAAGGACAGGAAGAGCTGGAGCGATCTATATAAAATTTAAATTAGTTGATGCACCACAATAAATTGGAATCTATGAAATATTTAATATTTTATTACCATATCCCATGCTGGTGGAGGATCTTTGCCTCGGCAGAAGTTTGATAATGTCCATGTAGCATTTCGCAACATGGAGAGTTTGTGATGCTCATTCAAGATTGCTAGCAATGGACGAAGGGCACCGGCATGTAAAACATAATCCCTACAAGAAGGGCTATCTCCAGCAATGTTTCCAAGAGCCCATACTCCCTTTCATATTTGGCACGAGATGAATTTAAATTCGAATTATTATAATGAGGAAATAACGCAATGAACCTTTCTTCCTGGAAGGACGAAAGTCTCTATATAATAGCTACCTGTTCTTTTACATCAGGAACTTGACTACTTAACAATTCAACGAATATAGGCACGGCACCAGAGTCAATTACAACTTGTGTCTGTACCGAAGATCCTGAAGCAATATTTGTAAGAGCCCAGGCAGCCTCGAACTATAAAAAATATCAACAATTAAGAAGATTTCTAGACAAAGTGGTTAGGGAATATTCGATTTCATTAATTGAAACTTGCCTGAACCAGAGAGTGAGGAGACTTCAAAAACTCAACAAACCGAGCTACAACTCCACATTCAATGACTTGTTCGATTGGAGGATTTCTCTCTTTTGATAATAACTTCCTGAATCTTGTTGTCGCCTGTAACTGTTCTTCTAGATTGTCTGACAAGATCCCCTCTATCATTGCTGGGAGTTGTTCTTGTAACTAACCAAAATTGAAAGCTCGGTTACATAAAATTACTCGAAAGGATAACCAAATAGGTGGAAGTTTATATAATAGGACGTCAACAAAGTTTGGTAGGTGTAGGATGGGAGAGCTTTTCTTATAATATCTCTGCTCCGAAAGAAAGAGCTTTCGCTTGCGACTTGAGAAAAAAACCAACCTGGGCGTTAATCGCAGCCACAATAGATTCATCGTCGGAGTCAGGCGAAGCTGGGATGTTAAAGTTTCGGCGCTTGGCAAGTGATTCTTCGCGATTTTTACGCCGGATCTCAATCTGTTGTTCTTCGCGGCGCCGTCGTAGTTCATCAGATTTTAGAATACCTTTTGATTTAAAGGCGTTTTTTCGATGTTCTGGAATTTTTTCCATGTAAAAAATGTCTGAAAATTACAAGGCAACTGATGAAGCAGCTAGTCACTTTGATTTATTATGAAAAAATTTGTTACACACCAGCAGGAAGCCCGATTTCTGCCCATCATGAAATCCTATTTCCTTGATAAAAAATTTTCAGTTTCAACACTGAAAGCGACTTGTTTTATTCTAGTCAAGAATTTTGAGTTATAAAAACCAACGTTACACGACTTCATTTTGATCATAGTGAAAATACGCGAAGGCTTAAGAATTGCCGTTACACGAGTCCATGTAATGAAGTAAAATCGTTCATTTTTTTTCAATTTATAAAATGTTAACTATATACAACTTTTTTTTAACATAACATAAAAAAAAACATTTTTTTTTACATTTTTATGACCACATCTAAAGCAAAGAGTAACTCCTATTTTTTCTTTGGTTTTTAATAGTAAAAAGCCCTTTAACAATAAAAACAATGCTTTTTTTAAGTAATAAAAATTGAGAACACTCTTTTTGTCTTTAATTAGAAGTAATTTTTTTTTTAAAATTCTTTAAAGCAGTTTACTAAAAGTTGTTTTAGTGTTGGTATTACCACTGCTAAAGTCTAAGAGCTTTTAACCAAAAATCAGTAGTCAAGTTAATGTTTTTTGTTTTGGCTTTTTTTATTATCAAAATTACTGGATCTAATTTTTTTAAAATACCAAAAAAAACTGTATTTTTTAAAATATTTTTATTGTTTTAAAGTTTGTTTTTTCTTTTTAAAATATATAATGTTGATTTTTTCTTAGTTTTGTTTTATTAATATTAATTGTAATATTTAATCTTATTATTATAATTGAAAATCATAATTTTTAAAATTATATATATTAATTATTTGATATTATATAATTAGTTATTTTATTTTTAAATAATAATTATTAATCTGATTATTAAACTAATTATTAATTTAATTGTTAACTTATTTATTAATTTTTTTTAATAATTATATAAGTAATGAATTTTTTAGCTATAAAAAATAATAAAACTTAAATAAAAAATACAATAAAATATATTTAATACTTTTTTTTATATTATTTATTTATTTATTTTTTCAAATTTTTTATTTTTAAATATTTATAAATAAAAAATTACTTGTTAATATTTATATATATATTTTTTCTTAATTTTTATTATTAAAATTAATTTAAAAAGCTATTTATTTGCTTTGTAATTTAATAATAAAAAAATGATTAAAAAATTTGTTATTAATTTTAAAAATTACTAAATAAAACATAAAATAACAGTAACAATATTTTTATTATTATTTATTAACTTATTACTTAAATTTATAATATTATTTTGATTGTAAACAATATTTTTTTTGTTTTAAAATATTAATTAATACCTTAAATAATTATTAATAATTAAATTAAATAATAATTAATTATTATTATTATTATTATTACTATTAATACAAAAAAACTTCTTGTCTCCTTAATTTTATGACCACAATTAGAGCAAAAAGTAAAAAAGCTGTACCTGATATCTTTCTTAAGATATCTAATAAAATTTCAACCAAAGAAGCTCTTTCTGTTGTGGAAACAACTAGACAAAACGTTTTAGAAGTCTTCTCTTTATCTAATAATTATGAAAAACTGTCTTTGGTAGCTACTAAAGCAATTTTTTCATCTTTGGTTGGTTTTTCACCAGTTAAAGTTCCCTCAAAGAGACACACTTGGGTTAGTCTTAATGTTGTCTCTACTCCAACTAAGAGCCTAAAAGTTTTTAATAATAGATTTGTAAACAAGCTGGTTTTCCCTTTTTTTGCTTCAATATCTAGTGCTGCTAGCACTACCTTTTCAAAAAAAATGGTCAAAAAAACCAAAAGTTCAGAAAAGTAAAAGCAGTTATTTGCCTCTGCTATTGTTACACCGAACCTCTTTGTGGTTTCCAATGAAATCTTAGGTGAGATTTCTATAGTATTATCTGGCACATTATCCAAAATAGGCCAGAATTAACCATTGGCTGTACTGCCTAATGTAGTATCTTTTGACAGATTGTTATCAGTGTTACCAATAGAATTTTAGCTATTAATTAGCATGAAATTACTCTTATAATTCCTATAATTAATTAGTATATTAATATTATTTCAAATTATCATTTATTATTTAATCAATTATTACATATCACGATTCAATTAAAATAATCTAATTAGTATAACAGAAAGTAGGATGATCAAATTACACAATACTCTGAACTTTGTAACATTCTAAAATTCACTGAAATTTACAGAAATTCGCCGAAATTTATAAGAAATTTGCCGAAATTTACAGAAATTTGCTGAAATTATGAATAGTTCACCCAAATTAATCAATAGTTCAGCGAAATAACTTGTAGTTCATCAAAATGTATCTTTAGTTTGCCAAAATTTGAACAAAGAGAAAAAGTACAAGTTCATAGACTAGTACTACAACAAGTTGTATAAAAGAAGAGCTTTTCTCTTCAAGAAAATGTATCTTACTTTAGATTTTATCATTAGAACTATTTCTACACACAAAAAAAAATAAATATCAAATAATTCAAAAAACCAAATTTTTTAATTATTGCACTTGGAAAATCCCCAAAACCCAACTAACATTTTGAAATTAATTAGCTACCAATTTCAGTAAACTGTTAGTAACTTCAGACCTAGATAGAAAACGTTTCCCTTGACAGAATTTAATTTCTTTTACTTTTCTTTTACTTTTATTTTATTTTTTTATTATAATCATTAAGGTAACCTACAGACGAGATTTCTGTAGAAGAGTTGACTTTCACAGCAAAGTAACTACACATTTTAGTGAGCTTCCAGACGAGCAATTCTTGGGAAAGAGTTGACATTTACTACAACATAACTACATAAAGTAACTGGCATGAAATTGGCCATTCCACTTATAAGCCCAGCAAGTTCAAATTATAGAAGATAATTTGAAGATAAATTCAGTTATTGAAGGTTCAACTACTTCTAAAAAAAATGTGAATTTGCAACCAACAGACATTTACAATATTCAAGAAAAGAGACCAAAAACCTTCAGTAACATTTGGTGCTCTCCCACAGAAATAACACAGCAACAACAAATTCAAAGTGGTGACCACAACAGACACAGCAACTCTAGAGTATTACCAGTCAATTTACACCTACTGTAAGCAAAGATTCAATATTCCAGACGGAATTGAAGTTGTCAAGAAATCAGTATACCAATACATTGAAAATCACATTAACAATTATCTTTTTGGAAACTACAACATTTCAGAAATTAGAAGCAACCTCTACAATAATTTAGTACACTATTCACAATTGGGAACAGAAGACCTGAACAGTGAAACACTTGCTACTTATTTCCAAAAACTTAATTTTAATATTATTGAGTATTGTGAAAAAAAATACCCAGTACAGTCTAAATACTCTTTTGACTTTGAATCAGAAACAGAAACAAGCAACAAAGACAAACAAAGATTAAAGCAATACTCAAGAACCACTCCAAACACTCCAACACTACAAAAGACAACTGCCAAACACTTGCAAACACCTGAACAAAGAACCAATGTCAAATTACCACTTTCTATTACACCATTTCCAATTTCACTTGTTTGATCACAAACACCAAGTTCACCACTTAACCATTTCTTCAGACCAGAAGATTTTCAGTCACCTAGAAATCCTACTCAACAACAGAAACCAATATCAATAAGTGCCAATATTATTGATTACTTATAGGAAAACGAAAGTAATCACTCAAAAAGCTTGGAAAGTGAAGAAACTAAATCAGAACCAGAAGAAATTACAGAAAACAAAGAAGAAATGACAACTGTTTACATTGCAAAAATCCCAGAATTCACTGGTAAAGACAATGATACCAGTCCTCAAGAATGGCTTGACAAAGTTCAAAAAGCAGAAGATCTAAATGGTTGGATTGCAATAAGAATGCTCAAAGCAATTCCTTACTTTTTCCAAGGAACAGCAGAAGAATGATTTGAAAACTTAGAAGAACCATTTGAAAACTGGCAAGCATTCAAAGATGCTTTTTTACAACAATTTACTGACAATAATACCTCTATCACTCTCAGAAACTGCTTTTACAATATTAAACAAGAAACATCTGAAACTGTTATGACCTATCTTGGAAGATTTAACAAACTTCTCAGATGAATCCAACAATTGGAAACCAATGATTACTATTCTGATGCTCAAATTCTGGATTAGTTTATAGCAGGGTTAAAAGACAAACTGATTAAGAAAGTTTGTCCACATGCTCTAGCAGACTTAGCAACTGCTATTAAACATGCAAAGAGCTATAAAATGGCAATAGAAGAAGCAAATCACACCAAGCTTGTAAACTTTGCAATTGGAGAAACCAGCTCAGCAGCTGAAAAGAAGATAGACCAACTCACAAAAAAGGCTGAAAGCTACTTCACAAACCAACAACAATAGCAACAATAACCACAAAGATATTAACCCTCACAATGACACAACCAAAACAATTTTGGATCACCATCCAACAACCAACCTTAAAATTGTCATTATTGTGGAATTTCAGGACACTGGAAACAAGATTGTAGAAAATTACAAAGAGACCAACAAAACAGGAGTAATCAACATTACTCTTCACTACAACAATCCTATTACCAATCTCCACTACCAACCTATTATTTACCAAAACCACAAAATTAAAACAGTTACTATCCACTAGCTCTACAACCAATGCAGCAACAATATCAGCAACCTTTACCAATTCAGCCATATCAGATACCACCCACTCAACAATATCAAGTACCAGCAAGAAAATTGGTTTAACATAACCAATTTACACCCCAAAATCAATTGCAGAGTAACCACAACAGAATCAATTCAAATAACCAGTCAAAATTCTGGTCAGCAAAGACCCAATCACTATCACACTCAATCCAGTTATCTTACAATACCAGAGGAATCGGATTTTCAACAAACTGCACTTTTTGAAGGTGAAGTTGCAGCACCAAAATCAAACTCTTCCAACCACACCATTCCACCAGCTCAAATTGCCCAAAATGCCAATCTGTTAGATATATTTCCATTTGAATTTGAAGCAAATGAATCACCATTTCTGCTTAGTAATGCAGCAGTCAATGAACAGAAAGCAATTACTGTTATGTACACAGAAGCTACAGTAGAAAAAAAACCTATTTGCTTAATCTTAGATAGTGAATTGGCTGGAAGTATCATCACTTACCAGCTGATACAACAACTCAAACGAAACATAGACAGACCAGCTCAAACAGTTATTATCACAGCTGATAGTATGAAGAAGACTCCAGTAGGAAAAATTGATGATTTCTTCTTTTCAATTGATGGAATCACCATTCCAGTTAAAGTTCTTGTTATGGATGTACCCCAATACCAAGCTCTAGTCAAAAATGATTGGCTTTTCAAGGCCAATGCAAACCTGAACTGGGAAACTCAAGAACTTAAAATCTCATACCAAGGACAATATACCATAGTACCTGCAATCTGTGATACCTTTAACAAACGATCAGAAAAAGCCCCAGTATTTGAATTTGAAGAGGAGAAAGAAATGCCACTTACTAAAACCTACATGGCTCTTGGATCAACATCCAATTGGGCTGAAGAAACAGAACAGGAGATTTTTGAAGAATCAAGAGGATAAAAAAAAGTTAGATATTCTACACCAGAACCACGGAAACAACCACCCTATATTCCACTCAAATGCAAAGATTACAACAAAAAACTTTTATCAATGAGAACATGTATTTTTCCAGAAGAGGAATATGAAACTTGTACCTGTTACTTTTGCAAAGCATGCCATAGAAAACGATTTGGATCTCCAAAAAGAAGTGAAAAATGGGACAACATACCTTGCCTTACATGTGAAGAAATGCTATCAGAAGAATGCAATTGGATTGATGTAGCAATGAAAAAAGGAGTATGTGATCAAATCTGTCAATATGCTCTATCAATTTTGGAAAAAGTCAGAAGAGGAACACCATTTGATGCAACATACAACAGTGCTCTCAATAAACTTTACTACTACCCTCATGATGCTGAAATGATTTTTAACCTAGCAATGGCATTGATCAATAGAGCCACCCAAGAAGATGTCTGCCAAATGAAAGAAGCTGAATATATTGAGTATACTATAGAATTAGCTGGATTTGATTATGAAGATGAAGTAGAAACCTACCACCAAATTGCAAGCCACACATATCCGACCAAAGAAGCTCAAATTCAACAATTAAAGCAAATGAACATTCAATTGTGTGAAGAATGTGTTATGCCTTGTGATGACCAATGGTGTTTAGAATGTTATGCTCTTAGCATTCCTCTGCCAGATGAGAATAATGAAAAGGAAATCGAATTTGGAGTATCTGAACTAGTAGAAGAACTACCAACTATCTCCATCTATCTTTTTGAAAAGCAACCACCTCTACAACTTAAATATTTTGACAACCATGGCCAAGGAATCAGACCAGAAAAAGCACACGAAATTGATGCTGGATATGACCTAAGATACTCAGGAAAAGATACTTTGGTTCTTCAACCAAAGTCCTTGACAAAAATCAATCTTAAAATTGCTCTTAAAATTCCACCAGAAGCATCAAATTGCCTCCAGATCATCATTGTCAAGCAAAAGAATCAATATTAGAGAAGGAGTTATAGATGCAGGATATATTGAAGACATTACCATCATGTTACAGAATGAGACAGACAAACCATTCAAAATTGAACATGCTGAAAAAATTGCTCAAGCAATTTACTTACCCTTAATCAACATTTTGGGATTACAATCAGTAAACAACAGAGAACAATTGGAAAAAAGTGAAAGAGGAACTCAAGATTTTGGTTCAACTGGACAATTTACAGTTCCAGTAAACATAGCTCTTAATACACAAAATGAATCTCACCAGATTTTTCAACTTTCTCAGCCAATTACTATTTCACCTTTTGGAGAACATCACAAAATTTACACTTGCTCAAAACCCACCACTACACAACAAATTTTTGAATCCAATAAACAAATCTGTTTGAAGCATGAAATCTCAATTCCAAACGTTTATATTCCCAAAGGAATGAAAAAATTCCAAGTTACATTCTACAATCCCAATAATTACCCTATTGTCTTATTAAACAAACTAGAGATTGAAATCATACACAGCAATATTTTTTAAGATGAAAACCCTCAAATTGTCTCTAATTTCATCGAAATTGTAAGGCACATTCTACTTCCAAATCCAAATATCATTCTTACTACTGAAAACTACCATTTTTTGGAAGAAAAACTCTCTCAAATCAACATGAGTCTCTTAGAACCTCAACAACAAAGACAATTGAAACAATTGATAGCTGAATTTGCAGATATATTTGCAAAAGACAACAATGACTTGGGAAAAACGGACATTGTTCAACATTAGATCCATACAGGAGATGCTCCACCAAAACGTCAACAAGCTTATCGAATGCCACCTGCTAGCCACCAATTTATCAGAGAAGAGGTCCAAAGAATGCTCAATAACGGATTGATTTAACCATTAAGAAGTCCTTGGGCCTTACCAGTAATTTTAGTTAAAAAGAAAAACAGAAAAATCAGATTCTGTGTTGATTATAGACAACTGAATAGTGTTACAATTGGAGATGCCTACTCTTTTCCAAAAATTGATGACATGTTAGATGCTCTAGGAAAAGCCAAGTTCTTCTCAACTTTAGACTTGGAAAGTGGATACTGGCAAGTCAAAATGAACCCAAAAGACCGACCCAAAACAGCATTTACCACCCAGAGAGAAAACTATAAGTTTAATGTTATGCCTTTTGAACTCTGCAATGTACCAGCAACATTTCAGCAACTCATAGATGTTGTATATGAAGGACTCTTGTGGCAATCAATAGTTGTCTATCTTGATGACACTGATGTATACTCACCAAGCTTTGAGACTCATCTCATTTACCTGCAAAAAGTTTTTCAATGATTATGGAAAACAGGATTAAAGTTAAACATTGAGAAATGTCACTTTGGAAAAACAAGCTTGATCTTTCTTAAACACATAGTTAGTAAAGATGGAGTCAAACCAAATCCAGGAACAATCAGTGCTGTCAAAAACTTTCAAACTCCCAGAAATACTACAAAACTAAGAAGATTTGTAGAATTAGCCTCTTACTATTGAAAATTCATAAAAGAATTTTCAGAAATTGCCAAACCACTCAATTATCTTATCAACAAAAACGTATCATACAAATGGACTAAAGAACAACAAAAAGCTTTTGAAACTCTCAAAACAAAATTGACAACAGCCCCAGTTCTTGCTTACCCAGACTTCAACAAACAATTCCAATTAGCCACTGATGCTTCACACATAGTATTTGGTGCCATCTTATTACAATTGAATGAAAATGGCCAGGAATAAGTTATTGCCTATGCCAGCAGAACTCTCAAGCCAACAGAACTCAAATATGGCTCAACTGAATTGGAAGCCACTGCAGTCATCTGGGCTCTCAAACACTTTCAACAATACCTGAAAAATGGAAAAGAATTTGACATAATAACTGACAATATTGGCCTCAAATGGCTTAATAAAAAGAAAATTGAACAAAGTGACAAACAGTCTTGATGGAATGACTTCCTAGCAGACTACAGATACATTGTACATCACAAACCAGGAAAACTACACACCAATGTTGATAGCCTCTCAAGAATGAGACAATATTAATACCAACATCAATACCAACAAAACACCAACAAACTTAATAGCAGAACAAATAACAAGATCAACAACAATGAATCCAGAAAACTACAACAACATCAAAAACTATTTAGAGACTCTTACCATGCTGGAAAATTGGTCTCCAAGTGAAAAACATCGATTACAACACCAATCCAAACAATATTTTATACACCATAACAAAATATATTACAAAAATTGTAAAAACCCAAACCAACTACTCAGATTAGTACAGGAAAATGAAAAAGAAACAATTCTATACAACATGCACACAGATCTTTCTTCAGCACACTTGGGAAAAGATGGAACAATTCAAAGAACTCTTGAACATTATTTTTGGTCTCACATGCAAAAAAACATTTGACAATATGTAGAATCTTGTGATAGTTGTCAAAAAAGAGGAGGAATTCACTCCATGGAACCTTTAAATCCAATCAAAGTTGGACAACCTTTTAACAGAGTTGGAATTGATTTAGTCGGACCATTACTTATCACAACCCAAGAAAATTGTTATATTGCAGTTGCAGTGGATTATCTTACCAAATGGCCTGAAGCTAGAGCTATCCAAAGAGCAGATGCAAAATCAGTAGCAAATTTCATCTATGAAGACATTATCTGTAAACATGGATGCCCAATTGAACTCTTATCTGATCAAGAAACACATTTTGTGAACAACTTGATACAAGAAATTTGTGAACAGTTCAATGTCAAAAAACCTCTATCATTACCTTATCACCCTCAAACAAATGGATTTGTAGAATGTTTCAATAGAACATTGTGTGAATCTTTAGCCAAAGTTTCAACAGACTTTGAACAGGAATGGGATATTTTTATTCCATTAGTATTACTAGCATACAGAATGCTAAAACAAAATACTATGAAACACACACTATTTGATCTTATTTATGGAAGGACAGCAACATTACCAATTAATTTCACAGTAGAAACATACTCAGTGCAACCAATTAATGAAGAAAACTTTCAAGAAACACTTCAAAGAAGAGCCTACACTCTTCTTAGTACACTGGAAGGAAAAAAAAAATAGCAGTAATTCATATTGAACATTCCCAAGCTCAACAAAAAGAAAGACATGACAACAAATTACCACCTATTACCAGCAAATTTAAAGTTGGAAATAAAGTTCTCTTACACAGAACTAAGACTGAAAAACAATAGAGTGGGAAATTTGAAAACAAATGAGATGGACCATTTTATATTCACGAAATTCTAGGCAATGGATCATACAAGTAAGACTTGATAACAAAATACTACCAAAAGTTGCACATAAAGACAGATTGAAACACTATCATTCCAGAAACAATCCTGAACCATTAATTCCACAAATTGGTACACATTTTCCTTTAATTAATCCTAAAGATATTCCCCGAAATTTAGAACCAATAATTATAATAGAACAACAACCAAACTTGAATACTTAAATTTTACAATAATTCTCTAATAAAAACACAAAAACAAAAAAAGTAAATAAATTACAAAAACACCCAAACCCAAAAACAAATAAAAACCTCATATCCCAAAAATAATTTTCTTTATTTTCTCTTTTCATAATTAGTCAATTTTATTATGATTATTCCCCGAAATATTCAACAAATATCCCAAAAGTTAATGTTAGTCTTGAAAACACTTCCTGACTTATCCATAATGATTAATGGAAGTCAAATTAATTACATTTAGAAAGAAACCACAGCCTCAGTAGCAAATCATTCACAGAACTATCACTTCTATAGAAGAAAAACAAGAAGTCACTCTGAAAATAGATTACCAAGACTTTTGAAGTAAGCACTAGAAGAAAATCTTTTAATTGCCCTTATTGACATTCCACCAAATGCTACAATGCAACAAAAACTTCTACTACTTCTCAATGAACAAAACAATGAACACACCCCTATCTATAAATACTTTCACATTGGAAAGACACTTTAGGAACGAAAAATGGAACTTGAAGCAACAAATCTCACTCCTAAAGCTATACAAAAACAAATCCACAATGAATTAAAACAGCAGCTGGACCAACAAACACTTGCTACAAACTTAGAGCAGCTTTTAGACTCTATGATTTGTTTAATACTTGTGAAAATGTTCTACAAAATCCAATACTACAACCAATGAAAGTCTAATACATTGGCAAACTCACAGAACTGAAATTTCAACAATTTTCAGACCAGATTACTTCAATTATTTTGGATCACTATCTCAATATTACAGATAGTGCTTGGACTTCAACAGAGCTCAGTCTTGAGAAGGAGATTATGTTACCAGTAGAATTTTAGCTATTAATTAGCATGAAATTACCCTTATAATTCCTATAATTAATTAGTATATTAATATCATTTCAAATTATCATTTATTATTTAATCAATTATCACATATCATGATTCAATTAAAATAATCTAATTAGTATAACAGAAAGTAGGATGATCAAATTACACAATACTCTGAACTTTGTAACATTCTAAAATTCACTGAAATTTACAGAAATTTGCCGAAATTATGAATAGTTCACCCAAATTAATCAATAGTTCAGCAAAATAACTTGTAGTTCATCAAAATGTATCTTTAGTTTACCAAAATTTGAGCAAAAAGAAAAAGTGCAAGTTCATAGACTAGTACTACAACAAGTTGTATAAAAGAAGAGCTTTTCTCTTCAAGAAAATGTATCTTACTTTAGATTTTATTACTAGAACCATTCCTACACACAAAAAAAAATAAATATCAAATAATTCGAAAAACCAAATTTTTTAATTATTGCACTTGGAAAATCCCCAAAACCCAACTAACATTTTGAAATTAATTAGCTACCAATTTCAGTAAACTGTTAGTAACTCCAGGCCTGGATAGAAAACGTTTCCCTTGACAAAATTCAATTTCTTTTACTTTTTTTTTACTTTTTTTTTATTTTCTTATTATAATTATTAGAATAGCCTACAGACGAGATTCCTGTAGAAGAGTTGACTTTTACAGCAAAGTAACTACACATTTTAGTAAGCTTCCAGATAAGCAATTCCTGGAAAAGAGTTGATGTTTACTACAACATAACTACATAAAGTAACTGGTATGGAATTGGCCATTTTACTTATAAGCCCAGCAAGTTCAAATTATAGAAGATAATTTGAAAATAAATTCAGTTTTTGGAGATTTAACTACTTCTAAAAAAAACGTGAATTTGCAACCAACAGACATTTACAATATTTAAGAAAAGAGACCAAAAACCTTTGGTAACACCAGTTTTAGAAGCAAAACAATTACCTCTTGTGGTGTTACCTGTTCTTGAAAACTGGGCTAACCAAATGAAAACTGAATTATCTTCTCTTCTGGTTTTTGGTGCTGCCACTGGTAATGCTTGAGAAACTATTACTAATTGCTGTTACTCATAAAGAAAACAGATATAGAAAAATAGGAGACAATAGAAAAATAGTAGTTAGCATGTGAGCACATTGTTCAGCAATGTGGAGCAATGTCAGAAAGTATGGCACATTGCTTAGCAATGTGGAGCAATATCAAAAATCATGGCATATCGCTCAGCAATGTAAAGCAATGTCAAGAAAATACAGCACATTGCTTAGCAATGTGAGCATTGCTTGAGAAATTATAGCACATCATTTGGGAATGTGAGCAATTTCATAAAACTCAAATTATGTATATATAATGGTAGCATTAGAAGTAGAAAAGACAGACTTCTTAGTTTAGATTTGATCTAAGCAACCTTCTATTCACAAATATCAATAAATAATTATTCACTATCTTAATCCACTCTCCACTATCAACACTTCATGTTGATAGTAAGTGATACTTAACTACATGAGAACAATAGCTCTTGATTACAGCTATTGATGGGATACTAACTTGTAATTGCTTTCATTTATTTTTTTATTTTTTTATTTTATTTTCTTTGTTTTGTCATTTCATTGGTTTTACTAACTGATTAAAAATTAAGTGCTGAATTATTGACATCAAGAATAGCCTGGTAAAAGACCCCAAAAGAAGGATATAGGAATTAAGAATTTAAGGATAGCTTACCAGAAGGGCATTTCTGCCAAGATTACTGGCCACCATGCTGAGAAAAAAATTCGATGGAATTGCAATTCCAGGAGGCTATGGAAAAGACAACACTTGAATCTCTGTCCATTATACAAAAGATTTCACAATAAAACCTTCAAATATCGACACCAGAATACCAACCCAGCACCAAGTTACAGATTTGTTATTTGACTTGAGATTTCAAATAATCATCTGTAATATTTGGTGCTCCCTGTAAGATATAATCCTACAAAGAACCAGCACCAACTACACTCATCTCAAAAGTGGCAGAATCAGAAAGTATAGAAGCAAACCATTTAGGATTTGCAAAATCTTTATTTCAACACTACTGTCAACACTTAAGATTAAACCAAAATCATATATTAGTGAAATCAGTCTTCAATTTCTACATCAATGAGAGAATTGCATATTTGTTAGGAACACCAGTAAACACTGAATCAGCAAGAGAAACTTTTTATCATGAATTAATCCAAAACACCAGCCTACCAACAAATTATAATTTTGCATCCATTATTACTGAAATTAATAAAGAAATTGAACATCACATACAACAAAAATATCCAATCACTTATGCTAGTAAAGGCAAAGGAAAATTACAAATACCAGCAGTAACACCAAAACAAATACAACCATCTACTTAGAAGAAAACCAGAGTTGAATCACCAACAAATCCATCATACTACTATATATCTGGAAGCACCATCAACATCACATTAACAAGCACATCTATATTACATGTAACATCAACCTTTAAATAATTCCCATTTCAGAATAAACAAAGGAAAGAAGATCTTTTAGGACCATATGGCATGTATTTTGAAGAATTTAAGTCCCAATTACCAATGCCATCAAGACTTCAATCTCCACCACCCCAACCAGATTTCGGAACCACGAGTCCCTGGGAAGTAATGAAATCGGAGAAAAAACAAAAAAAAGAGAAAGAAAAATCTGAAGATCAAGAATTTACTTACCAAAATCTGATCCCAGAGAACCCAAACATTGAAACCTCGAATTTCCAGACTCAGCAAAATCTAAATTTAGAAAATCCGGAAATTGAAACTCCGAATTTTCAAATGCAGCCAAATTAGAACGACCAAAACCCCGACTTAATTAATTAACAAAACTTATCTCCTGGAATCATCATTAATCAGCCATTAGCCAAACCCATATGACAGCCATTCCAACAACTGCTTCAACAAATTCATTAGCCATCTGTACCACAACAACAAATGGCATACACACCAATCACAAAGCTCAATAAATTCACTAGTGAAGAAGACAATGCCCAAGTCTGGCTAAATAATGTAGCTAAAGCAATTACAGCCAATAACTGGGATGATGCTAGAGCCATACAAACAATTCCCTACTTTCTTTAAGACACTGCCAATGCATAGTACCAAAGCCTTGCCATCAAACCCCAAAATTTTAATGAATTTAAAACCGAATTCTTGAGGTACTTTAGTAACAATAATAGGATCAACAAGTTAGCCAACATCTTCACCACAATCAAACAAGAAGAAACTGAAGCAGTTACTACTTACTTGGGATGGTTCTACAGGAACTTATGCCAAATTTAAGTGATCCAAGCTGACTATTTTACAGTGCCACAAATTTTAAACCAGTTCATCTGTGGGTTGTACAGTAGCATCCTCTAATGTGTACGCCCAATGCACCCACAAACTCTCTAGGATGCAGTAACCAATACACGAGATTTTAAAGCAGCTAAACTAGAAGCCAATTATGCTCAAGCTATAAACCTGGTCATGAATGGATTATCTGAATTGGATTCCAAATTGAAACAATTCAGTGATTCAATTAATCAGAAATTGGAAGAATACTTAGTTGACAATTGCACAATATATTAATTACTACAATGATGCAATAATTCTGAAAACATGGATTGTTTTCAGAATCAGTCGCATTCAACATCCTTGACCAATCAACAGTGGCAGCAAGAAATACATATTTGCCACTATTGTGGTAGACAAGAACATTTGCAATTTGAATGTCAAAAAAGGATAAGTGACCAGAGATCAGTTAATCAGTATTAAAACTCTGATTGCTGACTACAAACTCAGAATTATGTCAGTAATCAATCAAACCCAGCTTTATATCAACAAAATTATCTACTTATGATACAGTTGATATATCAAACACCAATGATGCAGCAATTATATTCACCTCCAGTCTATCAGCCTTCAGCAGCAATTTATCAACCACAGTCCCAACCCAATTATCAGCTGCAGTCTCAGATAAATTATCTGCCTCAACAACATCAAAAACTGCCACAGAACTTACCTCAAAACAGAACTCAAAGACCAAGATTAACACAGCAAAGCTGGAGATTATCGATGGTAGTCCATTAACTGATCCCCAGTTCCATAGCACAACCATCAGGATCTCAACCATAGAATTCAGGCACCAGGTATGCCCAAAACCCGAATTTTCAGAACTATTTAAGTTTCCTGGTTACCCCAGAAGATGCCCCACCCAATAATCTAGAAACCAACCAAAAACAATCACTCACCAACAACATATCTCCAGCCACCGTCACCAACAATAAATCACTAGCAGTGATTTTTTCATTTGAACTTGAAGAAACTACACCAGTTCCATTATTCAGTAGAGTCACTTTTGACACCAAACCAATCACCGTTATGTACACTGATGCCAAAGTCGATGGCCACTCCATCAAACTAATCCTAGATAGTGGATTAGCTGGCAGCATTATTACAAAGCAACTCATAGACCAATTAGGTCGCCAAGTTGATTGCGCTGCCAGCACCAGAATCATAACCACCAATAAAGCAACCAAAACTCCCATTGGTGAGATCAATGACTTTTCTATAAAAGTCAACAGCATCATTGTACCAATCAAAGTATTAGTCATGAAAGCCACCCAATACCAAACACTCATTGGTAATGATTGACTATCTAAAACCAACACATCACTTGATTGGAATATGCAGGAGCTTCAAATCAGCCAGAACAAACAACACACATGTGTACCAGCCATGTGTGGCTACTTTATGATTACCAACTTGACAGCACCACTCATAGAGTTCGAAGAAAAAAAAAAAAACCTACCTGGGAAGCTTATTAAGTATCCTGGGCTGATGAAGAACACAATGAGCTGCTACCAGTACCTTTGTGAAACGACAATAACAGGAAAAAAAAGAAAAGAGAAGAACTTATCTAAAACACTGACCAAAACTGGGAAACCCATAATGATCAGGACAAATTATCAACAACCTAGGAATGGGAAAAGGATAAAATAAAAGAAAAAGGGAAAGAAGAAAATTCCATATCAACCCCTATTCACTCTACATATACATACACAACACCACAATTAAGCTATCATTGTCCAAAACTCATATGTGTTAATTGCAACAAGAATTGTTGTTAATGGGTGCGTGTTGTGGCAATGATGAGAAATACTCAACAACAACCAAATTCTATTGCTGTGTGTGCATCATAGAATGCTTTGGATGTTCAAAACAAAAAGAGAAATGGGACAATGAATCATGCTTGGCTTGTAGTGAAACTCTTCTTGATGAAGGAATGTGGAATGACATTCCTGGGTGAAGAGAAATGTGCGACAAATTGTGTTAATACATGATTCTCATAAGCGACTGGATAAGAAAAAGAATGCCCATAGATGCTGCCTGGAGACAAGCCATTAAATGTCTAAACGGATGTCCACACAACGATGATAAAATCTGGCAAATGGCACTTGCCAAAATCGAAGGAACAACCCCAAAAAAATAAAGACAATCAAAGATAATCCACCTAAACCCATAGAACTTGACTGGAACCCAAAACCAGTCATAAATCTACTAGATCCAGAACAATTCCACAAACACTACCAGGAATTAACACTCACTAGAGAGGAACAAGAACAAAGGTTAGAAAAAATTAATACTTGATTATGTGATCATTGTTTAATTCCCTGTAACTTCGAATATTGTAATAAGTGTGATTTCATTTACAATCCACCATCACACATAATCTACATAATCCCAGAGAAAGAAAAACCAATCAGCAGCTGTGTATCAGAATTAGAATCAGTTTTCAATCCCAATTTAGACTCCGACAATAATGATAATGAAAATAATGGTTCCAGCTCCATTCAAAATGGCAATAACAATAACAACAATTCCAATTGAGATTCAAACTCTAATTCAAATTATGAACAATATATCATGCTTTCTGACTTCACTAAGGAGCAGAAACTAAAATGGTTCAGCAATAATGATGAAAGTATTATGCCAGAATGTGCACATAATACTAATGCAGAGTTTAATCTAAGATATCCAGGGAAAGATTCCATCAAATTGGAACCATATTCGTGCACTTGCATCAATCTGAAAATAGCACTAGAAATTCCAGCAACAACAATGGTTCAACTAGCATTCAGGAGTAGTTTAGTGAAAAAGGAAATTAACATTAGAAGAGAAATAATTGATGCAGAATACATAGGAAATATTATTGCTATGCTACAAAATAATTTAGAAAAGGCATATACCATAGATCCTAACAAAAAGATAACACAGGCAATATTCCTATCTCTGGTGAAAATAGCTCAATTAGTGTCAGTGGAAAACAGGAAGGAATTAGGAATTACAGCTAGAGGAATATAGGGATTTGGATCAACAGATAGAATAGATATACCAGTCAATATGGCAGAGAAAAAAATTGTTGACAAAAAAAAAATTATCTCAACCCATCAAGCAATTTTCATTCTATCATATGACCAGTATATGTTAGCCATAAAAAGAAAAGTAAAGAATCAAGCTCAATTGTTTGAAACAGAAGCCACCATTTGTGAATCAGGAGAGATTGGACTTATCAATCTTTACATCTTAGCCAACAGCCCAAAAAATATTAAAATTTTCATCCACAACACAACTGAAAACATCATTGAAATACTAAAAAAAACCATCATTGGATATTTAACCACTGAAGTTAAGAATCAACCACCAAACCACATTCCAGATTTTTCACAACTGTGTAGATATGTAGACATCACATCACAAACCATCTACAGACAAAGTAAATGCTATCTGCTCCAACCAGAACAATTGGAACAGATAAACATGGGAAATCTAAACCCACTCCAACAGATGCAACTAAAGATGTTACTCAGCAACTTCAATAACATTTTTGCTAGCAAAAATAAATTTGGCCACACCAACATCATCCAGCATCAAATTAAAACTAGAGATGCAATGCCAATTAAACAAAGAACATACAGAGTACCACCAGCTAGCCATGAGATCATTTATCAAGAAATCAATTGGATGCTTGACAATGGGCTAATTCAGCCATCAATGAGTCCATGGTCATCACCAATGGTACTAGTCTAGAAAAAAAATGGAAAAATTTGCTTTTGTGTAGATTACCAGAAATTGAATGAAGTAACCAAAAGAAACAACTACCCAACTCCAAAGATTCAAGAACTATTTGATGCTTTTGGAGAAAACAAATGGTTCTCGACACTGGATCTAGATAGTGACTACTGGCAAGTAGTCATGAATTCAGCTGACAAAGAAAAGACTGCATTTACAACAAGAGAAAGGAATTTTGAATTTGAAGTCATGTCATTTGGCTTGATGAACGCTCTAGCAACATTCCAATGGCTCATGGAAATTGTATATACTGGACTACTATGGAAATCAGTAGTTATATACTTAGACAACACCAATGTATTTTCAAAAACATTTGATGATTATCTGCATCACCTCCAGCAAATGTTTGAAAGACTAAGAAAAGTCAGATTGAAACTAAATGCAATAAAGTGTTTCTTTGGAAAAACTGAACTCAAGTTTTTGGGACATATTGTAAGCAAAGATGGTATCAAAATGGATCCAGATAAGATTGCAATAGTAAAGAACTTTCTAGTACCAACAAACTTGCCAGAACTAAGGGCATTTTTGGGATTCACAGACTATTATTACCACTTCATCAAGAACTTTTCCAAACTAGCTCAGCCACTTTACTAGCTACAAACTAAGAATATAAAGTATGAATGGACTGAAGCTCAACAAAAAGCATTTGACACATTGAAAAGAAAGCTTATTCAAGCTTCAGTGTTGATGTATCTAGACCACAGCAAACCATTTATTATTACTATGGATGCATTAGGTCAAGCATTGAGAGTAGTACTATCACAGAAAAGACCAGATAGAAGAAAACATCCAGTAGCTTATGTCAGTAGAAGCTTAAGTCCAGCCAAAAAGAACTATTATCAAATCAAGGAACTCACTTTGTAAACAGAACACTGGCAGAATTAAGTTAAAGATTTGGAATTAAAAGACCATTATCATTGCCATATCATCCACAAACCAATAAACTAGTTGAAAAATTCAATAGAACATTGTGTGAAGCAATCGCTAAAATCAGTCAAGAAAACCAAGACAAATGGGATTTGTTCATATCATCAGTATTATTTGCTTATCGGACAATAAAGCAAGATACCACACAAGCAACACCATTTGAACTAGTATACAGTAGAACAGCAACATTACCAGTTGAGATAAAGGTCAATACATATCCAACTGAACCAATAACAGAAGATAATTTTCAAGAAACATTGTTGAAAAGAACATATAACTTAATGAAAACACTAGAAAACAGATGACAAAAAGCAGCTGACAACATACAAAAGTAACAAGAGAAACAAAAAGAGAGACATGATAACCAACTACCAAACAAACCAGTTGAATTCAAGATTGGAGACAAAGTACTTCTACATCATACTAAAGCGGAAAAACAATAAAGTAGAAAATTTGATTCCAAATGGGATGGACCATTTCACATTAAAAAAATTCTTGGAAATGGAGCTTACAAATTAAGATGAAACAACAAAATCTTAGCCAAAGCAGCACATGGTGATTGACTAAAACAATATTACCAGATAGCATTATCATCTACTAATAACATTCCACAACTAGAAGTACAAAGAATACTAGTTCAACCAGATGAAATTCCACGAGATCTGAAACCAATCATAGTTATTGAACTAAACACATAAAATCAAACAATCAGAGAGTATATAAAGACACAGTATATGCGATAAAAGCAATTAAGAAAATAGAAATACCAGATCACATTCACACTATAGCTCAACAACTGTTCCAGGCCTTAAGTCAACAACAGTTAGACATGAAAATTATCATTAACAACCAAACAATTTGCTATCAAAACACTAAAAAAAAGACAAAGAACACACCATATCAGTGGGTACCAAAGAATAATAAAAACTGGTCAGATAACATAATAGAAAAAGTAAAAAACATGTTTGAGAAAATACCTATTATAGCACCAACAAAAGAACTTATAAAAGAAAATTGGAGCAATGAACAGAACAACTTCTAATATCATATTATTACTACCAGTTAGGTCGAAAGTTGAATATTCAGGAGTTATATATTGACAAATCTAAGAGAATATTCAACCAAGACATAATACAACAAATTGAAGAATTTATCAGAAAGAAAATGAATTCAATACTACATGTTAGAACAATGTACCAACTACACAACATATTTCGAAACTATCCAGAAATACTGTTACATTCTGACATGGAAACCATAACCATTAACCAATAGGGAAAAATGAATAATACACAAGTGGAAGACGTGAAAAACAGAGTCAAACAAACAATACTTGAAAAAAAAGTATTAGAATTAATTCAAAACAAAAATTCAATGAAGCTCAATATTAAAAAGAAGGAGATAATGTTACTCATAGAAAAAAAACAGATATAGAAAAATAGGAGACTAATAGGAAAATAGTAGTTAGCATGTGAGCACATTGTTCAGCAATGTGGAGCAATATCAGAAAGTATAGCACATTGTTTAGCAATGTGGAGCAATATTAGAAATCATAGCACATCACTCAGCAATGTGGAGCAATGTCAAGAAAATACAGCACATTGTTTAGCAATGTGAGTATTGCTTGAAAAATTATAGCACATCACTTGGGAATGTGAACAATTTTGTAGAACCCAAATTATGTATATATAGTGGTAGCATTAGAAATAGAAAAGACAGATCTCTCAGTTTAGATTTGATCTAAGCAACCTTCCATTTACAAATATCAATAAATAATTATTCATCATCTTAATCTACTCTCCACTATCAACACTTCATGTTGATAGTAAGTGATACTTAATCACATAAAAACAATAGCTCTTGATCATAACTATTGACAGGATACTAACTTGCAATTGCTTTCATTTATTTCTTTATTTTTATTTTTTATTTTCTTTGTTTTGTTATTTTATTGGTTTTACTAACTGATTAAAAATTAAGTGCTGAGTTATTAACGTCAAGGATAGTCTGGTAAAAGACCCCAAAGGAAGGGTATAAGAATTTAGAATTTAAGAATAGCTTACCAGAAGGGTATTTCTGTCAAGATTACCAGCCACTATGCTGAGAAAAAAATTCAATGGAATTGCGATTCTGGAAGGCTATGGAAAAGACAATACTTAAATCTTTGTTTATTATACAAAGGACTCCACAACAAAACCTTCAGATATTGACACCAGAATACCAACCCAGCACCAAGTTATGGATTTGTTATTTGACTTGAGACCTCAAATAATCATCTGTAACAGTGATTCTAACTGAGATCTTAGATGAAATTTCTACTGTTTTATTTGACATGTCATCTAAGATAAGCCAAGATCTATTACTGGCTGTATTGCCAAATGTGGTGTTTTTCAGCAGATTCTTGCCAGTTCTGAAAGCAAAACATTCATTTTTTATTGGGTTATCTATTCTTGGAAACTGGGCTGATTAGATGAAAACTGAATTATTTTCTCTGGTTTTTAATACTGCTACTAGTGATGCTTAGAAAATTATTACTAGTTGTCAAAGATTTACTGGATGGGTGGTCTCTACTTTAGTGTCTGGTGTTACTTTCAAAATCAAATTGGCTTATGTTAAAGCTGTTTTTTAGTCTATATATGGTTTTTTAGATACAAAGTCTGTTTTAAAAGACAATGTGAAGCTCTTTTGCATAAAATTTGCTTCTCAAAGTTTTTTAGATGCTGCATTTCTGGTTGAGTTCACAAACTTTGTTTACTTTATTACTCTCAAAATTGCCAAATCTTTGGTAGTTTCTGAGTTTGGTTTTTTTTCTTCTGCTATTATGCTACATAACATGCTTTTGGGTATGTTTGCTGTTAATATTAAATCAGCTCTTGGTGTTTTTAGTGAAGTTTCTTATGTTGTGCTAAAGCCTGCTGGTATTTGGTAATATGTGGTCATTTATTTTAAAAAATTAAATACTGCTGCTTTTGCTTTTACTTACTGGTTAATTTTGGTGAACAAAAATAGGGTTCAAATTTTTTTTCTTATTAATCAAAATAAGATGATTTTGTTTTGTGATTGGTTCAAAGCCAAGTTGGTTAATCTTCTTTCTGGCTGTATTGTTTTTAAGATTAGTGATATGATCTCTCAGATTGGTGGCCAGGCTTGTTTTATTTTTTGTTCACCTAATTTTGGTTGTTGTTTCTAATTTGCTCTGGTTACATTTGGTTCTTAAGTTGATTTAGACTTTGCAGTTGCCAAGACTAGTATCTTGAGAAAGTGCCATATTTGGTGAAAAACTTCTGGTTGTTGACACTGCTTTAGGTATCAAAAAGTGGATTATTTGGTTGTGAACTGCAAAGTTTTTTCACTTTCTCCTCTCAAGGTTCCTAAGGTGTTTAAAACATGTTTTGTGAATAGTGTTTTTTATGCAAAGACTTTGTTTTCTTGGGTTTTTCTGAGTTTCTTTTCTTGGCAGCTTCTACTTCTTCTTCTATAATTGTTGATAATTTTTTGGTGTCTTTTTTAAAATCTGATTTGGTCAAGCTTTCTGCTTTGGTTAAATTTATTGTTAAATTAGTTGGTTCTTTGATCAAATTGTTCAAACAATTTATTAATGGAGATTTGGTCTTAAGCAATAAACTTGGCCTTAAAGTCAATGAGATTCTAGTACATATAGTTTCTTTTAGTAAAGTTGTTGATAAATTGGGGAGAGAGATAGTTTTTTTAAAAAAAAAGTACTATATAGAGAATGTTGATATGTTTGGTAATTCAAAGCACTCAGTTGGTTTGGATGATAAGATGTTTTCTAATTTGATGTCTTTTTGGGAACATAAATCTATTAATGTTAAAGCTAATGTTTTGAAGACAGCTAAATAGCTGGTTGGATTGGTTTTTTGCAGTGCTACTTTGTTTTTTATCATTCAAAAAATGTTATCTTTGAGTAAGTTTTCTTTTAATACATCAATATAATATAGCCTGAACTGGCTCAAGTAGCTGGTTACATGTAGAAAGCACATAAACCATATTTAATTTAAGACTCTACATAGTTATATTGTATTAGATAGTAATTGGATCTTGCTTATTAAACTTTAATAAAAAAAAATTTATTATTAATTTAAAAAAATTTACTAGCAAAAAAACAACATTTAAGCTTAACTTAATAATATAGAAAAAATTATTATTGTTAATAATTAAGACAATATTAAAGCTTTTTAAGTAATATTATACTTTTTTTAAAATACTATAAACTTATAATACCAAGGTTTATCTAAAAACCACCCAATTTTAATGATTTTAAAACAGTATTTTTCTAATATTTTAGCAATTACAATAGTATTATCTAATTGTAAAAATATTAAACACAATTAAACAAAAAAATAATAAAGTTATTATTATTTATTTAAGATAATTTTATTATTATTTATATTAAATTTAGATAATTAATATTAATTATTTTTTTATTTTTTTTATTAAGCTTTTATAAGTGCAGCCCAACTACTACCTAAGTACATAGAATTAACAAGACTTTAAATTAAGTGTGGCTTATATGTTGTCAACATATAACTGGCCACTTGGGCCAAGTCAAGGCAACACTATGTATTCAAACTTTTTAGCACAGGAAAGTCATGCAAAAAACCAAAATACAAGCTCACTAAACTAGGATATAAACCAAAACAAATGTGTATGCCCAACCTGATACTAAAATCAAAAACCATTTTACAAGATTACACGGACACCAAACTAGATACAGTCAGAAACTCAAAGCCATCTCTTAGCAAAAGGCCATGTTTTTTATAATACACTCTCAATTTGGCAGTCAATATCCAAATAAAAAATTGATAACTTTCCATAAACTCACAGACCAGATTAATAACCAACAAACTTCTGCTGGATTCAGGGCCTAACAAACGCCTTGTGTTAGCCACTCATTCTTTCAACACAAAACCCTTGGCCAGAGTCATATACAAACTATTTGACAGTTCAACATCATGCAAAGAGCAAGTCACAGCATAATTAACATCACCAATTTCAGGCAAGCCAGTCCACATTTTAATTGTGTTAGAAATCAACTTTCTTTTGGAATTAACATTCCAGATGCACAAGAATGTATGGTCAGAATCTTTAATCAAACCACAATGGATGCACACCACACTAGGATAACTTGGTCTGTACCATTTTTTCTTCACAGCCATAGGCAGCCTATGATGGAGAGCTTTCATAAAATAAGATCTCAGTATCACAGTAACAAAGCTAAAAAAACCAGAGCAGATACTACTATTGGAGTGCCAAACTCGAAAGATTTGGTGTATATCAAATTGTTTGACAAGATTTAAATCAATGACACCACCCATACACTTGGACTCTCAGCCAACAAAATTAACAGTATTAAATAGATGCTGTATAAACCGACAAGCATTTCCAGAAACAGGTTGGCCTTTCACAGCAAAAAATTGACATGCCACACTGACTGGCAGCACAAACTTAGATTTAGTGGCAGCATTAGTAAAAAAGTTGGCATACTCATTACCAACAACCCCAGAGTAACTCTTGACTTTATTCCAGCAAACCAAAAGTTTTTTAGAAGCAATAGTGAAACAAATGTGTTCTTTCTCAATCCAACATTTATTGCAAAAATCGGGACCAATAGAATTGACCAACAAAGCACACATGTTCAAGGAAGTTTGGCTATTCATAAACAACATAACTGAGCTTGAAACTGGAATGCATTCTTAAGCAAGAGCAATGGCCTGAAGTTCTGCCAGAGTCAAAGAAAGTAAGCCATATATTCTAACCTCCACACTCAAGTCAATGTCCAAGAAGTGCGCAGTAATATCACCATAAGCACCTGCAGAATCCAAACCCTTGACTGACCCATCTGTGTACACACTTATAATACCAGACTCATTCTCAACAAGACAACCATTAATAAAGCCAAAATTGCATAAGTGTATGTCTAAAATAGAATGGTGGATTAACACACCAACACCAGCTAGACCACCACTTGAAATAAATAAGATTAAAGAGATGAACCAACCAGAAACCTAACCTCTGGGATTCAGTCTTTTTCATTTGTGAAAAGTGCTTTAAGTGAAGCACATGTTATTACAATCCAGAAGCTAATTTGTAAACACAATTCTGAATTTTCTCAAAAAGGCAACCATGTTTAAGTATTACATCATGCCTAAAACATTAGCAACAAGAACACCAACACCAAACTGGAAAACATTAAGAATATTATTGACCAATGAAGACCCACATAATGCATGTGTGTTGGTCATGCTGATTAGAAAACAATTAATTGGATTAATTGACAATTTAAACGGAAAACTAAGGAGTTGCCAAGGCATCCAGCTGACAGTCTGTAAATCCATGGTTTTGTGCTTGAACAACTTGCTGAGAATGCTACCAAAATTGGTGAAACTAACCACACTGGCTAATAGATTTTTGGCTTGCAACTGGCCAAAAGACTTGAGACCATACAGCTCAGGATAATATATAGTCTCATTGGAGAAATTTTTAGGTAAGTTGGCCTTGAGTTTCAGCTCTTTTCTAAGCAGTCCGTTCTATTTCTTACACACATGCATCAAAACATAGCTGAATTGGATTCTGTAACTAACAATGGCTAAAGCACAGCAGACACCAGATACAAAAATTGCTTGTCTAAAATGGCCTTTCTCAATATTAGATTGGTAAAAAATCGAACATCTGAGTGTGTTTTGGCAAGACTGGGTATAGAGAAACCATCTGTAGACAAAAAAATGTCTAAGTATCTATGTGGTTTCTTTTTTTTGCTATCAAAATGGCAGATCCACTAATAAACAGCTGAAAATTCTCTACTCTCATGTTGATGAGTATGGTGACCATTTTATTTATGTTGATAAAGATGTCATTAATCCCAAAAAACTCACTTGCTATATTCAAAATGTTCTGAGTAGTAATTATACTATTTTCGATTCATATTGTGTCATCTATAAAAGCCCCAGCAGTCAGAAAGGATGTCAAGCCATCTTTAAAATCCGGCTTGCTGGATTTAGTAAAAAATTTTGAATTCAACCTATATCCAAATAAATTACCACAATGCTTAATCTCACAGAGCAAAGGATCATAAAAGATCTTCCACAACAAAAATGAGAAAACTTCTTCTTGATCAAAACAATTATGGACAATATAACTATCTGTGAGTCCAAAGTCAGTCATAACTCAATTGAATCTGCTATTGTGTAGACTGCCAAAAAACCTAATAAAGCAGAGACACATCTTGATTTTAGCCAGACTATTACACAGATGAAACCACTCAACAGAATCATACATCTTATACATATCCTGAAAAACCAGCCATAGCTCTCTATTTTTTTCCAAAGCATCCTCAACAATTAAACCAATAGCAAAAATTGGGGTTTGTATAGATGTATCTTTCAAAACTAAGAAATTGTTACCTTGCAGAACATCAAACTTACTACAAGCTACAGAGATTCTGTCAGACAATATTTTAGACAATATCTTTCAAGATGTTTCAATCAAAGCAATTGGTCTGGTGTTAGTAAGAGTCTCTTCCCAATTATATGGTTTCAGAATCATAGATACCTATGCACATCTCCAATAAACAGACACTGCACCTAACACCAAACACATATTAAAAATATCTAACAAACCACCCAAGACCTACACATCACCATGTTTCCAAAGCTTGTTAGGAATGCCAGACAAACCAGCAGCTTTATCATCAGGCAAACACTTAACCACTTAAAGAAATTCATCAGACCCTATATTGCACATAACTTTTGAGAATGCATCATTGTTAACATAACTTAGGGGAGCATATTGGGCAGTCCAGCAAGCAAACAGAACATTAGAGATTGCATGCTTTCTCATCTAATCTTTTATGATAGTGTCGACTGCAAATTTAACTTCACCAGACTCCAAAACCAAATCATTATTAACCACCAAATGGTTGAGAACCATCTTACAAAAAGGCCATTCCAAAACACTTTTAATCATGCGGCCCTTGTCAGTACAAAAATTTTCCATGTACTTGTTAACCACTTTTCTAATAGCAACATTCCTGGCATTCCTGGATTCAAAATACTTGGACCTACAGTATCTTTTTTTAACACCAAACAAATGGCCAAGAATTGCATTATGACCAGCACCATTATCAACCATGGCGTGAAATTTGGAGGCTTCCTCAAAATCAACAACAGACCAGGTGTCAATGAAGTGGTTAGCTATTGGATTCCAATGCAAACTCAAATCCTTTACTAGTTTGGAGATTAACAATTCTAGCTTAAAGAACTTTGAAGAAATCTTATTCCTTGAACACTCAAAATCATTAAACCAGAACTTAGAAAACACTCAATCAGCAGAGCAAACTACTATCTCCTTAAGAATGTCCCACATCTTATCTAAATTACCATTATTTTTTGCAACATCAAAGTCCACAGATTTCAACTAAAACTCACTAGAAGAATACTCTCTAAATTGCAACTATTGATTATCACTAGCTGACTTAATTTTGAACTTCCATTTGTTCCTGTTGGTCTGCTTATACAAGCTGTTCAAATTGATATTTACAAGACCACCCAAACCAACTAAGACCAAGACCACCTTATGATCAAATTCAAAAAATTCAGAAGCAGAACTAACAGCACACTCAGCGACCACAGAAGCCAAACTTGCACTAACAAAAACAAAGTCTATGGTCTTTTCAACCCCTCTAAAATTGCTCCATATGGAAGTCTTAATCAAAGAAGATCTACTGAATGAGTTAACCAAACCCAAATCTGAACAGAACCTGAAACATGTACTTCTTCTTGAACCACTCTCATTGAAATTCCCACCAATAACCAAGAAAGTACTAGAGTTGACAGTCTTAGCAATAAATGCACTAATCTTTAAGGCCTGACTGAATCTAGCTCCAGCTGAAGCACTAGCATATAAACCCAAAATTGAAACTAAAAGCTTGCCTTTGAACAAAAGCCACACCAAAATAACCCTATCTGGAATTTTCTTAATTTTGCATATATAACAGGCCAGATTATTGTCTATAATTATTGCTACTCTGACACCAAGAAAGCCCTTATTCAAACCCGTCAAAAATATTCTTACTCCATCAAACTTATTGGCTATTTATGGCTTAGTATTAGACCTTAACTTCGTCTCTGTAATAATAGAAACCACATTCTCAGATTCTTTATGCCAATAAACAACATCTTCCTGCTTGGTAGGAACATTGATACTCTGAACATTATAGGTAGCTATCTTCCAGATCAAACCACTCATTGAGAAGAAGAAGAGACCAATGAACCTGAACCAGCACAGATCAGCTCTAACTTCACTAAAACTGAACCAATAAAGATCTCAAGAGCTACTAACTTAGATTCCAAACAGCTTATCTTAGTGATTAGAATCTTGGAACTACTAGGACCCAAAACTGAGACTTTATTAGTAATAAAAGAGAGAGAAGAGTCTACCACCTCAAATTCATTCATAACTGTATCTATAACTAAACCCAAATCAGAAATTGCAGAGCCAATTGAAGCCTAAGAGGGAAGAACAGAAACCAGAGACACTAATTTCACATTGTTGAGCTTACACACAATACCAGAAACTTGATCTGTCAAAAGTTCAAGAGAATGCTCCAAAGATACCAAATGTGCACCCAAAGAAGAATTACCAATAAGAAAAGGAGGAAAAAAACCACCCAAGATAGAAGCACCAGAGCAAAGAGAACCAGCACCAAAGCCAGTAACCAAACCATGAGTAAGTGAGGCCATCAAAACCATTTGAGCCCATGACTGGCTACCAAAAGCAGCAGGATGAGAGATAGAAATGTTTTTCTTAGTATACAATCTGGTCAATTGAAGTCAGTCTATACCAAAAGTATTTCTTCTAAAAAATTTTGGGGTTGACAACACAAAAACATCAGAGGCATTACACTCCAAAGATAAGTGGCCAAATTTCCCATATCTCTCATACTGAACCAAGTTCAACCTAGCCCAAAAAAGTTTTATGCCACCAAAAATTGGTTCAGTATGAAATGCAGACTCAAAACCACTTTCAGACTCAAAGTCAACAATGGCACAGCAAGTTCGATTGCCAGTTTTTAGTGAATAATTAATTACACACATTTTCTCACTAGTCCTATCCAATAGAGTACAAAGATCATGTGTGGTTGTTCCCACTGGCAAAATAAACAAAAGCACCCTAAACCAGTCTTTAAAAGCCCAAGTCTCACAATCTTCTATGGCCATGGCTATATGCACAGAATCTTTCCCAATCAAAAATAACTATTTAGATGCTAGCTGTATAGCCTGGCCCAAATTGGTGAACTCTACCACAGCCTTTTGCCATATGCCAATTAGTTGCACCTTGATTAACTTGATATCACCAAATTCAGAGACTGTGGCAACAATTATTTCTTTAGGTGTATTCATGGGAATTTTCTTGATGATCACAGCCTGATCTGAGCAAAAATCCTGTTTTCTGAGATTGGTGTTTACAATGATTCCATTTTTTTTGGCCAATGATGAGGCCCATTTCATGTTTTCTATCAAAGTGAAGATAGATTTGATAATTCCTTCAAATTTTGAGAAGATAGTGGCCCCCCCAAAACCATTGACTGTTGAAAAAATTTTCCTGATAAACTGAGTCTTTGCTGTAGCAGACTTGCCCTCCACTGCCAAAAAGTTGATATTTAGAGCAAATGATTTCCTAACAAAAACTTCCACAGAAGTTTTCATAATTTTAGGATCTATCCATTTCTTTTCCAAAGATATACTGAGGGGAGATGGAAGGAGTTCTACTTTTTCTTCTATTTCATAATTGGGGGATCCAAAAGGGAAACCAAAGACCATGCTGGAATCCACACTTTTTGCTCTAGGAGTATTGGCTGCCGAGCCTAAAAGTGACCCACTGTTGATGTTTTCCATGACTGTATTGTCTTCACTACAACTAGACTCACTATCTATGTTCGAATATATGTCATCAGAACCAAGTTTGACTAAAGAAATGTTTTTTTCATCACCTGAATGTTTAACATTACCAAGAACCACTTTTTTCTTTTGGGAGAAAGAACTACTAGCAGGACCATAGAGAGTGCTCTTAGGTGCTTTTTTCTTAGACATATCACTGCCAGAAGCAGCCTTTAAATCCATGATGAAAAGGTTATTAGTTAAAGAAATGTTAATATAAATTTAACAGGAAAAAATAAAAAAACTTCTTTTTTAGAAAATGTGCTCTTTAAAGATTATTTGGAAGTAAGAAAGAAAGAAGTTTTTTTTTTTTAATTATTATATTATATTTTAAATTCTAAATTAATTTATCAAAAAATTGTACAATAATATTTTTTAATAAATATATTTATTATATTTAACAGATTTTTAAATAATAATTACATTGGCCAAAAATTTTAAATCAGCTAAACTTAAAATTAATTATGTTTAAATTACTAAATAGATTATTTAATTTAAATATTAAGTTAAAATAGTTTAATAAGAACATTAATCAAAAATTAAAGAAATATTTAGCTAATAATCAAACTGTATATTAATCTTTATAATATTATAAAAATAGTTAAAACAATAATTGTTTTTAAATTTAACAAAAAACTTAAATTTTGTTATTATTATTATAAATAAAATTATGTTAAAATTAATTATTGTTTATAATTATCTAACCAATAATCAAAAAATCAATATTAAAATTCTGATTATTAATTTTAAATACCAAATTACAGATTTAAAAACTCATAAAAACAATATTAGACATTTTAATATTGTTTAATAATGTTATAATTATAATTTTAACAACTAATTTGCATATTTTATTTTCAATTATAGTTTTATATATTAATTACAATTATAAAAACCAGTACTATAATTATAATAATTACATTTACAATTTTTAGCTTTAGCATAAAATTCAAAATTAAGAACTATTTAACAAAATTAATAATTAATAATAATTATTTATTAGCCAATTTCTAATAATACTAGTTAACAACTAGAAAATTATATCAAAAATTTGGAAAATATGCAGTTATAATTCCCAAATTTTCAAAACTATTTAAGCTTTTTTGTTATAACTAAAAATCAACAATCCAATAATAATAACAATAAGAATATTATTTTATCTATTATTATTATTATTAAAGACAATATTTTTGTTATTATTTTTTTTTAACTTAAATTTAAGTTTATAAAATATTATTTAATAAAGCAGTTTTAAACTTTAACAAACTTATTACTATTATATATACAGATATCAAAGTTAATAATTAATTTATTAAACTTATTTTTGATAATAATTTAACAGATAATATTATTATATGACAATTTATAAACTATTTAATTATGTTGCCAATATACATATTATTACTATTAATAAAACTATAAAAACTCTAATTAACAAAATTAACAACTTTTTTTAAAATTAATAATTGTTGTTAAGATTTTTAATATTAATTTTAAATCTATATTGGTAAGTAAATAAAGGTTTAAAATTATAAAAATATGTTTTAAATATCTAAAATCAAATTTAATATTTGTTTTATGTATTTTTTTAATTATGTCTTTATTATTTTTACTGAATTATTTAAGTTTTTGTTTTTTTAATAAATTAAAAAGTATGATGTATTATTTAGTTTTAAAAGTAGTATTTAAATTTTTATTAAATTTGAAAGTAGTATTTAGATTAAAATTAAGGCTTAATTTTAATTTACTTATTTTACTAATTGGTTTATTAATTTTAAAAATTGAATAAATAATATGTGATAATAGATTGTAAACAAGATTATAATTATTGCAATATTTGAATTAGCATAAAATAAGACAGTATTTACAAAGTTAAGTATTAAGATTAACAAGTTTTTATTCTTGCTTTTTTTTTTGTTAATATTAGTAATTAGTAGTATTTATTAAATTTTACTAAATTATTAAATAAAACAAAAAATAAGTCTGGAATAAAATTTTTAATAGGTGTATTTTTAATCACATAAAATTTTTCTTTTATAATACTATTATATTTGGTAGTTATTATTCTTTAGATTTTATTTTTATTATATAAACAACTATTTAAGCAAAAAAAAATACAATTATAAACTGCTTATAATAATATATTTTTTTTTATCTAATTATAAATAAAAATTATATATTAACATAATTTATTACATGTTTTTTCTTTTTTTAAAATGTTATTTTATATTTCTAAAAAAAATTTTTTAAATTAGACAAAACTTATTATCTTATTTTTTTGTTATTTTAAATAGCCAAATTGCTTTAAAATATATAAGTAACAATATAATTTTATTATTATTGAATATTTTTTATTATTATTATAATAAGTATTTATAAACAAAAAATTTTTTTATAATTAATACAAATAAGTTTTGGCTATTAGTAGTATAGATTTTTTAGTATATTATATAATTATTAAGTAATTGCTATAATGTTTTTTTTAATAGAATAATACATAAATAGAAATAATAATTTATGGTTTTTTTGTTTTTTTTTAAGTTAGCACAATTAATAAGTTGGTTCTAAAATTATTAATCCAAGAAACTTAATATGTTTTTAAAATATATATATATATTTTTAAGTTAATAAGTAGTGTTTTGTTGTTAATCTTAAAATGTTTACATATTGCTAATATTTATATATAATGTCTTTAATAATTTAATTAAAGCTTTTAAATATTCTAGTTGAATATAATATTGGTCTTGAATAGTTAGTTATTATTAACAAGAGCTTAATATTATATAGCTTTTATAATAAAAACTTTAATTAATATTATAATATTATTAACTTTAAATAAAAAGTTATTAATTTTGTTTATTGAAATTTTTATGGTTTTATTAACTATAATAATATATGTATTAGTAATATAATTAATTTGGCAATCTAATTAATTTATATATTATTATGTAATAATACTGTTTGTTAAACTAATATTAAAAATAAGCTTAATAAATTAACTATTAATTTAGTATTTGTATATATAGTAATAATAAGCTAAATTAAGTTTAAAATAACTTTATTAAACAATAATTTTTTGTTTTCCAATTTAAATAGAAAGATAACAATAAAAATACTATTTTTAATAATAAAATTATGTTATAATTATTGATATTATTATTAAAAAATAAAATTTTAATTATAACAAAAAGACTTAAATAGTTTTGGAAATTTAAAAAAATAAATTGCATATTTTCTAAATTATAGTATAATTTTTAGATTTTAGATTAACTATATTAAGAACTAATTAAAATATAATTATTATTAATCTCTAATTCTTTTGAATAATTTTAAGTCTTGAATTTTGTAATTAAGTTAAGAATAGAAGTTGAAATTAATATTATAATACTAATTTTTAAGCTAATAATTAATAGACAATAAGTAGCTGTAATTAAAAATAAAAAATATATATTTGTTATAATTAGAATTTTTATAATATTATTAATGAATAATATTATAATAGTCTGGTATTATTTTAATTAAATTTTAAATTTATAGTTCAGAATTTGAATTTTTTAATAAAAGTTTTAATATTAATTTTTTAATTTTTAAATAATTTTGTTTGTAATAATAATAATAGATTTAAGTTTTTTGTTATTATTAATTTGATAATAATAATAATCAGAATTAATTCTAAACATAATTATTGTTTTATTAATTTTACAATATTACAGAGGCTAATAGATAGCTTAATTATTAATTAAGTATTTCTCAATTTTTTTATTATTATTACTAAGCTGTTTTAATTTAGTATTTAATTTAAATAATTTATTTATAACTAAATTCATAATTTAAACATAATTAGCCTTAAGTTTAACTGATTTAAAATTTCAAACCAATATAATTGCTGTTCAGAGATTAGTTAAATGTGTTAAATATATATATAACAAGATATTATTATATAATTTTTTAATAAACTGGTTCAAAATTTGTGATATTATATTATAATTAATTTAATTACTTAAATTTAATATAAACAATAATAATAAAAGTATCTCAAAAAGCTTTAGTATTATTTTAATTATGTACAATAATAGTTTTTTTATATTATTTGGTCAAACTTAAATATTGTTTTCTTTGTTAATAAATTTTTTTAATTTGGCAATTAATACATATGCTATTAATATTACAAATAGAAAAAATAAATAAATTAATAAAAATTTTAGATATATAAATAATACTAATAGTAAATTTGCTAATATAATTAAAATTATCAAAGTTTGAACAAATTTTAAAGTTTAATTTGCCAAAGTTTAAGATACAATCTGATTTATAATTGGGTTTTTTTGATTTTTTTCTTTTGATTTGGTGTTTTTTTAATTGTAATTATAACTAAGATTAAGTTTTAATAGCAAAGATTATAATAATAGTAATATAAATAGTTTTGACCAAAATTCTTTAAAGAATTTTTCATATTTTTTTACTAAGTAATTGTTTTTAGAGTAATTTTGAAAAATAAATTTTGGCTTGGCTGTAAATATTAACACAGTTTTTAATAAAATCTAAATAGTATTATCAGCTATATAATAATAAAATAGTTTAATAATAAAATAATTTAAAGTTTTTTTTTTTTTTTTTTTTATTGTTTAATGAATAAGGCCCAAATGCTATCTAGTACAATACATCAAACTAAGTGATCTAAACTAGGCACAAATCATGCACTTTTTACATGTGACCAGCTACTTAGACCAATTAGAGCAACACTATAAATCTAACAGAACAAACACTACACTATTAACGCCAACAAAAAAGCAACAATGTTTGCAAAAACCAAAACAGATACTAAGAGCCTTAGCAATCCTAAGTAACTTCACAACCCAATCTAAGAATAAACATGACAAACCATGAACTATAGGAAAAGCAGAAACATGATGGGAAATCAAACTACTCTTCTCCATAAAAGCCCTGTATTTAGCCCTAACCAACCAAATTTCAGCACAGTAAGCAGCACTTATATTCTGAACAAAATTAACAATAAAATTCTCCACAAACTTAGCATCATCAAAAATAGACAAGGCTTCCAAAAATCATTTCTTAAACAAGAAGCCCTTGCTCACAGTAGTATATAATACATTATCAGAAGCACACAATGAAAGCACCTGCAAGATCCGAGAAAAAGAAAAATCCAGACTAAACACAATATGCCAAACAGCCAGATGAGATACAATCAGGTTTTTATGGACACCAAAGTTGAACAAACACACAAACAAATGATCAAAACTTTCCATCTTTCCATAGTGAAAACACAAAACACTTGAATAGGCTCTATTATACAAATGCTTTTACATAACAACCAACAGATGGTAGTAGAGTGTCTTCAAAAAATATGAATGCAAATTAGCCATAGACTTATAGATAAATTCAGTCACCAAGTATGAGTCAGGGTGCCAAATTAAAGCAGTGTGAATCTAATCCACATCACTGATCAAGTTTTTATCAACAACATCAGAACATCAGAACCAGGCCCAACTTCCCAATGGGCACAATTCACAGATCTGAAAACTTTATAGACAATATGTCGAATGTTACTAGACACTGCCATTTCATTAGTCTTAAAGTACTTTTCTTTTATTAAAACAGGAAGCACCAAATCAAAACCAGCAGCCAAACCAGCCAACACATCAATATGTTCATTATCCAAAACACCTGAATGTTTTTTAATCTTGTACCAAAAAATGTCAAGTCTTTTCTTCCTAATAAAATTAACAATACCATGCTGCTCTATTCAATAACAATTGTGAAAGACTAGAGAAGCCAAAGCCAATTCAGCAACACAAGCATCCAAGACAGTCTGACTGTCCAAATAAACTGCAACAGAACTGTCAAGAGGAACACACTCCAGAGCCAGAACAATTGCCTGCAACTTAGCCATAGTAGAGGATACCAATCCACTAATTTCAATGCCAATGCCCAAATTTAAATTAGAGAAGTATGCAGCTGCTCCATACTTTATCTTACAGAAATCCAAATTTCCCAAAGATCCATTTGTATAAACATTAATAATGTCCAAATTAATGGCAAAAAGATACTGCCCCAGTTTGAAAACACCATCCAAACCACAAACATTCAAAGACTGCAAACCAGAAACATGTGACACATCAGAAAGAAAAAATTGAGCCAGAAAGTCTCAAGCCAAACTGAACCAATGAGTGATGAAGCCTCTCGAATTGAGTTTCTTCCAATAACAAAAGCTCTTCTAATCAAAAATTAAACCCTTTTTGGTATACAGTTTTTTAACAAAAGCAATCCCAAATCTTTTAAGTGATCATAAAACATCATAAAACAATGAGCTCTCTAGAATTGTAGACATTAGTGTCCCATCAGCAAAACAGAATGCAGTAAGAGAAAAGTTGTCAAGAGACATATCACAATCCAAAAAAATTTTGATAACACCAGCCAAAAAATTGTTGACTGAACTAACACATAGCCTAATTAGATGACACAAAGAATAGACAGGCAACCAACTTAAAACTTGCAGATCCAAAGATCTATGATTGAACAGACAACCAAAAATTCTACTAGTGTTTAAAAAATTTAGCATAGAAGCCAATTTGGATTCGGATTACAACTGCTCAAAAGATTTTAAGTTATACAAAAATGGATGGTAAAGAGCCTCATTTGAAAAATCTCTAGGTAGCCCAGCTTTAAGTCATAAACCCTTTCTAATTAACATATTCCACTTAACACATACACTTTTAAAAATGAAACTGAACTGCATCCTATAACTGATAATGAGTTATAGCATTGCTGACACCAGATAAAGGAACTGCTTGTCCGAAATAGCCTTTTTCAAAACCAAATTGATAAAGAACCTAACATCTGAATAAGTCTTAGCCATATTAGGTAAGGATAATCCTTTGGATGACAAATAGATACTAAAATATCTATGAAACTCCTCCTTATGAGCAACTAAAATTGGCAGACCACTTATTAACAATAAAGCATTACTAATTCTCTGGTTGATAGAGATGGTCACAGTTTTTTTATTGTTAATAAAAATATTATTTACCTTGAAAAATTCACTACCAATGTCCAAAATATACTAAGTAGTAGCTCTACTACTCCTTACCCAAATCATGTTATCAACAAAAGCATCAGCCACCAGAAACAAAGTCAAACCACCTTGATTTTTTAGCCTGCCAGTCTTAGCAACAAACCTAATGTTAATCTGGTAGCCACACAAACTTTTTTGCCTCTTAACTTCACACAAAAGAGAATCATAAAAGATCTTCTACAACAAAGAAAAAAACACCTCACTCTGGACAAGACCATCATGAACCTGGTACCTATCAGTCAGACCAAAATCAGTCATAACACAATTAACATAATCATTGTGAATACTGCCAAAAAACCTGATAAAACATTTATACATCTTAATTTAAACCAAGCTATTTTACAAGTAATGCCAACTCACAGAATCATAGGCCTTATGCATATCTTATAGAACAAGCCAAAGCTCATGATTTTTTTTCAAAGCATCTTCAACAACTGATTCAATGGCAAAAATAAGGGATTGAATAGTAGTGCCTTTTAGCACAGAAAAATTATCACCACAAAGAACATCAAACATACTGCATGTCAAAGAAATTCTATCAGACAGTATCTTAGAAAAATTTTTATAAACAGTCTTAATCAAAGCAATTGGCTTAGTATTAGTCAGAACACCTTCCCATTCATAAAGTTTAGGAATCATAGACACCCAAGCTTCCTTCCAAAGATGAGGCACAGACTCATGTACCAAACAGAGATTTAATAAAATCAAGAGTAAACTGAGCACAGAGCTATTGCAATGTTTCCAAAGTTTATTCATAATACTAGACAAATTAGCAGCCTTATTATCCAGCAGATTTTTAACCATGTACAACAACTCATTATAACCAATGGCATCCATAACTCCAGAAAAAGCACTATTGTCAATGTAATCCAATGGCAGGTATTGACACTGTTACAACTCAGGAACATTTCTCAGCACAACCTTCTTCCTTGTCCAGCCTTCCATAATTTTGTCAACCTTCTCTTTAATTTCAACCAGATCCAAAATTAAATTACCATTAGAGACCAGATGATCTAATACCATCTTGTAAAAAGGGTGTTCTAATACACTATGGATTGTGTGGCCTTTGTCAACCACAAAGCTCTCCATCCTTTTCTCAACAGCCAACCTAATGTTCAACTTTTTAGCCCACAATAATTCAGCAAGCTTGGAGACATGATAAAATTTCCTTGCATCACAGAGAGCCAAATAAACACAATTTAAATTTGCACTAGAGTGCACAAGATCTCCAACAATAGAAGCTTTAACACTATCAAAAGAAACCCAGTGCTTCAAAAGAAAGATGAATTGGTCAAGATCTATTTCATGAGAAGCCTTAACAATCTTTGAAACCAAAATTTCCAGCCTATAAAACTTCAAAGACTCTTTGATAAAAATCCTATTGTAATCTTTAAACCATTTCTTTTTAAAAGTTCTATTGGCTGAAAAAGCCATCACTTTGTGAACAATGTCCCACATAGTATCCAAATTCAGAAACCTCTCAGCCAAAACAAATTCATTCAAAAACACAGCAGCATTGGCTGCTATAGCATTTTTGAACTCACATCATTTCACTTTATTAGCATATTTGATGTCAAATTTCCAATGATTCTTGTTAGTTTGCTTGCACAGTGAGTTAAACTGCACATCCAGCAAACCACCCAAATCCATGAAAACATAAACAGTATTGTGATTAGTATCAAAATAATTCCCAACATCAGCCATACCACAAACAACCACTGTATTAACCAGATTTGAGAAAACAAACAAATAATTAATTGTTTTAGCAACACTCTAAGAATTGCATCAAGTCAGCATTTTTACAAAAGAGCTTCCACTCAAGGAGTTAACCAAACTTAGATCAAGGCACTTTTTAAAACTGGCACACCTGTGAGATTTATTCTTATTGAAATCACCTTCCAGAATGACAAAAGAGAACTTATTCACAGTCTTTGCAATTATAGAGTTAATATCACTTGCCTGAAAAAACACATTGCCAGAGATGCCCCAGTATAAAGTCCCAAAATCAACACAAAAAGTTTATTCTTGAAAAGTAACCTGATAGAAAGAAGCTGGCCAGAAACATCAATCATCTTATACATATGTCTTGCCAAAAAACTGTTTATGATAATTACAACACCAGAATCCAAATAACCAGAGCCCAAACCAAAAATAAAAACCTGAACACCATTAAACTTATTCATAATCTATGGGTGAATTTTATCTCTCAACTTAATCTCAATAACAATAGAAATCAAATTGTTTATCTTATTGTGCCAATGAATTATATTATCCTGTTTCACAGAATTGTTCATACTTCTAATATTACATATGACAATTTTCCAAACCAGATTACTCATTGAGGATTAGTAAAAGTTGACAAATCCAAGCCAGAGCATAAATAATTCAATCTTTCCAAAACTGAATTAACCAATACATCCAATACCACCATTTTAGACTCCAAGCTACCCACTTTGGTGGTCAGAATCTTGGAACTATTAGAGCTAAAACCAGACACATCAATATTAATACCAATAAGAGAAGGAACAGGCAGCATAAACATACTATTCACAGCCATATTCAAATCTAAACCTGAATTCAAAGATACAGAAGCAATAGAAGGGGAAGTCAGAGAAAAAGGCACCAAAGGTACCAATTCAATAAAGCTCAACTTTTTCAAAATACCAGAAATTTGGTCTGACAGGAGTTCTACAGAATGTTTCAGAGAGGCCAAATAATTATGCAAGCCAGAATCACCAGAAAAAGCAAGAATTGCAGAAGAGATCTCAGTATCAGAAGATGAATCAGTACCAAAAGAAAACGAAAGAACCACATGTAAAGAAAAGCCACTAGCAACTTGGGCCCAAGTTTTACTACCAAAAGAGACTGGGCAGACAATTAGAGTCTGCTTCTTTTTATATATATTGGCTAAACAGATCTGATTTTAAGAAGATACCACTCACTTACCATGAATTCCAGAATTCTTACCAACCAAACACACATCAAAAATATGACCAAAATGTTTACACTTGGAGCAGCAAGCCAAAAAAAGACCAGCCCAGTGCAAATTCACACCTCTAAACACAAGAACAAAACCAATAACAGCCAATTTGAATGTTTTATCAGCAAAACACACTGTCACACATCTATCATGCACATATGAATTGGGATTACAGCCAATGAAACAAGTTTTCTTACCATATAATTCCATCAAACCAGAAAGATCATGTGCCATAATTCCAACTAGAAAAATATAAAGCAAAGCCTGATGCTGGTCCTTGAATACCCATATTTGTTTATTACCAATGGCTTTTGTCACATGAACAGAATTTTTTCTCATGAAAACAAACCATCTAGCTACAACCAAATCAGCTATCTTAAATAATTCATACTTCACCAAAGCTTTTTGCCACAAACTAATCAATTGCATCTTGATTGATACAATCTTTTCAAACTTAGAAAAAACAGATTCCACAGCCAATTTGGGAAGATTGACTGGGATCTTCTTGACGATCACTTTCCAATCTGATCAGCTGTTTACCTTTCTGAGATTATTATTAACAAGAATTTTTTCACAGACTGCCAATTTCTTTGTTTTATTCAGATTAAATTCAGATGTAAATAATGCCCTAATGATTCCAGAAAATTTTGAGGGAGTGGAGATCCCCTCAAAACCATCAATTTGATAAAAATTTTTTTTGATTGCAATTAATTTATCACTATTTGTTTTTTTAGACACAGCAGACAATTCAATATCTAAAGTAAATAATTTGACTGAGTCAAAGCTATGTTTCTCTAAAACACGTAACTTGACAGATGAAAGCTGATTAAATTCAACAAATTTAGATGCTGGGAGCACCAACTCAGTATTGTTATCACTTATATGTTCAAATAAAAGCTGCTTTGGCAGGTTGTTTAGCATGTATGTCTGTGTACAAGTCTTTTTCAGCATTGCTTTATCCATATTATCATCCTTACCAAATTCTGCATAACTGGTTTCTTCAGTGACCATGTTCTTCATATTTTTAACATCCAAGAAACCACTTACACTGTTAAAGACACTGCCAACTTTGCTTCCCCAGGACACTATAGGCTTAACATTAGCATTATCAATATCTACTAAGCTCAAAGGACCAGCAGATGAATTGACCATATTACTGGCTATAGGCATTTTTGGCTTCTTAAACAATAGACCACGAAAGTACATACTATCTATATGAGCTTTTTTCTTGCCACTAGACTGGGTCCTCAATCCAGCCAAACCAGTATTAGAACTACCAACAGAAGCACCCACTGGATCTATAGCAACAAAAGAAGGAAAGTTGAAAAAAATAATTAGAAAAAAAACAAGAGAAAGGAAAAAAAAGACTAATTAAAACTTCAATAAAACTTTATTCTCATTATGGTCAGGAGATCGACAAGAGAAAGTTTTTTTAAAAATAGTTTTTTTCATAGTAGTAAAACTACTTATTTAAATATCATAATTAAAATTTGTATTAATAAATTGAATCAAAAATTTTTTATAGTAAGTAAAATTTTTTTAATATATTTATAAATTATTAAATAAATTTTTACAAATATAGTTGCAAAATTGTATAATAAATAATAATTGAAATATTCCTTAATAACTTCATAAAAATCAGTTTTTACAGTTTTTATGTTAATTAATTCTTCTATACTGTATCTGATTCTTTTATTAACATAAAAATTAAATATGAATTTTAATAAAAAATGATTAAGAGTTAATCTTAAATTTTTTTGAAAATGTTTGTATAGTAATTTTGCTAATTTTAAATAATTAATTTTTGTAAATTTTAATTTTGTTATTTTTGCTAATTATTATTAACTAATATTCTGTTTTTTGTAGATTATATTTTACAAAAAGCACCAAATATTACAACTAGCTTTTTTCAATAGATTTAATTAGTTCTGTAATTTGGTATTTAGATTTATTATTATTATATTCTGGAGTTTATTTAAAGATTTTAAGTTAAAATTTTTTATATAATCAATAATTAATATAAGTTTTTTTTAGTTTAATAACTGATTTATTATTAGTTTAACAAGCAAAATCCAAACACAGCCTAGCACAATACATCATACAAGTGATCTAAATTAGGTGTGAATTATGCATTTCCTACACGTGACCAGCCACTCAGGCTAGTCAGGACAACACTAGGCACTTATATGTACTAAAACCATGTTACCAATACCTGCAAAGAATAAACAAAATTTATGAAACTTACACCAAATACATCTACAATACCCAACAACCTAACCATATTGGCTGAAAGCACTGAAGGAAAACCAGAGATTAAAACAGGAACAGAACTATTATGCGGGATCATGCCACTCTTTTCCATAAAAGTCTGGTGTTTAGCATGCACCAGCCAAATATTATTACAAAATGCAAGGCAAAACTCATGCACAAAGGCTATGATATTCCGAGCTGCAACCTTAGAGTCTTTAAAAACAGCAACAAATTCACAATACCATTCATTGAAAACAAAGCCCTTACATAGAGCTGCACCAATAACAACATTAGAGATGCAATCAGAAAATAACTGCAAAACACATAAAGAAAAGTAAGACAACCCAAATGTGCCTTCCAAGCAGATGCATAAACTTCCACCAATCAAACATGACCACTGATTTATTTTAGTGTTTATACTCTTTTAATAAACAATCTTAATTTTTATAATTATATTTATGCATTTTTATTAGACAATTCTTAATATTATAATTTTAATATTTTTTTTAATTAATTTAATAAACAAAAAAAACAATAAGAAAAAAAATAAATAAAATAGAAATTAATATTTCATTAATAGCTATAATTAAAAGCTATTATTCTAAAAATATTAAGTTAATGTGTTTAATACTAATAATATCAAATATAAGTATTTGAATTTTAATAAAATAAGTTAAAATTTATAAATAAATAATATTATATATTTGTTAATAAATATATTTATTAAATTAGTTATGTTTTAATTAATATAATAATAAAAACTTAACTAATTTCAAAGTAAGTTTGTCTGGTTTTTTAATGTCTTTTTTTTTATTTCTAATATTTTTGTTATATATATATAAATCTTTATAATACAAAATTTCAGAAATTTTTATAATTTTTTTAAATTATTGCTGAAATTTTTAATATTTCTGAAATTTCTAATATTTTTACTAGTATTTTTGGCTTTTTAGAATTTCTAAAATTTTTACTGGTATTTTTAAAATTTTTGATATTATATATTTTAATAATTTTTTTTGTTATTAGCTATTTTTTATTAATATTATTTTTTGTTTTTTTATACAAGTAATACTAAATTAATACTAAATTTTTTTGGCTTCTTTTATATTTAAATTATTGACAATACTAACAGTTTTATAGTTAAACAAAAAAAGGAGTTGAAATATTTAATTAAATAGCAAAATATAAAAAAAAACAAAAAAACTTTTTTTAAATTTATTATTTTTTTTGAAAATTTGTAACATAAAAAAAAAGAAGTTTTTTGTGTTTTAAATTTTTTTAAAATGTTTTCAGAAATAATTTAATATATTAAAGCATATTTTTAATATTTTAGTATAATAAATTATTATATATATTATTAAGAATTATAAGAGTTATTTGAAAAATATTTTTAGAGTAATTAATATTAATATGCTATTTATATTTTTAATATTTTGATTTATAATTATAATAATTATAAATATTAATTTGTTTTTTTGGTTTATAATAATCACTAAATTTATATTTAAAATTTTAATGTTTAATATTATTATCTAAATATAATTTAAGTTATTTTCGAATAATTCTAAATTTTTATTGTTTATTATAGATTTTTATAATTATATTAATCTTTTTTTATAATATAAAAATATAATTAATACAAAAATTTATAATTAAATAAAAAAAATAAATATAATTAATATTTTTATTTTTATTAATTTCTTAATTATATTTTTATTTATAACTAAATAAAAAAATAAGAAACTTAAAGTAAATATAATTAAAATTACAATAATTTAATTATATTTTTATTTATATTATTTTAAAGTATTTAATAAAGCAATTTTACAAATTTTTAAAATAAAAATAATTTTAATATATATATTTGTATTTTTTATAATTATTTTTATATATATATATTTTTTAAAAACAACTTAAATATTTTTTTTGTGCTAATTTATATTAAATATTTAATATAATATAATATATAAATCAGTTTAATAAAAAAATTATTCAGATTATTAATTATTTTAAAAAATATAATTTATATTTTACATATAATTTTTTATTTATTTTTATAAAACATGCATTTTTTTAAAGTTTTAAAAACTGTTTTAAAATAAAATTAGAAATTATATAATAAAATATAATTAATTACACTTATATTGTAATTTATAATTGATTATAAATTATATAAATTATAGATAATTTATATATTAATCTTATATTATATGATTAATTAAATTGTTGTAAATTTTTTTATAAAACAAAATATTATATATTTATTAATTAAATTTTAAATTAAAAACCAAATATATAAAACAATTTTAATATTAATAATATTTTTGTAATTATTAATATTTAATAATATACATAAAAACAATTTTATTGAAAAATTTTGTTTAATTTAAGAATTTTTGTTTGATCATTAATTGTTTTATTAAATTTTTCAATAATAATAATATTATAATTTTAGTTTATAATATAAAAAATACATAAATTGTATCTATTTTAAAAAAATTTTAATATATTATAATAAATAATAAATAGATTTTATTTATTAATACAAAATAAAAAAATGCAATAATATTTTTATAAATATATATTTATAAACCAAATATATTTAAAAAGAATATATACTTAAAAAATAGCCAATAATAAAATAAATAGTGTTTTACAAATAATTTTTTTAATTGTTTTTTTTTTATATAATTAATAATTAATTATTACGTTAATTAAAACCACTTATAATATTTAAAACTTAAATTATTTATATATACAAAATATAAAAAATATATGTTTATAAAAACATTATTATAATAGTTTTTAATTTAAAAAAACCAATTTATTTAAATAATAAAATATTTAATCACTTTTTATTAAATAATTTTTACAAATTTTTACTAAAAAAATTGTGTACTTTTGATTTTTTAAAATCTGGTTTAATCTTTTTTTGGCTAATAATATAAACAAAAAAATGCCAAATTTTTTGTTAAAATGGTATTTTTAATTTGTAATTTTAAAAAACTTTTTTAAAATATTAAAAACATAATTTAAATTTTTGTATTATTTAAATATATCATTTTTAATTGTTTTATTTATAAATTTTGCTTAATAAATTTAATAATAAACAATTTATTTTCAATTTATTAAATACTTATTTTAAAAAAAAATTGTAATTATTTTGTTTTAACAAATATATTATTTTGTTATAATATGTAATTTTTTAAATAAATAATAAAAGCATTAAAATAAAAAATAGGTTTGATTGCAAAATAATAATTTAAAAAACCATAAAAAATAAAATTTAAACAAAGTGCAACATATTAAATATTAAAATCGTATAAAAACAAGTTTTAAATCAAAGTTATTTTAAATTATTATATGTTACAATAACAATAAATTTTTAAGTTCAACTTGATTTAAACAATATGCATTTTTATGTAATATATATTTGTTGAGTCTTAAAAACTGTTTTGAAAGTTTTTTAGGTTGGTAATTTATATTGAAAATTAAATAAAAAAAGAGCTTGTAATAATTAAAAATATATAATATTATGATTTTTCTAAGTTTTGTATGTTTATTGAGCTTTTTTAAAAAAGGATTATTTATTAAACAAAACATATAATAATATAATAATTCAAAATTCAATTTACTGAGCAGTAAATTTATATTGCAAGATTTAAACATTAATAATTTTTTATTTAGAGCAAAAAAAAATTTCTTTTTGTCAATCAAAATTTATAAATCACGCCGTTCTTTTCATGTGATTGAGACGTTTATAAATAAACATAATTTTTTTGGCTGGGCGAGAGAATTAATTTAAAATACAAAGTGTAGAGCACTATATATAACTGTTGCCTCTGAAATAATGTCTGAAGGGGAGACAACCTCCGTAATTGAACCTACTCGTGTTTTTGGCGAGGACCATACAGAGTCCGATCACGAGGAAATTAGCACAACTTTCCCTTTCACTGTCGAGGGAGAAATGCGCACTGTTTTTACTGATCCACAAAACTTTAATGTGAAACACCCATTATTCAATTCATGGACGTTGTGGTTTGATAACCCTGGCAGAAAAGCAAGTCCGAATACGTGGTCACAAAATCTTAAAGAGTTGATAACATTCGACTCGGTGGAAGAGTTTTGGGGGTACATCAAAACTTCTCACTTCCTCTTATTAACTAGAAAGACTCTAATTGGTCTTTAATTAAAATCATTTAGAGTTTATAATAATATTGTTAAATCAAGTGATTTGACATCAGGATCAAATTATCACTTGTTTAAACAAGGAATAAAACCTATGTGGGAAGATCAGGCGAATGAAAAAGGTGGCAAATGGGTTATTCAATTTCCAAGAAACAAAACTGGGGAAGATATTAATGATCTATGGCTCTATACGGTGATAAATATTGTTTATACCAATATTTTTTATCTAGATTAACTTTTACTAAGAATCTAAATTTTTTTTTCTTAATTAATCCTTCACTTTTTAGATGCTGGCGTGTATTGGTGAGACTTTTGATTTTCCTGATGAGATTTGTGGAGCCGTTGTCTCGGTCCGGAAAATTTTCTACCGAATTTCCCTTTGGACACGTACAACTAATAATGTTGATGTGGCAAAAAATTTGGGGTGAGTGACAATAGCAATCTATTATTAAATTATAAATGATTTAATAACATAAGAGTGATCTAATTTTTTCCATTTTCCTTGCTGTCGATACATAGACGTCATTTGAAAACGACTTTAGGGCTTAATTCTGGTCAAAGCCTCGAGTTTCAACCACATTCTGATTCGATTAAGAGTGGAAGTCACAATAAAGAACGTCTAATAGTATAAGGGATAAATGCAGAATGGAATGTACAAAATAGAGTTTTAAGATATTTAGATCACTTGAGCTATACCATAGGTGCAAATTTGTTAAATTTCTGCTAACTACATAATTAAGCCAAATGTTATTCACTTGAGTTCATTCATCTATTCCTCTAATTCTTATATATAACAAGGTAATGCAACAAAAGAAAATCTATTTGACTTTTTCGATTTTTCACCCATCTATCTTTTCAACTTAGATGTTTCAACGAACAAAGTAAATAAGCTGATATCTGATATATTTGGAAATCATTGTAAATCATTCAGTGTTACTCGTCCAGTTTTATCAAAAGCTGTTATATGAAGTAATTAACAATTGGATAATCTGACAACTCTATTAAGGAAAGTATTCAACCGGAACAGTAAAATTGATTTATAGAATTTGTTGACTTTTTTTTGAAATCAGCTTTATTTTCAAAATAATGGATTAAATTATATCTAATTTTAAATCTTTAAAATTTTGATTTTTTTAAATAAAATATCAAATTAAATAGTTATTTAAAAAATAATAAAAATTGGTTTCATAAAGTAAATTAAAATGTAATAATCTTAGTTTTAATTTTTTAATTATAATAATAATAATAATAATAATTTTATATTATTTGAAAAACAATCAATTAAAAAAATTTATGAATTCATTTTTTCTTGTTTTTTATGACCACAACTGAAACAAATAATAAAAAAGTTGTAAATCTTTTATTTTTTAAAGTAACTGATAGTATTTTTATTAATAAAATACTTACAATTATTAAAGTTGTTTAATGGTATTTTATAAAAGCACTTTTTTTTAATAAAATAGTAATAAACCAGTCTTTTGCTAATTTCAAATCATTTTATTTTTGGTTGAAAGTTTTTTCAAAAAAATTCATTAAAACAATTTTAATATAGTCTTTGTTTTATTTAAAAGTCTTAAAATATTTAATAAAAAACTGGTAATTAATTTTTTTTTTCTATTTACTTTTTATTATTAGTTAAATAACTAAAAAATCAAAAAACAAAACTTTTAAATCTTTGCTATAATTAATAACAATTATTTAAAATACTAAAATTTTTTTTTGATATTTTTTGGTAATAGTTTTGTTGTTTTAAAGTTCGTTTCTTCTTTCATAAAAAATAAAACCTTGGTTTTTTTTGTTTTTTTGACATTTTATATTATTTACAAATTATAATATCTAATTTTGTTATAATTATAAATAAAAAACAATTTTTTATTTTAAATAATAATAATAAAAACATATTAATCTATTTTGATCTGGATTAATTTTTAATTATATTGCTTAATATATTGAATTTTAATTAATCTTTGCTAATTTTAAAAACAAAACAAATTATATTTTTGTATATAATATTTTTAATCAATTTATTAAATTATTTAATTATAAAATTAAATAAATCAAATAAAAACTAAAAAGATTTTTTTTTTGTTTTTTAATAATACTATTTTTAATAATATTTAAAAAATAATTCTTAATTCTTAAAAATTTTTTAGATAAATTATTTTCTACTTTAATTTTTAATGTTTTTTTAAACTTAAATTGATTTATATTATAACTGTTTTTTAGTTTATATATGGTTTTGTTGATATAAAATTAATTTTTAAGAATAATATTTAAGATGTTTTATATAAAGCTTGTATTTTAACTTTTTTTAAATATTGTTTTTAAAATTTAGCTTGTTAATTTTTTATTTTTTGTTATTTTAAAAGTTGTTAAATTTTTTGTGATATTTATTATTATAATTGTTTTTACTATTATTATTTTACATATAATTTTTTTTTAAAACTATTATAAATAATGTTAAAAATACTTTGTATATTTTTGGTAAAAATTTTAAAGTTAATTTAATTTATTAATTAATAATAATATATTATTGTATATTTTAAATATTTTAAAAATTTTAAAATTACTAAAACTGCTTTTATTTATTGATTAATTTTGATAATAAAAAATATTATTAAATTTTTTTTAATATATTTAAAATCAAGTTAATCAAAATTTTTTTAATTATATTGTTTTTAATATTAGTTTTTAGATTAATAATTATATTTATTTTATTTTTTGGTCTTTTACTTTTTTTTAATAACTAAAATATATAATTATTATATTTGGTTTTTAAATTAATTTGAATATTATTATTAGTAAACTAATACATTAAAAAAAATTATATTTAATAAAAATTCTCTAAATATTAATATTGTTTTAAATATTAAAATTTAAATTATTTAATTTTTAATTATAAGATATTTTTAATTTTTTTTTAAAGTTTTTATTTGAAATTGTAATTGATTTTAAAATTTTTAAAATTTTTTTAATATAAGTTTTTATATTAAGTTTGTTATTTTTTGATTTTTTTTGTTGTTATTGTTGTTGTAATAGTTAATTTTGTAATTAATTCTAAGTTGGTATTTTTTTTTAAATATTAAAATAAAATATATATATTAATATTTTTAAAGAAATTGTTGATAATTTAAACAAAAAATAATAAGTCTTAAAATAAAATATAATGTAAAAAATAATAATAATATTTTAATAATAACTCAAATTTTTTTATAAATAAAAAAAAATTTGCAAAAATAATAATATTTTAAAAATTAAAAATTTTTAATAGTTAATATTTAATTATAATTATATATAAAATATTTTCTTTAAATAAATTTATTTTTGTAAATTAATTTAATTTAATTTAATTTTGACTGGTTTAAATAATTAAATTAAATGTAAAAAACATATAAGTTATATTTAATTTAGAATATTTAGCTTGTTATATTATATTAAATAGTGATTAATTATGTTTTATTAAAATTTAATAAAAAAATTATTTATTTATTATGCTTTAATAAAATATAATTCAATTATTATTTAATATAATACAATAATAAATATTTTAAATTATAAATAATTAGTTATTTAAACCAGTTAAAACCAAATTATAATAAATTTACCAAAGTAAATTTTACTTATACAATTATTTTTTGCATAAATACAATTAAAATATTACTATTAAAAATTAGATTATTATTAAAAAAATTATTTATATTTTATTTTATTTTAAAATTATTTATTTATTTGCTTAAATTACCAATAACTTTTCCAAAAATGTTAATATTTTTCTTAATTACAAAAAATTTTTATTTTATTTTAATATATATATATATAATTACTTATTAATTATATAATTAAATAATCAAAAAGCTAATAAGTTTAATAATAAATCTAATTAATAAAACCAATTTAATTAATTCAGATTTCAAAAAAACTAAATAATAACAATAAAAAAACCAAGAAAATAGTAATTTTATATATATATTTTATATTAACAAATTAATTTTTAAAATTTTTAAAACTTAATACTAATTTTAAATATTATATTTTATAATAAATATTTTTTAATAATTAATAAATTAGTTCAATTTTTTTATTTTTAAATATTAGTATAATTTAATATTCTAAATATTTTTTTGTTTTTTGTTTTTATTAATTTAATAAATAAGATTTATTTAATATTTAATATAATATAACAACTTTGTATTTTAAATTAAATATGAATTATATACTTATTATATGTAACTAGCTATTTGGTTTAAGCAAAATAATATTATAAATTTATTAAAACATTTATTTTATTTTTTATATCAAAATAAAAAAAATATAATTATTGTGTATTAAATAATACTTTAAATATTTTATATATACTAAGTATTTAAATAATATTGGTTAACAACAGTATTAACAGATTTTTGACTACAGATAAGATAAAATTATTAATTATTAACAAATTATTTTTATTAATACTATTTTATAATTATCTTTAAAACTATTACTGTATTATTTTTAAAAAATAAACATATTTCACTTATCTAATTTTTGAATACAAATTACTCATAAAAAGTAATGTATAGAATATTATTGTTAATATTTAAAACAAATAATTATAATATATTAAATGTCTTATTATTAATATTAAATATTAACTTTCATAAAATATTAAAAAAACAAGCAAATTTTTGTAAATAATTAACTTTTTTTCATATATAAAGGTATAATTCAAAAACTCAAAATTATTTTAGAATATATATATAACACTAAAATATGTTTTATTATATAGTTTTTTTTATATAACAATTAATAATTTTTTGTATAATGTTTTTATAATATAAAATTTAAAATTTGTTAATAATCTGGTTATAAAATTTGTTGTTATATGTAAGTTTAAATACCAAATTTGTACAAAATAAATTCAGTTTTTTTGATTAAAAAACTATTTACAATAATTTGTTTTTTAAGATCTATTTTTTATTAAACTTAATAAATTGTTTTAAATATATTATATATAAAATAACAAATATTATCAAAAATAAACATGTTATTAGTCAAAATAAAATGTTTTTTGAGATTAATAAACAGAAATAAACCAGATAAATTAATCATATTAGTTAATATATTAATATAATTATTTTCAAAATTTTTTTAGTGGCTTTTTATTTTAAATCAAATAATAACCAATTTTTTTGTAAATTATATTTTTAATATAAATTTTCTTAATTTAGTATTGGTTTTAATAATTAAAAACTACCAGCTTTTTATTTGTCATATATATATTTAAAGTTATTTAAATAAATATTTACTAATTTTAACAAAAAAACATATTTTAAAACCAATATAATAGTTTAAAATTTAGTCAATATTAATAAAATTAAACTCAAAATTTAAATATTTACTCTTAATTTTAAATTTAAAAAAAACACAGTTGCTTTATATATTATAGATATTATATTTATAAATTTTAAAAACTTATTAGTAGATGTTTTTATAATATATACTTTTAGCTTTCTTAAATTTAAATATATATAATTAAAATTAATTGATTTTTTAATATTTATTAAGCAATAATTATTATTTTTCTGTATAAAAACATTTCTTTATTTTTAAAAAAATTCACAATTATAATAAACTACTTAAGTATTAAACTTGAATTTAGTTTTTTTTATTAATAAAAACATTTTCAATTGAAACATTTCTTTTTGTCTAAAAACTGCTTTATAAAAATAAAAGATTAAAACAAAACCAAAAAATCTTAAAACTATTGATATTGCTATTTTTTTAATAAAATAAAATATATAAAACATATTGTTAATAAAAAATATGTTATAGTTTATAAAAATATCTGTTATTTTAACCAAAAAATTATTCTTAAAACTGATATTTAATATAATAAAATATTTTAACAAATATTATAGTATTTATATAAAAATTTGTAAATTTAAGTAATAATAATTAAAAAATCTGTTTAAAATGTTTTTTGTATTTAAATACTACATTATAAAAGTTATTATATTTTTAGTTTAAATTTGTTTAAACTGTTTTAAACTATATATTAATAAATAATAAATGCTCATATTAAAAAAATTTTAAAGAAATTTAGTTTTAAACTTAAAACCTTCTTAATTATAGTATTTTATTTAATATTATTACAAAAAAAATACAGATTTAAGAATTTTTTAACAATAACAATATTTTTTTCTGTAATATATATATAATTGTATAAATTATTTTAGTATTTAAAAGAGTAAAAAAAGTGTTAAATAAATTATTAAAATAAAAAAAAATATTGTTATTACTATTTATTTTTAAATAAAAATTAGCTTAATATGAATTTTTATAAAAAAAGATAATTAAATTCATATTTAAAGCACAAAAAATAACATAAACTATCAAAAAACAAACTATTTAACCAAAATATAACCAGAATTTTTTTAATAATTATCAAAAATATGTAATATTCAAAAGTTCAAAAATAAAACAATTATTAAAAAATTTATAAAAAAATATAACTAAAATATTTAATTAATTAAATATTATTATTAAAGTCATATTTTTAATAATATAATACTTTTTATTATTTAATTAATATTATAATAAAAACAAAAAATTAACAGCTTATTTAATAAAATAAAACATAATATAAAATGTTAATAATATATGTTTAAGAATTAAAAAATAATAAAAAATTCAGAAGCTAATTATAAATATATAACATATTTTAAATATTAATAAAAAGTATTTAAAACTTTAAAAAAAAGAAAAAAAATATATATAAAAAAAATAATTAACAATTTACTATAAAACTATAAAAAATTAGTTTAATATAAAACTAATGCTTTTTTTGGCTTACAAAAAAGCTATATATATAGCTAAATTATATAAGATTTATATACTATATTAAGATTATTTTAAATATATTAATTATTTATATATATTAAATTAATTAAATTAATTATAAGCTTATTTGGCATATTATTTTTTTAAGAACTAATAATTTAAATAATCAAATTTATATAACTAAATTTAAATCTGTAATTATATATTATTAATACTAATTATAATTATAATTAATATAATTAAACATAAATTAATTAATTATATTTTTTGATAACTATTTTTAAATAATAATTGCAGATCTAAAATTAAATTACACAAATAAAAATATATAAATCTTAAAGCATAATAAAGCCTGTTATTATTAGATTATATATATTAATTTTTAATATTTTTTAGTTTGCTAAGATTATTTTGTATTCAATTTAATTAAATAATTAAATTGTATTATATTTTTATTATTATTAAGTTAATTGCTGATTTTTTATTTTTTATTTGCCAACTAATTTTGTTGATTAAATATAATAATATAAGTTTTTTTTACATGATTTTAATAGTAATTTCTATAATATATATTGTAATTTTTGTATTAAAAACTATAAAAATCTCTGATAATACTATCTAATTTTTTATTTTACATGGTTTTAATACTAAAATATTGTTAACAACTAAATAATTTAAAACTATTTTTCTAAAAAATATTCTAATACATTTTAAATTATGTAATTTTTATTGCCAACAAAACTGTTTATATATTTAAAAATAGTACAGATTTAAATACATAAAATTTTAATATTCTATAATATTTTTTTAGCTTTGGTCATTTTTAAAATAATTGTTTTAAATTTAGTATTATTATTAATCAAAATTTTAATTTTGTTAGTTTTAATAGTATTAAAACAAATTTAATAATTTAACAAGATTAAAACTTTGTTTTAATTACTCAAATAAATAGTTTTTATAATTTTAAATACTAAAAGCTTTAAATTATATAACTAAAATGATTTTTTGGTCTTAAAATTAGAAAAATTGTTTATCTAAACTTTTTTAAAAATTTTATTAGTTAAGTTACATATAATATTTATAAATACAATTATATTAAATTTAAATTATTAATACATATTAAATTTAAATTTAAATTTAACATAATTTTCAATTTAAATAATAAAATATTTTTAAAATGACTATATTTTAGTATTTGCATTTTTAAAATTGTTTTTTTATTAAATTTAATTATATATTTAATTATTTATTTAAATTTACTAAAACAAAAACTGTTTTATAATTAGTGTTAAAAAAATTGCTTGTATTTAAAATTTTATAATTAATTATAATATTATTTAGCATATGTATTAGTTATTAATATTATATAATTAGCCATCTTATTTTTAAAAAATAATTAACAATCTAATTAATAATCTAATTATTGATTTAATTACTAATTTGGTTATTAACTACTTTAAATAATTATATAAATTATGTATTTTTAAATTGTAAAAAAGCATATTTTAATATATAAAACATATATAAATTAAAATAATAAAAATTATTTTTAAATATTCAATTTTTTTTAATTTATTTATTTATTTTTTCTCAATTTTTTCAAGTATTTAAACATTTATAAATAAAAAATTATTTGTTAATATTTATTTAGAATTATTAATCTTAAAGATTATTAAATAAATATTATTAAAGAATATAAATTCTAAAAATGCTAATATAAGACATAAAATTATACTGTTATGGTTGAAACTTATACTTCTTATTAATTATCACATGTATTAGCCACTAATGTTATATAAATTAGCCACACTATTTTTAGATAGTGATCATTGACCTGATCAATAATCTGATTGTTAATCTGATCATTAATCTGATCATTGATCTAACCATTGACTTGATCATTAACCTAGTCATTGACCTGATTATTGACCTAGTTGTTGACCTGATTATTGACCATTTTTGACAGCTATATAAGTGATGAATCTCTTAGCTATAGAAAAGCATGTTCAAAATAATCAAAAATAAATAAAATAACAACTTTCATCTCAATCATTCTTTTATTGCTAATTTCCCTTTCCTTACCTTCAAGTATCCAAACATCTTGGAATAAAAAATTATTTGTTGGTTAATTCTTACCTTTTTTCTGAAATGTATAAGTGTAGCATTTGAAAATTATTGAATAAAATGTAACTAAAGAGCACATCTGACACTTGATATTGAATTCTAAGAGCACTGATGTAAGACATAGAATTATACCAAGTGTGATTATTTGTTGACAGTACGGACTATCCCTCTATCTTCAGATTCTTCAGTTATCTTTTGAAAAGAATAGTAACTGAGATATTTTATAAGACTGATCTCGCACATTGAATCCATACTTATTCAGTTCACTCTTTGAAGTTGAATTTCTTTTTGATTATTTTTATCACCCTACAATTCTGTTTTCTTTTGCTATCTATTAGTTTGTTACTCCAATCCATAACATAAAAGTGGTGCTCCCTGTAAAGTTGTCAAAATCCACTTTGTTTCCTATTGTATGAGTGATTATTCATACCTGCCACAACAATCAGAAGAATACTTTGAAACACACAACAAAAATGATCTAGACTTTATTGAACTCAATCTTTTGTTCTCTTGCTTGATTTGCTTTCTTATTGAAAATCAATTCAGTAGACAATTCCAAGATTTTTGGAACTGGTTCTTGAATGAGCATTTAGCTGAAACCTACACAGCATATACAACTTATTACTTTGACCAAGTTTATTTTGAAGACAACTTTGAAGAAAAAAACAACAATATCAATTAGCTTTTGTATTCTACAACTTTTGAACAACAGCCCTCTGATTTTGAATATCTGAATCATCAAATCCACATTTGGATTGCTGCCCATCAAGCAACTGAAACTTCCTTTGAAACAAAAGAAGAAAGCTATCAAACTGCTCCTGTTTTTGACCTTTTATTAAGTGAATTAGACTTATCTATACAAACAGTTACCTCTAAACCAATGGCTAATGACCTCATACAAGCAAACATTTTGGCCGCCCTCCAAGGTATACAAACTGCTCTAAGAAGAAGAAACAATACCCCACTACCACTATTTAGAGATAATGCACAAGATCCAATTAAATGGTTGGATGATTTTGAGAAAGCTGCCACAGCCAACCAGTTTGATGAAGAATACAAGTTCCAAATCGTTGGTGGCTATCTCTAAGACTCTCCTACTACCTGGTTTTCACAAAAAACAGATGCCAATGCTCAACACTAAATAATCAGATGGACACCAACCAATGCTGGAGAAGAAAATACCTCTTTCACTACCCGGTTTGAGACCAAGTTCAGAATTCCAATATTAATATCCAAATGGCACATGAAATTAAAAAAAAAAATCCAAGGCCCTGGAGAAATAGTGACTGAATATGCCAAAGCTATCAGAAAACTAATCAAACATGTAGACTCTGAGAAAAACTGGACAGAAGAGCAAAAGATCTATTCCATCATAAAAGGATTAAAAACTGATCTATCGTATGCTTTTTGGCCTTTTTTGGTTTTAAAAGACAACCCAACAATGAACATGACTATTAAACTGGCACAAAAAATTGAAGATAACCAAAGAATGCATTTGGGATCTACACTTTCAGTTTTTGCTCCTGCTTCTGCCATGGCTTCAGTTTCACAAATGGCTGCTGCCTCTTTTGCTGCCCAAACTTAAAACTCAAATAAACAGTTAATAGATAGACTCACAGCTAATCTTGCTTGGCTACTGGAACTTTTGGCCCAAGCAGTTAGAGAAAATTAACAATCCCAAAGACCCAGATTTGAACTCCATTTTAATTAGCTCCAACAATCACTATATCAAAGACAGCAAAATTGCAGCCCATCTGTATGCTATCACTGTGGACTAACTGGACACTTTTCAAGAGACTGTAACAATCCTTCATTGTCCCCTCCAGCTTTTAGAAATAATGACACTCAGAATAACAGACCCAACAATAATAATGTTCCCAATCAAAGATTCAATCATGCCAACATCAATTTCTTTGGAGAGAATCCCCTAGTGGAAGCCACTATTTATCAGCCTTTAAACTGGTAGGCACATCTTCAAAAAGTGAAAGTGCAAGCCAACCAGAAGAAAACCTCTTTTATGCTTTTAACCTAACTGATAATGACCATGACATGAATAAACTAGCAATCAACACTTCTGAACCAACAAAAAAGAAGAAAAAAGCCAAAGTTGATTTCATTATAGATCCAAAGAAAGTCTCCATATTAACTGCTAATAACAATGAGCTACTAAAAGCTAAAGTTTTTAAAAATCCTCCAAAGTTGAAATCTCCAGAAATTGTACAAAAATTTGAACCATATTTTGTTGTTAAAGATCTCATGAAAACTCCTGCTCACATTACCTTTGGCCAGTTAATGACCCATCCCCAATTCAGAAAAGACCTTCACAAATTATTAATACTAAAGAAGAAGACACCAAAAACCAACAAGCACCCTCACCAAGCTGAACTTGCTGACAACAGCAATGTCACTCCTTTAATTTGCAAAGCCCAAGTGGCTGGCTACTTTATTGATTTGATCCTAAACAGTGAATCATCTGTTAGTGTTATTGTCAAACACTTTTTAGAAGCAATTGGCAGAAAAATTAATGAATCATCCACAAGACCAATAACCAATATACATGGTGACAAAAAAAAAGGTCTGGACATAGCCAAAGCTGTTCCTGTCTGAATCAATGACATTAGCATTGAAACTGACATGGAAGTATTTGAAGCAAAAAAATACACCATAATAGTTGGCAATGAATGGCTTAAGAAAACAAAAGCCTTGCTTGATTATGAACTCTGTGAACTAACCATCAGATGTGGTAAGAAACCCATTGTGGTTAAGTGCCATTATTGGACAACTCCTTCAGTAACCTAACAGAACCAAGAAGAAGAACAATCAAATAAATCAGATGATAATGAGAGCAATGATAATGAAGATTAAGAAAAACAAAAAAAAACTGCTAAACTCGTCTATACCATCTTCATTAGCAATGACAAGCCACTGAATAATATTAAAGCTGATAAAGAAGGAATCATGGTGAATGGCAAGCTGATCTGCTGGCTCTACTATGATATCCTCAGAAGAACTTTTGACAGAAAACCTGGCAAAAAAGCCAAATACAGTTATTGGTGGCATGGTCCTTGTACACAGTGCTGGTGTAATAAACCTTTGTATTCACCAAGTGATGAATGCAAATCCTGTCTAATCTATTACAAAGATTGGGAACTAATTAGCTTGATACTTCAAGAAGAACTTAAAAAAGTACAAAAGTTCTTTGAAAATGAACCACCTGAAATTCAATTATTAGTTGTAGAACAAAGAGAACCTTCCCCTAAAGAAAGAAAAGTGAACATTGAAAATCTGTTGGCTAAAAATAGCCCAGTAATCTCAAAAGAAGATAATATTTCTGAACAAACTCATGTAATACAACACACCATCACCACAAAAGAAACTCACCCCATTTATTTAAAATCTTATCAATCCAATTGATGCAATGATGAGTTTATCAAGAAAGAGATAAACCAGATAAAAAATCTTGAATTCATACAAGAAACCAAGAGTGAATGAGCTTTCTCAGTTGTAGTGGTATCCAAGAAAGGTAGAATCCTATGCTTCTGTGTTAACTACCGCCAATTAAATGCCATCACTATAAGAGACATGTACTCACTCCCCAAAATTGATACAATATTAGATAAATTCAATGGTGCAGCTTTTTTCTCAACCATTGACTTAACTGCTGGATTCTGACAAGTAGAGATGGATCCAGAAAGCAGAAAGAAAACTGCTTTCATCACCAAGTATGGCACCTATAAATTCACAGTCATGCTTTTTGGTTTCACTAATGCTCTTCCTACCTTTCCATGTCTAATAGATAAAGTGTTTGAATCAGTAAAAGAAAACTTTGTTCTGGTTTACTTGGACAACATAATAGTATATTCAAAAATTTGAAATGAATACCTTGAACATTTACAGAAGTTTTTGACCTGCTCAGAAATGCTGGCCTTAAGATTAATCCAATTAAATCTTTCTTTAGACACCAATCTATCCAGTTCTTTGGTCATCTTATTACAAAAGATGAAATCTTTTCTGATTCAGCTAAAGTTGAAAAAGTTCAGAACATTAGACAACCAATAAATGTTCTTAAACTATGTACTTTTCTTGGTTTGGTCTCTTACTATCACAAATTTATCAAGGATTTCTCCAAAATTGTTTTTCCTCTTAATCAGCTATTCAGAAAAAATGTCAATTATTATTGGAACACTTATCAACAAAAAGCTTTTGAAATTCTGAAGGAAAAACTTGTTACTGAACCAATTTTCAAGCAACCAGATTTGGATCAACCTTTCATCTTCCATACTAATATATCTGGCTATGGACTTGGTGCTGTTTTTTTACAGAAGAATGAAAATGGCAGAAAACATGCCATAACATATGCCAGTAGATTCCTCACACCAGCAGAAAAAAACTACTCAGTTACTAAACAAGAATGTTTAGCAGTAGTTTGAACTACTAGCTACTGGGATCAATATCTTCTTGGTACAAAATTCTTAATGGTAACAGATCATCAAGTCTTGATTTGGCTGCACAATAAAAAAAAGCTAGAACACAAACAAATAACTTGTTGGATACTTCACTTGGATGAATTTGACTATGATATTCAATACCACAAAAGAGCAAATCATCAAAACACTAATGCTCTCTCTAAACTTACCATTTAGTGATAGTACAATCTCTCAAACCAAACCAACTTAATTATTAGTAACTCCTTCACAAACAAACATAATAATAGACTTGGACAACTACTCTGCCTTAATAGAATTTTTGGGTAAAGAACAATACTCACCAAAATACACTTGACAACAAAGAGAACATTTGCGAAAATAATCAAATTTCTATTTGATCTACCAGAACCAATTATACAAAAGAAACAGAAAAAATCCTGACCACCCCCAGAAAGTCATTAGATTTGAAGAAAGAGAAATTGTAATATACAACATGCACACTAACTTATTAGCTGGACACTTTGAAAAAACAAAGACAATTCAGAAAACTTTAACCTACTATTATTAGTCTATTTTGGAAAAGAATATTGCTGAATACATCAAAACCTGTGACATTTACCAAAGAAGAGACAAATCCAATTACAAAGAAGATATCCATCCAATCTCTGTTGGTCAACTATTTGACAGAATTGGTATAGATGTTGTTGGATCTTTAACAATAACTCCTGATGACAACAGATACATTATTACAGCTACCGACTATCTTACAAAATGGGTAGAAGCAAAAGCCACTCCAAACCAAATAGCAGTCTCAATAGCCAATTTCATTTATGAAGATATTATTTGCCATCATGGCTGCTTCAAAGAACTTTTATTTAATAGAGGAAGAGCTTTTCTCAGTACACTTATTGAAAAACTTTGTAGAAAAATAGGAATATGTCATAAACTTTTCTCCTCTTATCACTCCCAAACAAATGGCCTAGTGGAACGTTTTAATAAAACAATATGTGAAACCCTAGCCAAAACCAGTGAAGAAACAAACTTATAAGACAAAGTACTGTTTTCAGCTTTGTTTGCTTATAGAACTGTAAATCATAACATAACAAGTTATGAACTTTTTTATCTGCTCTATGAATGCATAGCAACACTACTAATAAAAACTGATATTGAAACAATACTCTTTGAAGAGATCACAATAGGAAATTACAAAGATATTTTGTAAAAAAAACTTGGTATCATTCTTGACTCCTTAGTAGAAACACGAATAATTGCTTTTGAAAAGATAAAACAGTTCCAAAAAAAGCTTAAGAAAAAGAAAATCTATAAAACACTTTCTTTAAGTGTTGGTGACTTGGTATTGGAATATTGTTCAGACAGAAACAATGTCTATAGTGATAAATTCTCTAGCCGGTGGAAAGAACTCTTTATAGTCAACAAAATCTTAAACAATGATTCTTATATTCTTCAAGATCAATCTGGAACAATCTTCAATGATTGTTCTGTTCATGGTACACGACTCAAGAAATATTATAAATAACCTAATTGACTGTCTGTTGTGATAATATCGACTCAAATAATCAGCAAAAATTAAGTATAAATAAATACACTATTCCCAAAACAGAGATATCTTTAATCAATATGAACAATTATTTTCTGGATCAAAACATTCAAAACATCTTCTATACTCTCCATAAGTATTGAATCAAAAACTATCTAAATACTACTCTGACCATTGGAAAACAAACCACTATAACTGATAACAATGGAACACATACTGTTATTAGACCAAAGAAAACTATTACTAGAAGAGAAAAAATTGGTAGTAAAATGGATAAATATTTGTTGGAAAGTATAACAGCAGCTATACTCCCATTTTCCAATACAATTGGAAAAACACTCCAAAAAATCTTATCCATAGACAAAAATTTGTTATATAGAAGGCAATTAGAACTCTATGGTAGCCTTGGTGAAATCATAGAGAATATGAAACTCATAAAGAAAACAACTTTAGAGATACAGGCAGAAATTTTGGGCATTATATGGTTAGATGTCTTAAGAGTTTTAACTATTGCTAGAAAAGCCAAAACTTTAATACAAAGATTTGGTCTCTTGGATACAAAACTCATTTTGTCTCAAGTATTATATATCTTATTCACAAAAAACTTCAACAAACTAGTTAGCTTTGAGTTAGATAAAACTCTTCAAATAAATTACTTTATGAATAGCTTGATTTTGCTGGAGCTTAATTTCTTTGGAGAGGATGATGTTATGATTAAAACTTATACTTCTTATTAATTATCACATGTATTAGTCACTAATATTATATAAATTAGCCACACTATTTTTAGATAATAATTATTGATCTGATCAATAATCTAACTGTTGACTTAATCATTGACCTGATTATTGACCTAGTTGTTGACCTGATTATTGACCACTTTTGACAGCTATATAAGTGATGAATCTCTTAGCTGTAGAAAAGCATGTTTAAAATAATCAAAAATAAATAAAATAACAACTTTCATTTCAATCATTTTTTTATTGCTAATTTCTCTTTTCCTACCTTCAAGTATCTAAACATCTTGGAATAAAAGATTACTTGTTGGTTAATTCTTACCTTTTTTCTGAAATGTATAAGTGTAGCATTTGAAGATTATTGAATAAAACATAACTGAAGAGCACATCTGATACTTAATATTGAATTCTAAGAGCACTAATGTAAGGCATAGAATTATACCAAGTGTAATCATTTGTTGACAGTACAGACTATCCCTCTACCTTCAGATTCTCCAGTTACTTTTGAAAAGTATAACAACTGAGATATTTTATGAGACTAATTTTACACATTGAATTCATACTTATTCAATTTGCTTTTTGAAGTTGAATTCCTTTTTGATTATTTCCATCACCCTACAATCCTGTTCTCTCTTGCTATCTATTAGCTTGTTACTTCAACTCGTAACAATACTAATGTATTATTTTTTATTAACAGTATAAATTATTTTTTTATTTTCAGATTTTTTTGTTATTTTTTAAAAAAAATAACAGTTAAAATATTTATAAAATTGATCTTATACAGAGGGGTATAAAAAGTATTGGATACTTAATATAATATATAAAAAAGACTATATATAGTAATACTATTACCAATTTAAGCCATAATTACTTATAATTATAATTTACAAATTAACATAAAATGCATTCTTGTAAAACACAATAGTAGATCATATGTATATATATAAAATATCAAACATTTTTGTTATAAAAAAATTTACTGCATCAAATATGTCTTAGAAAAAAACTTTCTGAATACCAAAAAAAAGAGATTATTTCAGCTATAAAGTTAGGACATACAAACAGTAAGATTTTTATGACTATTGGATGTTCACATTTTTCTGTAATATGTGCATAAAAGTTATATGAGCTAAAAAAACTTCCTAAAAAATGAATGGGCTAACCACAAATTCTTGATAAATATGAACATAAACAACTCAAATATTCAATAATAGAAAATAAAAAAACCCATTGCCAAACTTTTTCTCAAATATGATTGAATTTTATTAAAGATATTAACAAATTTATTTCTATATAAATTATTCAAAATGGATTAGTTCAAAAAAGACTTTGCTTGTGCATTTCTTGTCTTAAGCCATTAATTTCCAAATCAAATAAAAAAAACATTTACAATGGGCTTGTACTTATGAAAATTGGACAGTAGAAGATTTTAAACAAGTTGTTTAGTCAGATGAATCTACATATATACAATTTAGGACTACAAGATTTGGGCATATATGGCGTAAATCTTTCGAAGAGTTTCATAAGGATTGTATTACAGCCACAGTTAGAAAAAGCTTTAATCGCATGTTTTAAAGATGTTTTTTATAGATTAGTTTAGATTCTTTAGTTCTTTTGGTTGGTCATATTACTGAAATTATACACCATGAAATCTTGGCTAATTATGCAATTTTTACAGTAAAACTTCATGCAAAAAAAACTAAAAAAAAGTTTTTTTTTCAGAAAGACAATGCACCAATTCACACATCAAAAGTCATGTGTTCTTTTTTTATCTCTTTAAATGTTGAATTACTTCCTTGGCCAGCACAAAGTTCTGATATTATTCCAATAGAAAATCTTTGGTCATATATTAAAGTTAAAATTCATCAACATAATTCACAACCCTCAAATATTGTACAATTGGAACAGTGAATTAAGGAAGAATAAGATACGATACCTGTAAATTACTATTGTAATTTGATCAAGTCTATGTCACATCAAGTTCAAGCTATTTTTGAAGCAAATAGGGGTCAAACAAAATACTAACATGTATTTTAATATAATAATAAAAAATTAACAATTCATAAGTTAGTTCTTTTATATAACATATTATAAAAGTGTCTAATACTTTTTATACTCCCTTGTATATTAAATTTATATTAATTTAATTTGTTTTTTAAAATTAAATATTCTTTTAATTAATTTTATTATTATACAATTTTGTTTTATCTTATTGTTTATTAATTTGTTACTTTAACTTATAATAATATAATAAATGTTCAATTTTATAATATGTTAACTTTAATAATAATAATTAATTCTAAATTTTATGAAATTTTATTTAATTTAATCAGTATTTTTTGTATTTCTAATTTAATATGCTAAGTATTATTAATGTTTTACTATAATATAATTTTAATTAATTATTATGTATTATTTTAGTTAAGATTTTGTTTTTAGTTATAATTTGTATGTTTTATTTTCAAGTATTTTTTCAATATGAAATAATTTATCCTATTTTGAATTGAGTTTTTTATTTTATTGTTTTTTTGCTTTGGTATAATATAATAGTATTTGAATTCAGCTAGTTTATTTATTAATTAATTATTATGTGTTTTTTTTGTAATTTTTTAATGTAATTAGCTGTTTTTTTTCTAAGATTTTTATTAAGTCATATGTTTGTTTTAACAGTATTTTTTAAAATATATTATTTGTTATTGGTTTTTTATATATATTGTTATTTTTTTTTTTTAGTAATATTGTTGTTTTATAATATATATTAATTTAAATAGTTTTATTTAAATAGAATTTTGCTTTATTGTTCAATAAGCCAATAATATCAATAATATAAGAAAAAGAATAATTAATATAAGATATATAGAAAACATTAATGTAATACTATAAAATAAATTAAAAAAAACATATATTATTAAACTAAATAAAAAGATAACACAAATAATATTTCTAAGGAAAACTTCTTTCTCTCCTTCGTCCAAAATTCCCAAAAAAGAGTCTAAAGTTTTTTTCGAAAGAAGTTTTTTACTATTTAGTATGATAAATCAAAACCATTCTTCAATTATGAGGCCACTGTTGGCTCTGTTATTGCTGTTATAAAAAAGACCATTAAAGCTTCTGGTTCTGAAAATGGTTTCAAGACTGTTGCATTAAGAAAAAAGAGGAAGGGAGGTGTGTTGGAAAAGAGCATTGATAATAAAGGGGTTGCTGTCAAAGCTCTTGGTGCTCATTTATGGAGTTCTGAGACTGGTGACACTATGGAATCTGAGAGTATTGACATGGAAGAAAAATGCTTGGTTGAAGAAATTAGTGTAGACTATGATAATAATGGTACTTTTACGAAAGGAGATCCTGATCAGACACCAAAGAGTTTGCATATGAAGACCAAAAAAGTGTTAGAGAAGCCACTAGGTGTGATTGATTATGATACTGTTGATGCAGAAGGTGATGTGTTGGATGATTCTCTTCTTTTTCCACCTCCTCTTCCAGTCAAGCCGTCCATTCAAGTACCTGTTTGCAAATCCTTCACTTTAGATATTGATCTTATAGTGGTGGCTGGAAAATCATCTCAGAAAAAAGTCAATTTTGTCAGAAAAATTTTTTTAGGTGTAAATGGTTTTGGGGGGGCCTCTACCCTCTCAAAATTTGGTGGAATCATCCAGGTGTCTTTCACTTCTGAAAAGGCAATGATGGCTGCTGCACAGTTGGCTAATGATTGTGGTGTTGTGGTAAACACCAATTTTAAGCACCCCATTAACAATTGTATGAATTGGGCAGTTGTGTTAAAAGAAATTCCTGTGGAAACTTCCATTGAAGCAGTACGCACAGCCATTTCTGATTTTGAGTTCATTAAGTTGATCAAGATGCAGTTGGTGGGTTTATGACAAAAGGCAATCATTGAATTGGAGAATCAAAATCAGGCTGATCTCTTGGTGGCTGAGTGGTCTATCCTTATTGGGAAAGATACGGTGCATGTAGCCTGGGCCAATATTGACAAACAAACATGGGATGCCAGAGATGAGTTTAGGGCTTTGCTTTATACTCTCCCTATGGGCACCAATGCTCATGATCTTTGGGACTTCATTGGTTCAGTTAGTGGGAAAACATGTGTTATTGAATGCAATTCTGTCAGTTATGTCCGGGCATGCTGTACCACTGTGTGCTTCAATTCTGAGGGTAGTTTTATTCAGACAATGGTGATCACTCTTGTTATAAAAGGTGTTGGTTTCTGATGGTCTCGTTTAACTGCTGCACTGTGCTCAAATTGCAAAAATTCTGGTCATACTTCTCTCGCTTGTCATACTGCTGGTGTGTCCTCAAGTCCTAGGAGCAAAAGAGCTCCTCTTTCAACTCAGGATCAGTTCCGTCTGGCAAAGATATATGAAAAAAAGTCTGCCTCTGTTTCTTGTTCTTTGGCTTTCAGTGGAAAAACTTGGGCCTCCGTGGTTGGTAAACCACTCCCGATAGTGTCTTTTGGTAGTTCAGCTCAATCTGGTTCCATATTTTATGGTAAACTTCTCCCAAATATTAATGGTGAATTGGAAGACTGTTTGAAGAATATTGAAAGCAGTCTCACTAGTCTCATGGAACAAATTGGTAAGTTGGCTCAGAGGTTGGATTCACTTGGGCTAGTGGTTTTCTAGCCTAGCCCTGAATGTCAGCCACTGGTGACCTCTCCATCACAGAATCAAGTGGGTAATGTAGTGATGGGAGAGGGTTCGAGTGGGACCACTAGTGGTGAGGCTGCTCTGAAGCCTGATTTGTCTGCCTCTCTTGGAGTGAAGAAATTGGAATTCATTCTTGCAGGACTTTCTGCTTCAGTGATGAGCCTCACAGCTTATTTAGATGGTTTGAGTTTGACTGGTGTTGTGCCTCCTTTATTCTCTTTTCAATGAGCAGTTTTGTGTGAAAAATAGCTACATGCAATGTTAGAAGGATAAATAATCCTTTTAAGCAAGCTGACATTATTTGTTGGTACATAAGCATGAACAATATGGTTTTAATAGTTACAGAAACAAAGTTAAAGGGTAGAGTTTGTCCGTAAATTGCTGATAAGTTTACTGGTATTAGGGTTTTTATTTCTGGTTCAGATTCAGGTTATTTTGGTTCAGATGTGGCTATCATTATGGATATTGCTCTGGCCAGACATGTGTGTAGAGTCTCTGAAGTCCCTGGTCATCTCATTTCCGTCAGGTTACTTTTTAAGAATAAGCTCTCAGTTTCTATCTTGGGTCTGTATGCTGGTGCGTCAGCTTCAGTATGCTTCTCTTAGGCTGATGATGTGAATGCATTGATTGTTAAAGCTGTAAATGAATCCTCTTTCTTAATCTTGGGAGGTGACTTCAATGAAGATAGTATGCATAGAAGTACCAGTTTCAAAAAGTGTAGTAGCTTGGGTCTGGTTACCTCTCTTGTTGGCAGTCCACTTTTGAAAATTCTAACATAGAGTAATTCCTGGAATGTGACGAAAACTATTTATTTTTTTTTTGTGTCCCTTAATTTGGTCAATGCTATTTGAATTGCAATGTTCTGAATGTGGTCGAGTTCTTTGATACTGACCATCAAGCCGTTTCTGTGTTAGTTGGTTTGAGTGGTCTCTTGAACACTCATTTGTGCTCTATTTGCAAACAGGCCAATAAGGATTGTTGAAAATACAATTATAAGAATGCTGAAGGTGCTTTGTGGTCGAAGTTTAAAAAAGAGATGGCGGCTAATGCTGCCATGTTCACTGATGAGTTCTTAGATGCCAGAAGACATTCTGATCTGGATGTTATGTGGGATGTTATTCGCAAAACCTTGTGTTTTTTGGCAGATGTGGTTTTCAAAAAAAAAGGTTTAAGAAATATGATGGTGTCTTTACCAAAACTTTGTCCAGGTTTCATAAATTGGAGCTCCTGGTGTCTAAATTGGTTAAAGCTTCCCAGTTGGTCAATCATGATGAGTTTACTTCACTGTTAGATACTTGGATTTGGCTTGACTTAGTTAATGCTTCATTGGTAAGATCTTTGTTTCTCTCTGGCTTCCCATTGAATAATATATGGTCCGTTCTTTCGAAGATCAGGAAATCTTATCATGCTGCTAAGTTGTTAGATTCAAAACATGCTGAGGAATCTTGTATCAAGTTTGCAATCAATAGGAGGATGGAGAACTTCGAGTTTGACAAAGGTCACACTATTAGGAGTGTCTTGAAATGTCTCTTTCGCAAAGTCATTTTAGATTATTTGATGGTGGACAAGAAGTTGTTCTTGGAGCCTGATCCTGTTAAGATTAAAGTGGATGAGATAATGAAGAGTTGAACACAGAAGTGAGGTGTGATTCTTGATGTGCCTGAGGATTGGTCCCATTAGTATTAGCCTCTGGAACATGTGTTTGATGATGCCTTTGCTAATATTATGGACTGTGTTAATTTTGTTGAATTATTTGGTGTGGTCTCAAATCTGCCTGATGGGAAGGCTGCTGGCTTTTTGGATATCTCCAATAAACTCTGAAAGCATTGTAGCAGCTCGACTCTTGATATGCTCTTGGTGCTCATCAACTCTTGTCTTTCTGGTGAATTTGTTTCCAGTGCTTGGAAAGAGGCTTGGGTGTCAATGATTCCAAAGCCTTATGAATGAGAAGGCGTGCTTACTAATACTCGTTCTATTGCTCTAATTGAGACAGTTCACAAAATTCTATCCAAAATTCTTTCTGACAGGATTTCATTTGCATGCAACAAGTATGACATCCTTTATGGTAACAATTTTTCAGTTTTAAAGGGCACTACAACTCAGTCCCTCATTTTTGCAGTTGGTTTGGTAATTGAGAATGCTATAGAGAAGAACTGTGAGCTCTGGCTGGTTTACAGGACATGCAAAAGGCTTACAATTTTGTTGGTTGAGACCATCTTAGGAATAGTCTGGTTAAAATCAAAATGTGTAGCAAGTTTATTCAGTTTTTTGGAAGTATTCATGGTGGTCAGACCAACCAGGTTATGACTGATTTTGGGTTGACAAGTGGTTATCATGTACATGATGGTTTGGACCAAGGGGAGGTTTTCTCACCTCTCCTTTGGCAAATATTTTATGATCCCCTCTTGTGTAAAGTCAAAAGACAGGAGAGTGTGTGTGGATACCGGTTAAATTCTCATTTCGTTTCTAAGAATGGTTATGTGGAATCTCAAGCTGGGTTGATTTCTTTTCTTGCTGCTGAGACTTTTGTGGATGATATGATTTGGATTGGAAGTAGTTAGGCAATGACACAACACATTCTAAATGTTGCTAGTAAATTTTTCAGGATTAATGACATTTTGATTAACAATGATAAGACTGTGGCCATTCCTATTAACAGCCGGATTGCAAATTCCTCTCTTTTGATAAGTGGGTCACCTATCTCTATAGCCAATAGGAAAGAATCTCATCAGTATTTGGGTATCTTTTTATCCACTGAGGGCCTTTTTAAACCTAGTCTGGCCAAAGCTCACTTAGATGTCAAGTTTTTTGCTAATCTTGTGTTAAAAAAGGCCATCTCTGATAAACAATTTTCTTATTTAGTGTCTTCGGTTTTGCACCCTATTGTAAGTTATAGAACTTAGTTCAGCTTTATTTCTTCTAGTATGTGCAACAAATGAGATACTATGATTCGCAGGGGTTTGAAATCAAAATCTGGTCTGCCTTTAGATTTTCCCAATAATGCACTGCATTACTCCTCATTTTATGACTTGAAACCTTTTAAGCAAGTCCAGACTGAGCACAAAGTAGCATCTGTTATTTGTTTTGCAAATTCGGTTGGTGTTTTGGGTCATTTGTTTGCTCATAGATCTCATGACTTGCAAGTTTTGTGTTGGCATCCAAATCATCCCTTGAGTTTTCCTACTCATATTGGTGTTGGTGTTTCTGATAATTATTTGGTGGGCTTGGTTCATATTTTTCATGGTTATAATCTTTCTCTAGGTGACGTCAGAGCCAATGCTTTTTGTCTTTAGAATAGAACTCTTATGGTATCTGTTCTTGGTGAATTTAAGTTTGTCAGGTGTCTTCCATCTCTTCAGCGTTATGGTATTGCTTTTGTGAATCAGCTTCAGGACTTCAGAGATGCTAATTTTACTTGGACAACTTTTAAATGTTGGAAAAAGTTGGACTCACATGGGCCTGTTCCTGCCTGGTTTGATCTTTCAGTTGCTTTTCTTAATATGATAGCTCTCACCTCTGTTCTATCTTCTTCTGTTGGTGAGATTGCCCCTTGAAATGTCCTGGATTTGATTGAATTTGATATAATTCATGGTCGTCTGTTTGGTGTTTGTTCCAATAGTATTTTGGTATTTACTGATAGTTCTTTGGCCAGTTTGGGTATGGTTGGCATGCAGACTGATGCAGCCATTTTTTTTGATGGTGTCGATTTGGGTTTAGGTGTTGTAGTTTCTGGTTTGGTATCTTTTACTATGGTGAAATTGCAGGCTATTGCTTTGGCTTTTGAGTGTGTTTTTCCCTCTAGTTCTGTTTATTTGTTCTCTGACAGTCAGGCAGCTTTGGATACATGCAAATCTGAGCTAAGTCTGATCATTCCAGACTTTCAAAATTGATGCTGGTTAGAACACCATCACATTTCTAACTTGATTCATAATAGGAATTTGAATGCCTGTTGGTTTAAAGTCAAAGAACATTCTGGTGTTGTGGTTAATGAGTGTGCAGATGCTCTTGCTGTGGCTGCTTCTACATCTGACCTTTTTCTGTCTTCATGTTTGAATGAGTACTATATTTTGGCAGGTGGTGTGGCTGTTTCTGGGAATTTTAGACATTTTGTTCGTGATATTTTCCATTGTGTACATCCTGCTAAATAGAAGGTTGGCTCTGATTCTAAAGTCTTAGTTACCAGTTTGCATAGTGACATAGACTGGCGTAGATTTTCACTTGTGTGGCATCCTGATATGCACATGGCTGCTGGTTTCACTGGTAAACGTTCTGCTAGTGCTTGTACTTATTTTATAAAAGCTTTATATCATTGGCTGTCTATGGCTGTTCGTAAACGCCTTTATAGCAGGTCTTATCCCAGCATTTTGTGCTTGTTTTGTGGTGAAGTCGAATTTTCCGATCACGTTTTTTCATGTGGCTTTGATGCTACTATCTGCACCCAGCTGTTGGACATGCATGCAGCTATCTGAAAAGCCCTTTCTGGTTTGTCTCAATTGTTGTCACGTCTTATGTAGCTTTTGCTGTCTTGTGCCTCTGATGCCTTGGTGTGTTCGGCATTTTGTAAGAGTTTTATGTTCAAACTTTGTTTTCAGGAAGCAGTCTCAGTTTTCAGTGACTCCAAAATTACTTGTTATAAGATGGTGGATTTTGTGCGAAATTTTTGTCTTGCTTTTAGAGATGAGATTTGGTTGGTTCGTGTAAATTACCATGCTTTAATGGAGAAGTGTGGCCTAATTCCTAGTAATGATTCGGCTCCTGATTTGGTGCGTGGCCTTTCTTCAATTTTCTCTGCTGGGGTGATAAAACTGTTGGGTATTGTGAAGGCTTTTGGCATTTGCTTTGGCTTTCGTACACCTTGTTTATTTTTTTTAGGCATTGAGAATTCTGTGTCAGTTATTATAGATGCTTAGTGTTGTCCTAATCAGCCTGAATGGCTGGTTATGTGTAGAAAATGCATGATTCATGCCTAGTTTAGATTTTTTATGATGTATTGTTCTAGGTAGTGTTTAGATCTCACTCATTAAAAAAAAAAAAAATATTTCTATTTTTGATTAAAAGAGCTTAATTAATATTAGTAAGAACAAAAAAAAATTAAAAATAACAACAAAAAAAATTAATAAATTCAAATTAACTAAAAAAAATAACATATTAGTAAATATAATAGAAAAAAAATAATTAATCAAAAAAAAATTATTTCTATTAGTTAATTAATTTTTATTTTATTATATAATTAGTATATAATAAAAATGCCAAAAAAATTAAAAATTAACTTCAAATTTTTGAAGTAAAATTAACATTTACAAATCTGAAAAAATTGACATTACCAATTTGTATTTATCAGCCAAAAACCACAAACATATTAGAATTTTAATTCACAACATAATAAAAGATTCAATATAACTGGTCACATATAGTAAGTACATAAATTGCACTTAGCTGGAGTCCTTTGTTTTGACTCTGTATACTAGGTAGGGATTGGACTGCACTTGTTAAATATTAATAAAAAAAAAGATTTAATAGAATTACCAATTAAAACAATTATTAAATACTTAAAAACTGAAATAAAAGATCAATTACCAACTACTGTTTTATACTTTTTACAACTTTGTAAATATGTAAATATTATATCACAAATTATTTACAGGAAATAAAAATATTATTTGTTATAACCAAAACAATTAAAGCAAATAAACTTAAAGAATCTAAACTTACTTTAATGTATACAAATTAAACTGTTGTTTAATAAATATATGTATATTTTTGCAAACAAAAATAAATTTAGAAGAACAAATATATTTAATATTAAATAAAAACAAGAGATACAATATTAATTAAACAGAAAACATATTAAATACTATTCACCAATTATAAAATTATTTGCTAAAAAATTGACTAAATTTTGAACAATAATTTAATCCAATTATTTATAAGTTCATAGTTATTATTAATAATACTTTTTAGAAAAAAATGAAAAAATCTATCTTTGTGTAAATTACAAAAAACTTATTAATATTATTTAAGATAACAATTATTTAACTCTATGCATTTAAAAATTGTTTAATGTATTTAACAAAAAAAAATAATTCTTAATATTGAACTTAAATAGTAATTATTTGTTAATAATTATGAATTCAGTTAACAAAAAAAAGACAACATTTATCACAAGAAAAAAAAACTTCAAATTTAATATTGTTACAGATAATTATTTGGAGTGTTGGAACAAATAACAAACTTGTAATTTGGTGTTTAATAGTTGATGATGTTGGTAATTTCTAAAAATTTTGAAGTCTGAAAGTTTTGGTTAAGTTTTTTATATAATAAACAAAAATTCAATTGATGGTTTTTTTTGTGAATTTTTTTCTTCAATGTGATGACTAGTTTAATCTAACAGTCATGTTCTTTTGGTAAGCTATTTTTAAATTTCTACTTTTATTTCTGGATTTTTTACCAGGCTATTCTTAATATTAAATATTCAGTACTTAATTCCTTTAATTAATTAGCAAACAACAAAAAAATAAAACCAAAAAAAATAAAAGAAAATAAAAGAAATAAAAGAAAATAAGAAATTAGTATTCTATTAATAACTATGATCAAAAGCTATTAATCTAGTGTAGTTAAGTGTTAGATTCTATTAAAATAGAGTATTAATAGAGTAAAAATAATTAATACTTCTTAATCAAGTGATAATAACATAAATTTAAGTAATAATTAATATTTTATTAATATGTGATTTGATTTTACTTCAAATTATAAAAAACTATCTTTTGAAGAAAAGAGTTTTGAGTAATTAATGAGTTTCAACTAATTGTTAGTATTGATTTTGTTTTTTCTGTTTTTAATACTCTCACTATATATACATATTTTTTGTTATATAATATCTCATAGTTTTTTAAGCAATATGCTCTATTTTCTCTAATAATATGCTTATTGTTAAGCAATATGCTATAATTTTCTGACAATGTGCTTATTGCTAAACAGTATACCATAATTTACTAATAATATGTCATAATTTTCTGATATTATGCTTATTTACTAAGTATTATTCTTTTATTGATTTATTTTTCTATCTGTTTTTCTATTTTTCTTTCTTGTATTTTTTCTATGAATAATAATATATGTTTTTTGGCTTAACCAATACACCAACCACTTTCTAATAACTAATAAAAATTGTTTATATAAAAATACTATAAAAATTAATAGTTATATACTTAGATAACACAAATATATTTTCTAAAACATTTGATAATTATCTTTATTATTTTTAATAAATATTCATAAGATTAAAAAAAGTTGGATTAAAGTTAAATACTACTAAATACTTTTTTAAAAAGACAAAGCTCAAGTTTTTAAAACATATTATTAATAAAAACAGTATTAAAACAGATTCAGACAAAATTAAAAAAGTTAAAAACTTTTTAATATCAACAAATTTTATAAAACTAAGAATATTTCTGAAATTTGCTAAATATTATTATTGCTTTATCCACAATTTTTTTAAATTGGCTCAACTATTTTATTAGCTCTAAACAAAAAACACAAAATATAAATAGACTGAACAATAATAAAAAACTTTTAATATACTAAGAAAAAAGTCTGTTTAAGTTTTAGTATTAATTTATTCAGATTATAATAAATACATTAGGCCAAGCATTAAAAGCAGTTCTATTACAATAAAAATCTAATAAATAAAAATATTTAATAGTATATATTAACTGAAATTTAAGTCTAGCCAAAAAAAATTATAACACTTTAGCAGTAAAATATTTAATTATCTACTAAACTGTAATAAAATAAAAAAAGTATTTAAGTCAAAAATTTGATATCTATACAAACCACAAAAAATTAACATTAATTTAAAAACAAAAATTTGGAAATAATTATCATATAAAATAGAAGATAAAATTGTTATTATTTAAATATATAATACATTATAAAAAAAAAAAAAAAATGTTGATAAATTGTTTAGAATAAGAATATCATAAACCAAAAATAAGTTAAAAAATAAATATACAAAAATACTAACAATTATAATATTATATTATTAATTAAAAATTCAAGAAGAAATTATTTCAGAATAAATAAAATTATCTAAAACAACAAATAAAATATTTTATTACTTACTAAAATATATTATATTAGAAAAACAAAAAAAAGCCAAACCAATTATTTAGAATAATTACATAACCAAAAAAAGAGATAATACTATTTAATATGTACTTAAAACCAATAACAAGATATTTCTATAAAAAAACTATAATTAAAAAAACCAAAAACCAATACTACTAGTTATTAATATATTCAAATATTATTTAATATGTTTAAAATTATAATGTTTGTCAAAAAAAAAGAATAAAATTCAGTAAATTATTAAAACTAATTAAAATAAGACAGTTATTTAAGTAGATTAAATTTATCTTAATAAGATTACTAATAATTATTAGCAAAGGTAACAGATATATAGCAATAACAATAAATTATTTTACTAAATAGCCAAAAGTTAAAATCATTCAACGAATTAATACAGAAACTATAACAGAATTTATGCACCAAAAACTGTTTTATTATTATGAATATTCAAAAAAATTATTATTAAATTAAAAACTCATTTTATAAACAAAATCTTAATAAAATTAAATTAAAGATTTAAAATAAAAAAATTATTATTATTATTATTATTATATTATTTACAACAAATAACTTAGTTAAAAAGTTTAACAGAATATTAAGTAAAACAATAGCCAAAATTAATTAAGAAAATTAAAATAAATATAACTTATTTATATTATCTATATTATTTGCTTATTAAATAAAGCAAGATACTATTTAGACAATATTATTTAAATTAATCTATAGTAGAACAACAATACTATTAATTGAGATAAATATTCAAACAAATTTAGCTAAACCAATAACAAAAGCTAATTTTTAAGCAATATTGTTACAAAAAATATATGATTTAATAAAAACACTAAAAAATAAATAAAAAAAAGCAGTTAATAATATTTAAAAATTACAATTAGATAAACCAGTTGAATTTAAAATTAAAAACAAATATTTTTATATTGTACTAAGGCAAAAAAACAATAAAGTAGAAAGTTTAATCTCAAATAAGATGAATTATTTTATATTAAAAAAATTTTGGAAAATAAAACATACAAATTAAGATAAAACAATAATATTTTAATTAAAAAAGCACATAGTAATTAATTTACACTATATTATAACAGAATATTATTAATTATTAATAATATTTCACAATTAAAAATATAAAAACCCAATATACATAACAAAAAAGAAACAAAAATAATAAAAATTACTGATAATATTCACTTTATTACACAAAAATTGTTTTAACCTATAAAATATTGAAAGTTAAACATAAAAATAACAATTAATAAATAAAGTATCTAACACAAAAACACAGAAAAAAACAAAAACTTCAAAACAATTTACAGTACTAAGTACACTTACTATTTAAAAATATAATAAATAAAATAATAAGAAAAATAAAAACAATATTAAAAAATTTAATGATAACTGCAGTATATTAGAAAATAAACAAAAAAAATTAGAATTAATAAATACAACAATTTTTTAAGAACTTTTGCTATTACTACTTAGAAAAACAACTAAATCTTCAAAACTTGTATATAAATAAAACCAAGTAAATATTTAATTTAATTATATTACAGCAGATAAAACAATTTGTAAAAAATAATAGCTTAACTACATATGTGAAAACAATCTATTAATTATAAACAAGATTTTAAAATTGTGTAAAAATATTATTATATATTTAATAATAAACATAGTAACAATCAACTAGTATAAAAAAATTACTAATATTTAATTCAAAAAATTATGAGCCAGAATTGCCAATACAATTCTAGAAAAAATAATAATAAAGTTAATTTAAGAAAAAAATCTGGATAATTTCAACAAAACTTAATATTAAAAAAAAACATATTATTATTTATATAATAACAAAAAATAATAAGTTAGATAAATAACCAATTAAAAATAGGCATAATAAAAAAGAAATTTCAGAATTTTAGTAATACTTTTAGTAAAAATTACAAGATTCCAAAATTTTAGAAGATTTTAAGAAAGCTTATATAATGAAAATTATGTATATATAGCAATAAAAATAGAAAAAAAAAGACAAACAAGAATCTAAAACTTAGTTTTTTTTTAAAAAAATTAATTTGTTATTACTTAAAGTAAAATTATCTATTTATTAATAAAATTATCAATTACTATTTGATTTATGTTATTATTATTACTTAATTGAATTATTTACTATTTTTTGCCATTTCAGCAATTTATGCTAATAATAATTAATACTTAACTATACTAAAACAATAATTCTTGATTATAATTATTATTAAAATACTAATTTTTTTATTTTTTTTATTTTTTTTTATTTTGTTTGTTATGTTTGCTAAAATTAATTAAAAAAAACATTAAGATTATAATGTCAGAAATTATTGGTAAAAAATAATAAGACAAAATATAGATTAAATAATATTAATTACTTATTAGAAGAATATATTTATTAAAATAAACTAGTTACTATATCAAAGAATTAAATATCAAGTATTATTAACTATTTGCTATTGAATTTTTGTTTATTATATAAAAAACTTAACCAAAATTTTCAAATTATGAAAACTTTTAAAACTTATTTTCATAATTATTTATTTAGTACCAAGTTATAAATTTGTTATTTATTCTAATATCTAAATAATTATCTATAATAATATTTATATTAGCTTTTGTTTTAAAAGCTTGTTGTTAGATATTTGTTTATTTGTATTACATATTTTTTGCTTAAAGTTAGTAAAATAACTAAATATTTGCTGAGAAGTTTTTAATAAATTGTTAATAATATCTAGTTAATTTTAAAAACTTTTAAGTTTTATTAAGTTTTAAGATTTTGGAAAGTTTTTAATTATTTTAATTTTGTTTAAATTAGTTTTAATGTCTTTTTTTTCAAATATATGTTTTAAAAATTTGAGTTTTGTTTTTTTGTAAAAGTATTTATTAGTATTTAAATTTAATCTAATATATAAAAATCTTTTGAATACTTGTTATAAATAATATAAATATTTATTAAATGTTTTTAAGAATATATTAATATTATTTAAATATACAATTACTAATTTTTATAATATACTAAAGTAAACAATTTTTATTAATCATTAGAATATAATAAATATATTGGTTATACTAAATAGTATTACTTAAATTTAAAGTTTTTTTTATTGATTGTAATGTTATTTTTTTTTTGTTATTTGAATTTATAGCTATTTATTAATATTTACTGTTTAAAATCAATATAGAAAACTATTTATTTTTATTAAATAAGTCAAATAATTTTTGAATTAATAGTATTAAATAATTATTATTATAAGTAATACTATTAAGTTTGTAATAATTTATATAAAACTGGATTTTGTTATTTTTTTTGTATTAGTATTACTAATAATAATTATAGATTCATAGATAATTAAATTAATTTACTGTTTAATATTTAATTAATTTTTTTTTAATGATATTATAATTGGCTAATAATATTTTATATATTTTTTACTTAATTAGTATTATATTTTCAGTTTTAATTTTATGTTAAATTATATTAGTTCTCTTAAACTTATTTTTACTTATAAAAATATTGATATATTGTTTGAGCAATACTTAAAATTGTATTTTTTGGAATTATTCTAAGTTTTTTAAGTTTATTTGTTTTAGTTATTCTAATTAAAACAAATAATATTTACTTTTTTAAATCTAAATTTGTAATATAAAATCTACATATCCATATCACGTTTGGACCTCAATTGTTAAACATAATAAAAAAAAAATATCCATATAATTAGTTAAAATTTATAATATTGGTTAGTTGGTTTTTAATTTTTGAATTTAAATATTTAATAATAGTGTTAACTGTAATTTTTACATAATTTTTTGTGTTGTTAAAAATTAAAATTCTGAAAGATTTTGGCTTTTAGCTGATATATATAAGTTGATAATAGCAATAATTTTATTTTGATATCTTTCTGATTTTATTTTAAAAATCTGTAATTAATTTTTAATTTTTCTGAATATTTTTAATAAGTATTTGTAATATAATAAAATAGAAATAATATGTAAAAATAATTTTTTTCTGGTCAATAGTTTTCTCTGTTATATTAATAAATATATTAAATTTTTCAATTAATTTAAATTTATTAATCTCTTTGGTAATAATTTTTAATTCTTTTTTTATTCTTATTAAATCTTTAATCAAAGATAAAAATATAGTTTGTGCTATTTTTTTTAATTCTATTTTATAAACTTTATCTAAATTATTTTGTAATATAACAACAATATTTTTTACATATTTAGTATTAATTGTTTTTTTTTATAGTAATTTTTTTTCTTGTTAAACTAAATTTAAATATTAATTAAATCATAATTATTGTTAACATTTTTAATATTAACTTTAAATTTATATTGGTAAGTAAATAAAATTATAAATTATAAAAACTTGTTCTGAATATTTAAGATTAAATTTAATATTTGTTATATGTGCTTTTTTAGACATAATGTTTTTATTATTTTTGTTAAACTATTTAAATTTCTGTTTTTTTGATAAGTTGAGAAATGTTATATGTTGTTTAGTTTTAAAAGTAATATTTAAATTTTTGTTAGATTTGAAAATAATGTTTGAATCAAGATTAAGTTTTAATTTCAATTTATTAGCTTTATTGATTGGCTTGTTAATTTTGAAAATCAAATAAATAATCTATAATAATAAATAATAAACAAAATTACAATTATTATAATATTTAAATTAACATAAAATAAGATAGTATTTACAGAATTAAATATTAAGACTAATAAGTTTTTGTTTTTGTTTTTTTTAGATTAATGCTAGTAATCAGTAATATTTATTGAACTTTACAAAATTGTTAAACATAACAAAAAACAAGTTTTAAGTTAATTTTTTTTTAAATTTTTTTTTGATTATATGTATTTTTATTTAGTAGTTGTTATTTTTTAAATTTTGTTTTTATTATACAAATATTTTTTCAATTATTTAAGAGCATAATTATAAATTGTATTTATTAATATTATTATAGATTAACTTAGTAAGTAGTATTATAATATTTTGTATTTGTGATTTAGAAATAAAACTATTTTTAAAGTGAAAATAAGAACTTAAAGATCTTTTAAATATATTTGTTTTTCTATTAAATCTGTCTATTAATTTTTAAAGAGCTGTTGTAATTTAGTTTTATCTATTAAGTTCTTTAGTTATAAGATACAAAAATATTGTTTTAGCAGTCATATAGTTGTAATTGTTTATTTTGTACTAATTAAGTACAATCATTAAAATTTAATAGTATTTTTATATTTTTTTAATAAGCTAACAAGATAAAATTAATATATTTAAACTTAAAAAAAGCTTTTTTTTTATCAGATTATTATAAAGTTTATTTTTAAGATAGTTGATTTTCAATATTGTTATTTTTCAAGAATAAACAAAATAAAATAAAATAAAAATGAAATTAGTATTCTATTAATTATTATAATTAAGAGTAATTAGTCTAAGTTATTAAAGTTCTAAAAACATTTATGCTAATTGTATTTAATCTGAAATAAAAATAAATAAAACAAATAATTGGATTCTAATAAGTTCCAAAATTATAAAATTAAGAATTAAATAAAAATATTTTATTTTATTTGATAAAAATATAAGAAAAAAAAATCAGTTTTTATTCTTTAAATATAATTTAAAGTGAATTTAATTCTGTCTTTTTCTGTTTGTTATTACTATTTATTTTTATAAATATTTTTTAGTTTTATATAATTGTTTTCAATTGCTTATTATTGTTAATTATTGTTTATTATACTAATTATTGTTTTATTTTTTTATGTTATAACTAATATTTTATACTATTTTTAATTATTTTATATTATTATATATTATTTTATATTATTGTATATTATTTCATATTATTGTGTATTATTTTGTATTATTATATATTAATCATGTTTTTTAATAAAGTTTTAATTAGTTTTTTTACTTAAATAATAATAATATTTTTTTAAAATTAAGTTTTTGTAAAATTATATATATCTTTAAAAGTTGTTTATTTTATATAATATTTAAGTATTGTATTAAATATTGCTTTTTATGGTTTTTTAAACTAAAGATTGTTTATTTGTTTAATGTTGTTAATCTTAATTGCTTTTATTAAACTGTTTAATAATATGACTAAATATTATTTAAATATTAAATATAATTAATAAGTTATTTTATAATATAATATTATTTTTAAAAAGCTGTTAGGATTTGTGTTTTTGGTTCTTTTTTTATAGTAAACTTTATATAAAAATTGTTGTAAATAGGTGTTCTATTTTGTACATTTTTTTTTAGTTGTAGTTTATTAAACAATCAGATTAATTTTTTATAATTAATATATAAATTAAAAGATTAACAAAGATAATATCTTTAATTTTATATAGTTTAATAAATAGTAAGACATTTTAAGTTAATAGTACTATATATTTTTTTGGCTAAGTTTGTACTACAACTAGCATAAATAATCAGATATTTTCAGTTATTAAGCCCAATTTGTAATAAAACAGCTTCTAAAACATTTTTTAAAATATTTATAGCTATAATAAATTGTTTTTTAAAATTTAAGTACATTAAAACTAAAGTTTTAATAAATTAGTATTTGAAATAGTTAAAAACTTTTTTTTAATTATTTTTTACATATATAAAACATATTTTAAAAGCAAATAATAGAAGAGTTTGGTAATATTTAAAAAGTCTTTAATAAATTTACAATAGTATTTAACAAGTTCTAAAAATTTTTATAGTTTTTTTAAATTAATAGATGCTAGAAAATTTTTAACTTTTTAGACTTTTTTTGAATTAAGTTTTACTTTGTTTTTTTTAATTATATGTTTTAAGAATTATAGTTTAGTTTTTTTAAAGAAGCATTTGTTTAAATTAAGCTTAAATTTAATATTTTAAAAGTAATTAAATACTTATTAAAAATAAAATAGATGATTATTAAATGTTTTTAAAAATATTTTGGTGTTATTCAAGTAAATAAAAACTAATTTTTAAAAAATTTCTTTATATATAGCATTTATTAGATATTAAAAAATGACTTGAATATTGTAAAATTCAAAAAACATAATATTAAATTTAAAGTTTTTATTTCGAATAGTAAAAACAGTTTTTTTTTATTGATTAAGTTTATTTTAATTTGTTAATATTTACTGGCCAAATCTAATAATAAAAACCATTTTTTTTTAAATTATTTAAATAAATATAATTAAATAACTGTTTTTTTGAATAATACTATTAAGTTTTTAATAATTAATATAAACATATTTTTTCGTTTTTTTTATAATAAAAATAACAAGTAAAAACCATAAACTTAAAAATTTTTTAATTAAACTATTATTTAATATTTACTGTATTTCATTTTTTATCAAGTTGTTTTCCTTAGGAGTAATTTAATAAACATTTTGTTTAATAAGTTTGGTATCTTTAATATTGGTTTTATGTTTTACAATATTAATTTATTTGAATTTATTCTTATTAATAAAAATATTAACATATTAATATAACAGAATTTCGAGTTATATTTGTTAAAATATGCTTAAATTCTCAAGATTAAGTTTTAAATTTCTTTTAAAGTAAACAAATAGCTTTCCTTTGACAAATTTTATACTTGTAAAATGATATTACAATATAAAACAGTTAAACAAAATCAAAAATAAATTGGAGTTTTTAAGATTTATAAATATTTGCAGTTATAGAATTAATAAAAGTTTTATTAGAAATTTTAATAATATTATTTATTAAATTGTAAATAAAAATCTTAAAATATTTATAAGACTTTGCAAATATATAGAAATTTGTAATATTGGTCAGATAACAAACTTTTAAACAACTTTAAACAATAAAAATTTGTTTTGAGTTTTTTGTTTAACTTTTATAATATATTATTAATAAAATAAAATTAAAACTACAATATTAATATAAATAAATTTTTTTATATTACTTAATTTTTTTATAAAGTTGATTTGTATATTTTTTTACTAAATTTAAATCTTTAGATTTTTTAACAGTAAAACTTAATTTTTTTTAGATATTTATTAAAGTAAGTTGAAAGATTTTAATAAGAAATAAGAAAATAACTTAAGTAATTTTTTCTTGTAATTTAATAATATAGGATTTATTATAATTGTTTTAAAGTATTATAATAATGTTTTAAAGTATTACAATAACGTTTTTAGTATATTTAGTGTTAATTATTCTTTTTTTAATATCAATTTTTTTGTTTACAAGACTTAAACATAAAATAATTTGAACTATTGTATTTTAAAAATAATTTAAAATCTATTTTTATAAAAAAATAAAACACTATAATTAGTAAAGATTGCTTTAAATATCTTAAATTAAATCTGATATTACTAGTATGTGCTTATTTTAAACAGATTTTTTTATTATTATTATATTATTATTTTAGTTTTAGTTCTTTAAAAAAATCCAAATAAAAAAAATATTATTTAATTTTAAGAGTTATATTTAATTCTTAAAATAAAATGTTTTCTTTATTTAATTTAAATTTTTTTTAAATTTTTTAAGTTCAAAAATTAGATATAGAATTCAAAATAATAGATTAAATAAAAAATCATATTTGTTACAATATTTAAAGTAACAAAAAATTAAACAGTATTTATACAATTGAATATTAAAACTAATTAATCTCTTTTTTTGTTTTTTTTGAATAAAAATAAAATCTTAATAATATTTCTAGAATGTTTTTTGATTATTGATAAAAAAATCATTCATATTTAGTACAATAATTAGTGTATTTTTGATAATATAGATCTTTTTAACAATTATACTTTTCTATTTTGCTGTTGCTATTCTTTAAATTTTTGTTTTTATTATAATTTAATTAATTGATTGCTTATTTATATATAGTAGTAAATAAAGTTTTTTTACATGCTTAATTATTAATAAAAATAGTATATTAATATGATTTATTATATGTTTTTTCTTTATTAACAATATTATTTCATATTTTTTTATTTGACAAATTTTTTTTACAAATAAAATATAATTTATTGTTTTATTTGTTTTGTTGTTTAGAACATCTAAATTATTTTAATATATATAATTAACAGTAATATTTGATAGCTATTAACATATTTTATTATTTTTAATACATATATTTATTGATAATAGCTTTTTTTTATAGTCAATATATACTAGTTTTGATTAACAATATGACTGATTTCTTTAATTTTATAAAGCATAAATAAACATCAATATTTGTGATTTTTTTTCAATTTCTTTTTTTTTTTTTTTAGATAAATAGTAATAATAAGTTAATGTAAAATTTATTGGCCCAAAAAATTTGATAAGTTTTCAAAATAAGTTGTATTAAAGATTTTTTAAATTTGATTAAGGATTATTCAAATATTACTGTTTTAAAATATTTACAAGTAATAAATATTTGAATATATTGGTCATTAAAAATAATTTATAGCTTTTATATGTTTTTGTTAAAAATAATATGAATTTTAGTTAATTAATTATTTTTAACTAATGCTTAATATTAAATTGTTTTCATAACAAAAACTTTGATAAGAATTTTAATTCTATTAGTTTTAAAAAAAATATATTAATTTTTTTAATTAATATTTTGGTGTTTTTATTAATAGTAATAATCTAAATAGTAACAACATGATTAACTTGATAACTTAATTAATTTATAAATTGTTTTTTTTAAAAAATACAATATTATTAAAATTTTGGATTTTAAAAAAATCAAAATAGACAGCTTGGTTTAAACATTTGTTAATAATGTTTAAGATAGTAAATTATTGCAATTTATATTTTAAAATACAAATATTGATTGTAATTGAGTTCTGGTGTAATTTTTTTAGTTATAATTATAGTCAATTGCTTAGAATTTTGAATTATTGTATTAAAAAATCTAATACTAAAATTGTAATTACATTAACAATTGAGTTTGTTGGTAATAATTTAATAATTATTATAATAAATATTGTAATAACTAATACTAAAAAAATAGATATTAATATTTTATTGATTATATATATTTTAATTATTGTTAATATTAATTTTTATAACTTTAATTCAACATTTTTTTCAGCAATTTTTAATAATATAGCCAGTTTTTTAATAATAATAATAGTTACAAGAATCTTGTTTCTATGGCTATTGTTATTATTAACATTATTATTATTATTAATATTTTAAACTGTGTTTATTTTTTCAATTTGTAATAGTTAATAAGTTTCTGAATTTTTAACAAAAAATTTTTCAATTTTTTGAGTTAATTTTTTACTTAATTGAATAAATTTTGTATTAATATTGAAATTTTTATTTATAGCTAAGTTAATAACTTGAGTGTGACTTACTTCTTGTTTAATAAATTTAAAATTATAATCAAATTTTATAAACTTATTAAATAGTAAAACTTAATGATTTAAAAAATATTATTTTTTAATTTTTTGATAAATTAATTCAAAATTTAAACAGAAATGTAGCAATTTATTTTAATAACTTGAATTTAATAGAAAACCTAATTAAATTGGCCAAAATAAATAGTAATAACTTTATGGTTTTTTTGTTTTATTATATTAAATTGGTTTTGTAATCTGATTAAAATATTTAAATTACAAGAAATGCAATTTTGAAAACAGCAAAGTTGGTGGTTTTTTTAGAAAGATTTTGATATCATAAGTTAACTGTTTTAATTAAAAAAAATAAAGCTTAGATAGTTTTTATATTATTTTAATTGTTAATAGTAATTACTTTTTTAGTTTTTACAATTTAAGTATAAATATTTTTTTCTTTATCAGAAAATTTTTTTAGTTTGATAATATCTTAATAAATTATAATAAAATTAATAAAAAGTTATTTTATTAAAGATAATAATAAAACTAATAAAAATATACTGAATTTTTTAGTTATTGCATATTATTTTTTTTATTAATTATTGAAATAGATTAAAACAAAGAACTTTTTTTTAACAAAATAATTATTAATTTGGCCAGTTGTTATAATTGTTGTTGTTTTCAAAAAATAATATTTTTAAAAACTGTAGTTGTTATAGTAAGATTTTTAAATAAAATTTTATATTTTTTCAATAATTTAGTTCAAAAAATTTTATTAAAATCTTAAAAATAAAGATTTTTAAAAGTCTGTAAAGTTTTTAATTATAATTTAATAGATTAATTAAACAGAATTCTACTTTCTAAAGTTTAATAATATAATAATATTGTTGATAAAAAAAATTTTGATTTTTTACTAATAATAAGTCAAGATTTTTTTTAAGTAAACTGTTGCTAAATATTGCTTTTAATATTGAATTCTAATTTTTTAGAGTTTGCTTTTATATTATAATTTTTTTATAATTAAGAATATTAATATTTAATATATTTTTCAATTTTTTTATTAATAAGAAAAAAAGTTTTTGTTATTGTTTTTTTTATAATTACAGTTAAATAAAATAATAAATTCTGGTATATTTGATTTTTAAGTTTTCTAATGTTGGTTGTTTTGCTTAAATAATAGTTAATTTTGATTTGTATATAGTAAAAAATTTTATTTTTAGCTGTAAATGTTTTTTTTGGTATTTTTAAATTTTTTCAAAAGTATTAGTATAGAGTTTTTTTAAAAGATAAGTGATTTTTTTTAACAGTTTTAATAATTATTATTTTGTTTAATTGTTAAAATGCTTTGTTTCTGTGAATTTTATAATTTTACAGAAAATACCAAATGTTATAGATAAATTTAATATATGATATTATAATGTTTAATGTTCATAATTTAAGAATAAAAGCCATTTTTAAAGTAAAAATAAGAGCTTAAAAATCTTTTAGATATATTTGTTTTCTTATTAAATTAGTTTATTAGTTTCTAAAAATTAATTTAGTTTTATTTATTGAGTTTTTTGGTTATAAGATACAAAGATGTTGTCTTAATAGTTATATAGTTGTAGTTGTTTATTTTATGCTAATTAATCACAATTACTAAAATCTAATAGTATCTTTATACATTTTTAATAAGCTAACAAAATAAAATTAATATATTCAAACTTAAAAAAAGTTTTTTTCTTTTATGAAACTATTATAAAGTCTAATTTTAAGACAATTAATTTTAATATTGTCATTTTTCAAGAATAAAAAAATAAAATAAAATAAAATAATTAGTAGTTTAACCAATTCAAAATTTTTGGTTAACATAATTACTGCTTAAAAATTAATTAAACATGATAAATATACTTTTTGTAAAAAACTATTGTATAGTTTTCAAATAAACTGGTTTAAGATTTGGAGTATAGTAAAATAACTTGTGTTAATAATTTGTATTTAATACAAATTTTAATAAAAATATTTAAGATAAGTTGTAACTACTTTATTTTTTTTTGTTTTATAATAGTAAAATAAGCTTAAAGTTAATTAATAATAATAATATTATTAATATTGTAAAAAAGCTAATTTAAATATGAAAAAATTGTTTGGTTTTGCTGTTAAACTTTAGTATTATAAATTAGCAGTATTTTAAAAAAAGTAATAAATTACTTAAAAAACTCTAATATTGTTTTAGCCATTAGTTACAATTATTATTTTAATGTTATTTAATTATAATTAAATATTGAAATTTTGTTAATGAATTTTTTAATTTTAATAATTAAAACATATTATTAATGCTATTAATAAGAGATATAAAATAAGTAGTAAATAAATTTTAATAATATAAATGCCAATAATAAAGTTATAAGTACAGCTAATAATAAGTTTTTTGATACAGTTACTGTTGAATTTGCAAAAATTGGTTTTTAATTTATTTTTAAAGTTTAATTTGTTGAAGTTTAAATTATAATAAATTATAAAATCGAATTTTTTTCTGATTTTTTCTGATTTTTATTTTTATTTTCTGAATTAGTATTTTTTATTTACTAATAAATCCATAAATTAGAGATATTAATAGTAATTAAAAAGTTAATAACATAAATAGTTATAACTTGAATTTTTAAAAAATTTGCTGTATTTTTTTAGTAAATTAGAATTTTTGAAAATAAAATTATAAACTTTGGAATTGTGTAGTAAAAAATAATATATTTTTTTCTGAAATTTAAATTGCGTTTTTGGAAATATAATAATATAATAAATTTGTGAATGATACGATTCGCAATTTTTTCTTAAACTTTTTTTAAAATAATTATTAAGATTTTTAATTTGTTTTTTTTTATTAAAGATTATTGAAAAAAATTTTAAATATATTAATTTTCCAATTTATTTCTATAATTATTAACATAAAATTATAATTTATGTTGTAATAATTTTTTGTAATAATTTTTTTTGGCTGTTTTTGAATTTTCAGTTTTGTTTAAAAATGTATAATCTTTTTATTAATAAAAAATTAAAGACTAATTCAATTAAAAGACTATTGTTAATTAATTCTAAATATTCTTGGTATATTAAAATAAAAATTTTACAAATTTAAAGTAGTTTATTTTTGTGAATTTTGATTTTATTATTTTTGTTAATTATATTTAATAATGTTTTTGTTTTTTGTAAATTATATTTTACAAAAAGCACTAAATTTATGGTAATTTTTAATGTTATATATAATTTTATAATTTAGTATTAAAATAATATTTAATAATCTAAAACTTTTGAGTAGATTTAAAAATTTTAATAGTTAAGTCTTTTGTATAATAAATAAAAATTTACTAATAATAAATAATACTTAATTTTTAACTTTTTTAGCATAGTAATAAATTTATTTTGATGTTTTTACTTTTTTAGTAAACAATCTTATTTTTATTAAATATTTTTTAATGTTATAAACTTTGTTTTTTTTAATCAATTAATAATTTCATAAATATTACAAAATAATAAAAAATAAAATAAAATAAAATAAAATAAAAAATATTAATATTTTATTAATAATTATAATTAAGAGCTATTATTATAATATAATTAAATTTTTTAATAAATATAATTAATATTTATATTTTAAATTGTATTAAAAATAAACAATAAATAAATTTACAATAAATATATTGATTACATATAACTTAAATAAAATATTAATAATTAAAATATAATAATTATGATTTTTATTAACTATTTTAAGTAATAAATTTTTAATTGTTAAAATAAATTGGATAAAAAAAATTATTTTTTTGTTTTTAAAACTATTTTTATATATATATAAATTTTTTTTTTTATTAAATTTAATGAGTGAAGTCCAAACACTGCCTAGTGACAATACATCAAAATAATAATCTATACTAGGTGTGAATTATGTTTTTACTACATGTGACTAGCCATTCAAGCCAACTAAGACTACACTATATACTCACAGACACAGAAACCAAATCACCTATACCTAAAAAAAACTAACAGGAACTACACAACCCAAAACTAACACCAAATGCATCATCAATACCAAACAGTCTAATCACATAGGCCAAAAGCATTGACATGCCACCAGACACTAAGACAAGAATCAAACCATTGTGAGGGATCAAATCATGTTTCTTCATAAAAGCTTGATGCTTAGAGCAGACCAGCTAAATATTATTCCTAAAAGACAAGCACAAACTGCAAACAAACTCAACCATCTTATCAGATGCAGTTTTAGAGTCATCAAAGCAGGAAGCGGCCTTCTGGTACCAATCTACGAGCACAAAATCTTTGCACAGAAAAGCAACCAGACTCAAATTAGTCAAACAATCAGATAACATTTGTAACACAAGAGACGAGGTATAGGATAGACCAAAAACAATTCTCCAAGCAGAAGCAAAATCAACAAACAATTGGAGCCAAGCAGTTGCATCAAATGCACAAGAAAACACATGGTCTGACACTTCAATATTGCCACAATACAAACACACTACACTGGGGTAACATTTATCATAGAGGTGTTTGTGAATATTAATAGGCAGTCTATGATGTAAAGCTTTCATAAAATAGAAATGGGAGCCAGCAGAGTGACAACTCATAAAGCCAGCAGCCATATGAGAGTCAAGATGCCAAACAAGGAACAATCTAGACCAATCAATATTTGGAAGCAGATGACTGTCCACAATTTTGATGTCAGAGCCTAATTCCCAGTATGTGCGATAGATAGACCAAAAAACATTACAAACAAAGTGTCGAGAGTTATCAGAAACAATACTGTCATTTGCCAAAATAAAATACTTCTTGAACCAGAAGGGGGAGAGGAGGAGCCAGCTGGAATGAGAAGAGACACCAGCAAGCAAATTAGCTTGCACATTATTCATAACATCTGAGTGTTTTTTAATCTTATACCAGCCAATATTTAAATTTCTTTTACATATGATATCAACAATGTGTTAATGTTCGACCCAACATTTGTTTTAAAAATCTGAAACCAACAACAATAATTCAGCTCTACATATATCCAAGGCAGCTTGGCTGTCAGAGAATAAACAGACTGAACTTGAACTAGGCACACACTTAAAGACCAACACTATGGCTTAAAGCTCCACCAATATAGAAGACACCATACCAGTTACTTCCACTCCAAGACCTAAGTTAATGTCCTTGAAGAACACAGCAGTGCCAGCTTTCATATTAACACTCCCTAGGCCACAAAAAAAACCATCTGTGTACACAGAAAGGCTAGAGGCACCAACACTAAACAATCAATCATGCACTGTCTTAAACTTATGAGATTTAAGAATGTTCTTTGCAACAGCACTATTTGGAAGGGAAGAGCAAACATCAAGAGAACCAAAATTATGGAGATCCCAAATGGCAGCACCAAACCAGACAGGAACAGGACCATATAGATCAAGTCTCTTCCACTGCTTGAAAGTCTTCCAGTTGAAAACAGTTCCATTATGGCACCGAAGCTGCTCAACAAAAGCAATTTCATAATGACAAAAAGAGAAAAGACACCTGAAATACATAGATTTACTAAAGACACCAGATAAAAAAGTTCTACACTAAAAGTGAAAAACATTACACTTAAGATTGCCCAAAGATAAACCAAAACTAAGAAAGACCCAAACCACACCCACCAAGAAGTTGTTTAAAGGATTAACACTAATATGAACAAGGAAGCACAAGAGATGCACTGGATACCAACTCACAACCTGCAAGTTATGCGACCTATGCTTGAACAATTGGCCCAAAACTCTAACAAAGTTGGTGAAACACACCACAGCAGTGATCTTACCTTCAGCTTAGATCTGTTCAAAAATCTTTAAGCCATAAAATAAGGAATAGTGCAAAACATCATTAGGAAAGTCCAGAGGCAGACCCAATTTCAATTTCAGGCCCTTCCAAATTAAAACATCTCACTTTCGGCACACATTAGCAGAAATGAAGCTAAACTGAGTCCTATAATCAATGATAAAATAAAAAACAACCAAAACCAAATAAGAGAACTGTTTGTCTAAAATAGCTTTCCTTAGAACAAGATTGGCAAAAAACCGTACATCTGAATGCACTTTAGTCAGACTAAACTTAGATAACCTATTAGAGAAAAAAAAAATTCCCAGATATTGGTGAGATATTTTTTTTTTGGTGATGGATAAATTTTTATAATATAAAATTTCTAAAATTTTTATTAATTCTTATATTTTTTCTAAATTATTAAAATTTTTGACATTTCTAAAATTTTTGATATTTTTTTTAAATTTTTGATTGGCATTTTTAAATTTTTTTTGGTATTTTTAAATTCCTAATATTATGATTGGCTAATTTATGTTATAATTAATAATTGTTTTTGTTTTTCTTATTATTTTATAAGTAATAATATTTTTAATATTTTAAGTTAATTTGTTAATATTAATTTTAATTATTTGTACTGTGTTTTTATCAATTAAAATAAATTACTAAATACAAAAAAATTAACTTAATTTTAATTATTAAATTCTATTAATATTTTTTGTTATAATTTAATTAATTATATCTTAATTAATTTAATATTATTAAACTTAAATAATACTATATATATAGTTTTTACAAATGTTTTTACAAAAAATTTTTTAAATATTATAATCAGTTTTAATAAATGCTAATTTTATGACCACAACCAGAACAAAGAGTAAAAAAGCTACACCTGATATCTGTCCTGAAATATCTAATAAAATTTCAACCAGAGGAGCTCTCTCTGTTATAAAAGCAACTAGGCAGAATGTTTTGGAAGCCTTTTCCTTACCCAGTAATTGTAATAAGCTGCCTTTGGTAGCCACTGAAGCAACTTTCTCATCTTTGGCTGGTTTCTCATCAGTCAAAGTTCCTTCAAAGAGACACACTTGGGTTAGTTCCAGTGTTGCCTCCACTCTGACTAAGAGCCCAAAAGTTTTTAATAATAGACCAGTAAATAAGCTGGTCTTTCTTTCTATAGATTCAACACCTGGTGTTTTTAGCACCATCTTTTCAAAAAAATGGTCAAAAAGACCAAAAGTTCAGAAAAGTGGAGGCAGTTGCTTGCCTTTGTTATTGTTACACCGAACCCTTTTGTGGTTCCCAATGAGATTCTAGATGAGATCTCCATAGCATCATCTGGCATGTTGTCCAAGATGGGCCAAGATCAACCACTGGCTGTGTTGCCAAATATGGTGTCTTTTGGTAGATCATCACCAGTTTTAGAAGCAAAGCAATCTCTTCCTATTAGATCATCTGTTCTTGGGAACTGGGCTGATCAAATAGAAACTAAATCATCTCCTTCTCTAGTTTCTGGTGCTACTTCTGGTGGTGCTTGGGAGACTATTACTAATCATCAAAGGTTTGCTAAGTGGGTGGCCTTTATTCTAGTGCTTGGTGCTACTTTTAAGATCAAATTGGCTCATGTTAAGGCTGTTTTTCAGTCAGTACATGGTTTCTTGGATGCAAAGTCAGTATCAAAAAACAATGTGAAATTGTTTTGTGTGGAGTTTGCTTCTCAAGTGTCTTTGAAAGCTGCATTCTTAGTTGAGCTTACAAGCTCTGTACATTTGGCCATCCTTAAAATTGCCAAGTTTTTGGTAATTTCTGAGTCTGGTTCCCCTTTTGCTGCTGTTGTGCTGCACAATATGCTTTTGAGTATGTCTGCTGCTGACATTAAGACAGCTCTCAGTGTGTTTGGTAGTATCACTCATATTGTGCTGAAGTCTGTTAGTGTTTGGCAGTATGTGGTAGTTTATTTTGAAAAGTTGGACTCTGCTGTGTCTGCTTTGAATCATTGGTCAGTATTGGTGGGCAAGAATAGTGTTAGAATCCTTCTCTTGGTAAATCAAAATAAAACTATTTTGTCTCATGATAGATTTAAGGCCAAGTTGGTCAATCTTCTTTCTGGCTGTACTGCTTTTGAAATCAGTAATATGATTTCTCAGATTGGTGACCAGACTTGTTTCATTCCTTGGTCTCCTGATTCTGGTTATTGTCTTTGCTTCACTCTAGTTATATTTGGCTCCCAAGCTGATTTAGATCTTGCTGTTGCCAAAACTGATACACTTAGAAAGTGTCATATCTGGTGGGAGACTCTTAATTGTCGGTGTTGTTTTCAGTGTCAAGAAATAGATTACTTGGCTGTAGACTGTGAGGTTGCTTCATCTTCCTTTCCTAAGACTTCCAAGGTGTTCAAACCACATTTTGTTGGTTCTTTGTCTTATGCTAAGACATCTGCTCTCTCTGTTATGTCTGAATTTCCTCTTTTGGTGACTTTTGTCCCTCTTGTGGCTATTTTTGATCCTGCTGTTGGGTCCAGATTGGGCTCTTTGGAAAAACAAATTTCGATTTTGGCTGCTTTGATAGAGTCTATTGTTGAGTTTGTTGGCTCTTTGGTTGCCTTGGTATTTTGTCTCCTTGATAATAATGCTGTTAAAGCTGTTCAAATTGAGAAAAATCTCCTTTCTATGAAATATATTTTTAATAATTTTGCCAATCTTTTGGTTGGTGTGTTTAAGGATATTGCTTGTCTTAAATCTGAAGTTGACTTTGGTGACATGGATTATGATGATATGCAGGCTGCCAAATCTTTTTTTTTGAGTGAGAACACTGTTGAGCATGTTATAGTTTTGTGGCAAATGTCAGATGCTGAGATTAGGAGTAGTGTTGAATCTACTAGATTATTTCTTAGTGAGTTTATTTTTAATTCTAGAAATTTGAATGGTGTTATTGAAAAAATTCGTGTGTTGGAATTATTCCCATCTCTTATTGTTTTAGCTTAGTTAGTGTCTTGACTGACTTGGGTGGTTTGTCACATATAAAAAATGCGTGATTCACATCTAATTTGTAATTCCTTAGTAATGTATAGTATTAAATAGTGTTTGGGCACACTTTATTAAAACATAAAAAAAAAAAAAAAACTATAATCTAATTTATATAATTATTTATAGATTTTTTAAAATTATTATTTATTATTATATTATTATTATTATTTATTATATTTATAGTTTTTATTATTTTAAATTTAAATATAAAAGTTATATAAATTATTTTATCAAATTTTAAAGAAATAAATATTTTTTCAAATTATCTATACTTAAAAACAATTTTTTAATAGTTTTTAATTTATCTTAAGATAATTTGTTATTAATAATTAAGATAAAAATTTTTTAATAAGTATTTTAACCTTAATTTTTTTTAAAAAAAAGCATTTAAATTTTTACTAATTATATTAAAATTAATTAAACCAGAAAATTTAATAATTATTAAACAAGTTTTTATTTTAGATGTTTTAAAAGTCATATTAATATTAATTATATTTAAATTACTAAAATTATTAAAATTATAAACTATTATTTTAACCAAGTATTTTTCTTTTATGTTAATATTTTTTATTTTTGTTGTATTTTTAATATTAGTACTAAAATTAATTAAATTGAAAAGCCAATTTTATTACTGTTATTTTTTAAAAAAAACTTATTTTTATACTTTTTTTTTTACAAGTAAAGCTTTACTAATTAAGTTAAAGTTTATACTTTTTAAATTTTTTTTTAAATCTATTTTTTTATTAATAGTACTATTGGTCTTAAAAAAAGTTTTTAACAAATTTTATTTATTATTTAATGTAATTTTAAGAATAAATATTAAGTAAAAAGATGTTAAATTGTTATTTTAATTAAAAAAAAATTTTGTTAAATAAATTAAGATTAATAATTATTTGAAAAATTCGAAAAATAAGATTATAAATATTTTGGCAAATAAAACAATTAAATTTAATCTTTTATTATTATTTAAAATTAAAAAAATACATTAAAACTGGTTATATAATTTTGTTTAATAGTATTTATTATTTTGTTAAAAAATTGTTTAATTTTATTAATAATATTTAATAAAAAACCAATATATAATTTGGTATATTAATATATTTTTAATAATTAATTAAAAAATTATTGATTTTATACATATATAATAAAAGTTTATATAAAAAAACTGTTAATTATAACAAAAAAAAAGCTGTATAATCTTAAATATTTAAATATTTTATGTATTAAATATAAATTATTAAAAAAACTGTATTTAAAAAATATGCAAATACTTAAACAATTATATTTAATATTTTAATTGTTAATTTTATTATAATATAAATATTATATAATATTTAAAAAAAATAAGTATTTATTATTAAAAGTTTTGTTTTTAAAAATTGTTTTCTAATTTATTAGATAAATTTAATTAAGATAATATTGTTTTTTTGTATATTATTGGTTTTGTTTATTATTTAATTTTGGTTTATAAAAAATATATCTAATTGTTTAACTTTAAATTAAAAATAGAATATAAAATATTTTTATTATTATTTTAAAAATATAAAATTATGTAAAATTGATTTTGTTTATAATATGACTTTAAGCTTTGAACATAAACAAAATAATATTTTATTTTTAATTTATATTTATTATCTATTAATAATATTATTAATAATATGTAATATAATTTTAATTAACTTAAATAGCTAATTATATGTAAATAAAACACTAATTATATTTATTTTAAAATTATTTGTAATTATATTATAATAAATAATAATTAAAATATATTTATTAATACAAAAAAAATTTAATTCAAAAATAACTTAATAATTAAACTTTTAAAAATTGTTATTATTAAATTTAAATAGTTTAAAATTTTTTAATTATAAACGAAAATAAAACAATTTAAATTATAAAAAAATCTTAATATTTATTTATGTGTTAATATTTTAGTTAAATTTTATAAATTAAGGCTTTTTTGGCAAATGTTTAAGTTTTAAAAAAGTTTATATTTTTTTAATATTAATGTGGTTTTAATTTGATAATTTATATATTTTATTTGTTACATTTTATAGTTTTATAATTGCTATTGTTTTATTTTCAAACATATTAAAATATATCATGTAAAAATAAGGTAAGAATGTATTAATTATATAATATGTTTAAATATTAACTGTATAATTATTATTAAAAAATTATTATTTTTATAAAGAAATTTTTTTTTATAATTCATATTTTGTATATATTATTGCATGAATCTGTTTTTTTAATATTTAATAGTAAAAGCGTATTTTAAAAAATTGAATTATATTCAAAATTTATTTGCATTAAAGACTAGTAAGATAAAGATTATATATAGACAAATATAATTAGCAAGATATCACCTGCTTAAAAGCAAAAAAGACAGCAACCACAGATAGGGGAACTTTTATGATCATAATGTTAGAAGGTAATTTCCCGGGTTTTGATCTTTTCAAAGGCTAAATTTGATTGTTTATTGTTTATATTATTAGTTATTATGAAAAATAAATAGAATCAGGAATTTGGGATCGAAAAAATTACAGATATCCTATTTAAGACTCGACTATAAATTATTAGAGAAATAACAAATTATTATTATTATTATTATTATTATTATTATTATTCGTAATCCATTTCCTGATATGAACCCTTCATTAGCAATTGGACACCCTTTACCACAAGTGAAATATTAAATAAGGATACAAAACTTTAAAAGTCACGTCAGACATTTTTTTAAACTCTAAATAACCAACTTTTGGAATTGAAATCAAGACATTAATATTACTAACTATGCTGCTGAGTCAGGAAACATTTACACATAATTGCACAATAATGATGTTAAATAAATTATTTCTAAATCATGGATTGGGTTATTAACCGGGTTTGTTATTTTTTTTTAGTTCATTTTTAAAAAAATCCGTAACGATTGATAAATGTCACATTATAATAATAATAATAATAATAATAATAATAATAATAATAATAACAATAATAAATAATAATAATAATAATAAATAATAATAATAATAATCATAAATTAGGGGGGTGATCTTAATCAATTGAAAATGGGAAATCACGTAAGATCAACATTAGTATTGGGAATATACCATTTTTCTTTGTTTCAACATCGAGAAGTAAAATATTTGAAAAATAACCTTTCTTCCCACCCTCAAAAAGATTTCGATTTCTCTTTATCGGTGACAAATTAAAATAATCATATTGGGAAAATTTTTTGCACGTTTTAGATTCGGGTTTTTGTAATGGATAAGTTAGTGAACGTTTGTTGTTAATCAAATTATGCACGTGCATATGTATTTGTATTTGTGTTGAATATCGATATTCTAAATAGTATTTGGTTATTTGACGATTTTTTTATTTTAACCTCATTTGAATTTCTTTCCAAGTTTTCCATCTTTTTTTTTCTTCTTTTTTTTTGGTTATGATGTTATTATTGTTATTTTTTCAGGATGACGATTTTCTTTTCTGGAATTAATCATGTTCCTAAATACTCTCACAATAGACAACAAAATAAGAGAGAAAAAAATCTCATCTTTTTTTTAAATCGTGCTTCTATATTCGGTTTAACATGGAGAAAAGTTAAAAAATGGGGATATTTTATATCGTAATGATATTCCGACGCCGTAAAAAAAAAAAGATTTGATAGGGAATTTGATGATTCAATAGAATAGGAATATTCCTATTATCCATCCTATTCTTTAACTAAAATTTCGTTTGTTTGAACTCCTGCAAAAAAAAAAATTCGCCATAATATGCAAACACAAAAAAAAATATACACACTATGAGAAAAAGATTTCTTCATCAAAAAATATATATATATATATATATATATGCCACGACTCTTCCTCAAAAACCCCTGGATCTCAAATTTGACATATAATTCACGATGACCATTTTTTTCTTAGCTAACAGGTTAAACCCACCTTTTTCCTGCACATGAATACAATAATATGATAGAATTTAGATCTTCCATACATACCCTATACCTGATACACAGAATTGGATGAGGAAGGAAGTCGCTATCCTATACTTATCATTATTAAGAACATCATGAGCATTTTTGAGGATACTAAATGCAATAACCCGAGCAAAAAAAAAAGGGGTAATGGTCAGTTGCCTATTCTTAATGATCGTTATTATTATTATTATTATTATTATTATTATTATTATTATGGGGACTTTTAAACTGTCCCACTTTTACACATCGAAAAATATTAGAACTGGATTTGCAACTACAGGAAATCAGATAATGGCATAATAAGCTTCCGTCTAATTATCTCTCAAAAAAAATAAATTTCACATCCATGATCGGGATTAAAACTTTGATACGTAAATAATTTTGTGACCATTGTTGGTTCGAAACATTCTGCGAGTAGATAAATTAGCTTTACAACTTTAAACATAAAACCAATTACTATTGGTCGAAGGTGTGTAAGTTTTCAGCCTATATTAAGGGAACTTTTCAAGTTTCGTGGGTCCACCCCTTTAGGATATCTCTCTTACGACGAAAGAAGCTTATAAACAATTAATTCGCAAATATCTCGTATTTTAGTTAGCTTGTATTACCTCTCATCTTTAGTTTTATAATATTTCAGATTTATCCAATTATCCAATATTGAAATTTTCCATTATTTTGGGTGTTCAAAGAATCAGAAAACTTAATCTAAAACTTACAAAGTAATTTTTTACTTTTATTAAAATTATGTTAAATATAGTATTAAAAACTTTTTCTTCAAATTTATTTTATATTTATCATTTGTCAATTAATTACAATATTTTTTGTGACTTTATATTTATTATAACTAAAAAATTTACAGTTTATAAAAAATACCAACAATAGCAAAAAAATCCCTATCTTAACAAACACAAATTTAAGTTTGTTTAAAAGTTTATTATTTATTTATTAATAAAATTTTAATATAAAATTATTAATTTACATTTGTTTTTTACCAAAAAAAATTGAATTTGCAATATATTTAAATAAAAAATCTATTTATAATATTTGTAAAACAAAATAAATAATGTTTTATGTTTTATTTTTTAATAAAAGTTAAATAGCTTTTAAATAAGTTTATTATTATTTTAATATTATTAATAATTTTAAAATATTGTTTTATTAATAAATATTATTTAGTTTTAATAATTATTTTGCAAATATTAAAAATTTTATATGTTTTTAAACAATAATGTAAAAGTAATTTATTTAACATCTTTGATTTTATAGTAAATTAATAAATTAAAATATTATTATTATTATTATTATAATATATGTTTTTGTAATTTATAATTTATATATTTTTTATTATTTATATTTTACAATTTTTAAACCTTTTTGGTTTTTAGTTTTATTTATAATCAAAACTAAAAAGAAAAAAAACCAAAATAATTTTAATTTTAAAAATAATTAAACAAAATAAGTAAAATTATTTTTCTAAATAATATAAATTTAAAAGAGTTTTTAATTATTGTTAAAGCATTTTTTAAAAAAAATTTCAGTCTTAATATTATATTTATTTACAAAAATTTTAAAACTTTAATCAATAAATCTGTATTAAAATTTTGGTTTTTCTAAATTAAGCTTTTTTATTAGTTTTATATTAATTAATATTATTATAAATATATAAAGATATTATAAAATTTACTAAATATTTTACAAATTTAATTAATAAAAAATCTTAATTGCTTAAATATAAAAAAAATTGTTTTGGTTTTTTAAACAAATTAATATTAGTTGTAAAAATATTTTTTAAATTAATTATTTTTGTTTTTTTAAACTTACTTATTTTAATTATTATAAATAATTTATTTTACAAATTTTAATAGTTTAATTTGTTTTATTATTTTATTTGTAATTTATTATAACTTTATATTAATTTTGTTTAAGTTTTCTAATATGTTTAACAAAAAATATTTGTTTAAAAAAGTTTTATATATAGTTTTAATATATTTAAATTATTATTATTTTAAATTAATATATCAAATCTAAAATTAATTTTTTTTAAAAATTATTATTTAACTCTAATTATTTAAATAATATTAACCAAATTGAATTTATTAAAATAAATATTATACTTACATAATTTATATTTTAATTAAAAATTTTTTAATTATTTCAAATTTTTATAAAATTTTTTATATAGTTTAAAATAATTTTTATTAATATGAATAAAACTTAAATTTTGGTAATTATTTATTATTTTTATCAAAAAAATTACTTTTTAATAATTATAAGTTAAACTTTTGAATTAAATTGTTTATTTGTTTTTTTAATTTATTTAATTTATAATAGTTTAATCTTTTTTTTAATTTATTGTATTTTTAAAAATAATTAATTTTGTTTAAATTATTAAAATACTATAAATAATTTAATAAAAAAATACTTAATTAAAAGATATTTTATTAAAATTATAATATGTTTAAGTTATTTTATTTCAACCTATTTATAAAACAAAAATTGGTTTACTTAAAAAGTTTAATAATAATTGTTTTAAGTTTTTGGATTTATAAATTAAATTTGATTTATTATTCAATTTTAATCTTGTAATTATTTAAATTAATTAATATATTGTTTATAAGTATAATATTTTTTTGGTTTATATTATTAATTGATATTTTTTATTGTTTTTATATTTTAAAAAATTTCTTAAAAATCTTAAAATAATATTTAAAAATACAAACAAAATTTAAATTTTAAATAATTAATTAAATTATTTTTTATAAATAAATTAGATTACTATAATATAAAAACTTCTTTCTCTCATTTATTCCAAATTTCCAAAAAGAGAGCCATAATATTTTTTGAAAGAAGTTTTTTCTGTTTTTCATCATTTAGTCTACTATTTCCAAATCATTTGTGCTTAATTATGAGGCCACTGTTGGCCCTAGTATTGCAGTTCTAAACAAGTCAATAATGGAGCCCAGCTTTAACATTAGTGTTAAGTCTGCTGAGTCCAGAAAGAAGAGGAGAGGTAGTGTTTTGGAGAATGATATTGGTAATAGAAAATTCACTGCTACTAGAGTATCAAGTAGTTGTTCCTGGGGTTCTGAAACTGGTGATACTACTGAATCTGATAGTGTGGACATGGAAGAGGAATGTTTGGTTGAGGAAACCAGCTTTGATCATAGAAATGGTAGTGCTTTTGCTAAAGAGGACTTGGAACAGATGTCTAAAAGTTTGAAGATTCTTACTAAGAGAGCTTTTGGGAAATCACTGGGGAAAATTGACTTCTTGGGTGATGATTTTAATAATATACTCTTGGACAAACCTGTGGTTCTCCCTCCCCCTTTGAAAAACTTGGTCAATATTTCTGTTAGGAAATCTTTTGCCTTGGACATCAGCTTGGACAATATTGTTGGAAAATCTGCTCAGAAAAAGCTTGTGGTTGTTAGAAAATTATTTTCAAAAATCAATGGTTTTGGAGAGGCCTCTACCCCCTCAAAATTTGCTGGGGTTGTCAAAACAATGTTTACATCTGAATTGAGTTTGGTGCAGGCTTCTAAAAAGGCTGAAGAGATAAAGATTTTGGTAAACCCCAATCTCAAAAAATCATCTGGGTGTTCAGATCGGGCTGTGATATTAAAAGAAATTCCTGTTAAAACATCACCTGAGGCTGTGTGTACTGCACTATCTGATTTTGGTGTGGTGGTGTTGATCAAGATGCAGTTGGTAGGTTTATAGCAGAAGGCTATAATTAAATTTAGTAAGAGTGAACAGACTGATTTAGTTGTGGCTTGTTGGTCTATCCTGATTGGGAAAGATGCTGTGCATGTGGTCAGGGCTGATCACGACAAAAAATTGTAAGACTTAAGAGATCAACATAGGGCATTGCTCTATACTCTGTCAATGGGTACGACTGCTCATGACATCTGGGATTATATTAGCTCTGTGGGTGGAAAACCATATGCAATAGATTGTTATCCTGTTATGTATGCTCAAGTTAGATGTGTTGTTGTTTGTTTTGAATTGGCTGATTTCTTGAATGCTGTTATGAGAACTACTCCAGTTTTAAGGGGTGTGAATATGCATTGGTCTCTTTTGGGTTTTTCTAAATGTGCTGAATGTGAGAAATTGGGTCATACATCTTTGGGTTGTATTGTGAATGGAAATCCCTCCTCTGGGAAACATTCTCGCAAATCCCTGTCAGACATAGATAAAAGCAGATTGGCAACTATCTATGCCAAGCATTCAGCTCCGATTGCTTGTTTTGTTGCTTTTGGTGGAGTTTTTTGGGCTAAAATAGCTGGTGGGAATGGTTTTTCTCTTCTCCTTATGCATGAAGTGTTGGTCATTTCTGGCTCCTCCTCAGAGATAAAGCCTACTATTCTTGATACAAGTAATATTGAAAAGAGGTTTGCTGTTTTGGAAAGCAGTCTTGCCAGCCTTGTGGAACAAATTGGTGAGTTGGCTAAGAGGTTGGACTCATTTATGCTGGCAGTTTCCCAGCCTAGCCTTGGACGTTAGCTGCTAGTGACCCCCCCCATCAAAGGATCAGATAGGTGATGTAGTGATGAGAAAGGGTTTGGATAAAGCCACAAGTGGTGAGACTGCTATGACTTTGGACTCTTCTGCTTTTTCTGAAGTAAAAAGATTGGAAAACATGTTGGAAGGACTTTCTGCTTCAGTTCTAAGCCTTACAGCAAGGTTTGATGGTTTGATTTTGGCTGGCAGTGCATCTTTCAAACCTTCTTCTCAATAATCAGTCTAGTTTGGAAGATTGCCACATGCAATGTTAGGAGTATGAATAATTCTGCAAAACAGGATGATGTTATTCATTGGTATAAAGAAATAAACAATTTGATTTCTATTGTTACTGAGACTAAGTTAAGAGGCAAAATCCACCTGTGGATCATAAATAAATTTGATAGTGTCCAGGTTTTTACTTCTGGTTTGGACTTTGGTCATTTGGGTTTTGGCATTGCAATTATTATAGACAACTCTTTGGTAAGATATATGTGTAAAGTTTCCAAAGTTTCTGGTTGACTCCTCTCCTTCAAATTACTTTTCAAGAATAATCTTTCAGTGTTGATTTTGGGACTCTATGCTGGTGCTTTGTCAGTGGTTTGGTTCTCTCAAGTTGGTGAAATCAACTCTCTCATTGCAAAGGCAGTGAATGAGTCTTCCTTTGTTATTTTGGGTGGTGATTTCAATGAAGATGGGACCCGAAAATGTGCTAGCTTCAAAAAGTGCTTTGATTTAGGTTTAGTTGATTCTTTGTATGGAAGTTTATTTTTCAAGACACTTACATGGTCCAATTCTTGTGGTGTCATTAGAGCTTTCGATTATATTCTCATTTCTTCAAGTTTGGTTAATGCTGTGATAGATGGTAGTGTGGCCAATGTTGAAGATTATTTTGATAAAGATCACAAAACTGTTTCAGCTTCTGTGGGTTTGAGTGGTTTGCTTGATGTCTATTTGAGTTCAATATGCAAGCAGACAAATAAAGATCATTGGAAGTTTGATATTAAAAGTGTGGATGAAGTGAAATGGAATGAATTTAAGGATGCTACTGTGGCCAATGCTGCCATGTTCTTGGATAAGTTTGAGACAGCCAAGAAGTTCTTTGATCTGGATGCTATGTGAGATATTATCTGCAAAGTGATTATTTTTTCAGCTAATGGTATTTTTAAGAAGAAATGGTTTAAGAGTTATGATGGGGTATTCACCAAAGAGTTTTCCAAGTTGCATAAATTGAAGATTTTGGTTTTGAAAATTGTCAAGACTTCTCACGAGGCAGACTCTGGCAGATTTGAGTCTCTGTTAAGATGCTGGGTTTTTTTGAATAGTGACAAAGCTTTTGCTGTTTGGGATCTTATGAGTTCTGATGCAAGTTTGTTCTGCTCTTTATGGTGTGAGGAGGTCTTATCACACTTTCAAGCTTGCCGAGTCTTTGAGAACTAAGGAGTCAGGCATTAGATTAGCTATTGAGAGAAAAATGGAGAATTTTGTGGTCAACAAAGACCACACAATCCATAGTGTTTTGGAACGTCCATTCTACAAAATGGTATTAGATCATTTGGTTTCTGATGACAGTTTGATTTTGAACCCAGTGTTACAGATGACTATTTCTGGTGTTGGATTAAATAACAAACCTGTAACTTGGTGCTCAAATCTAGTTACAGTTGATAGTAATCTGAAGGTTTGTGTCTGAAAAGTTTGTATTTGAAGGGTTTGGTTGAGTTTTTTGTATAATGAACAGAGATTCAATGGTAATAGTTTTATCCGTAGCTTTCTGAAACCACAGTTTTGTTAATTTCTTTCTCAGCTTGATAGCCAGTATTTCTCCTGGTAAGCTATCCTTAATCGAGTGTTTTACCCTTATTTCTGGGTCTTTTACAAGTTACATTTATCCTAATGTCAGTACTCCACGTGTTAATTCTCAATAGAGTTAGTAAACAACAATAAAATCAAGACAAGAAATAAAGAAAAGAAAAGAAAATAAAGAAAGAAAAGAAATAAGCCAAGGCAATTTGCAAGTTAATATTCTGTCAATAGCCATGATTAAGAGCTATTGTTCCAGTGTAGTTAAGTATCAATTACTATTAACATGAAGTGTTGATAGTAGCAGCAAGTTTGAGATAACAAACAGTTATTTATTTGTGGTTTGGAAAGTTGTTTAGATAAAATCTAAACAGAGAGGTCTGTCTTTTTAGCTTCTAATCCTACTGCTATATATACATAATTGAGATTCTTTAATTCCTCAATTTTTTACAACAGGAATCCTGGAATTCCTGGAATCCTGCAATTTTTTTGAGAGGAATCTTGGAATTCTGGAATCCTGCAATTCCTTGTAAGAATCCTGTAATTCCTGAAATCCTGCAATTCCTGAGAGAAATCCTGGAATTTTACATTTTACTACATCTACTTCTGATTGGTTAATAACTATGCTAATATATATTCCCTATATTTTTATGAGTAACACCAGTAGAAGTTAAGAGCAAGGTAGATGGTATAATAAAGGGCTGGACAAGGAAGAAAGCCATGCTAAAAAGTGTTCCTGATTTGTGGCAGTGTCAATACCTGCTTTTGAATTATGTTGATGATAATACTTTTTCTGGTGTAATGGATGCTATTAGTTTGGATGACTTGACACATGTGATTAAAGATTTGTCAGAAAATAAAGCTGCTGGCTTGTCTGGCATTTTAAATAAACTTTGAAAACATTGTAATGATTCTGTGCTAGGCTTGCTTCTGGATCTTCTGAATATTTGTTTGATTTGTGAGTCGATTTCCTGTTGTTGGAAGAAAGCTTGGGTGTTGATGATTCCCAAACCCTATGAATAGGAGGGTGTCTTAACAAACACTAGACCAATCACTTTAATTGAGACTGCTCGTAAGATTTTTTCTAAGTTGCTATCTGATAAGATTTTGTCAGTGTGCAGTTTATTCAATGTACTTCGTGAAGACAATTTTTTTGTACTTAAGGACACAACTACTCAGTCTCTTATTTTTGCTATTGGTTCGGTTGTTAAAGATGCTTTGGAGAAGGATCATGAACTTTGGCTTGTGCTACAGAATATATGTAAAGCCTATGACTCTGTAAGTTGGCATTACTTGCATAATAGTTTGGTTCAGATCAAAATATGTGGGCATTTTATTAGATTTTTTGGCTTTATTCACAATAACCGTGTTAATCAAGTTATAACTGATTTTGGTTTAACTGGTACATGATGGTCTTGATCAGGGTGAGGTTTTTTCTCCTTTGCTGTGGAGAATCTTTTACAACTTCCTTTTGTATAAGGTCAAGAGTAAGAAAAGTTTGTGTGAATACTGTATTAATACTAAATTTGTTGTTAGAACAGATAGAATAGAAAACCAAGGCAGTTTGACCTCATTTCTGGCTGCTGGTGCATTTGTAGATGATACCATTTGGGTGGATAGTGGTTAGGCTGCCACTCAGTATATCTTGGACATAGCGAGTGAATTTTTTAGAGTAAATGACATTTCTATTAATAATGAGAAAACTGTGGCCATTTCTATTAATCAGAGAGTTAGTAGTACATCATTGTCAATTAGTGGTCTGCTGATTTCAATTGCTCGCAAAAAAGAGTCTCATTGATACCTTGGCATTTATTTGTCATTTGAAAGTTTGTCCAAACCCAGTCTGACTAAGATGCATTCAGATATTAGGTTTTTTGTCAATTTGGTTTTTAAGAAAGCTATCTTGAACAAGCAATTTCTTTATTTAGTATTAGCTGTATTGCAACCTATTGTCAGTTATAGGACTCAGTTCAGTTTTATTTCTAGGAATGTGTGTTTGAAGTGGGATACTTTAATTAGGAAGGAGTTGAGACTTAAGGCTGGTCTTTCAAGTGACTTTTCCAATGAGGCCCTTTACCATCCTTTTTTGTATGGCTTGAAATTTTTTGAGCAGTTGCAAACTGAATGCAAGGTGGCTTCTGTGTTGTGTTTCACAAATGCTAGTAGTGTTCTTGGTCGTTTGTTCAATCATAAGTCTCTGGATCTTTAGGTTTTGGGTTGATTGCCTATTTACTCCCTATGTCGTCCAATCAGATTGCATATTAGTCTGGTCAATAATTTTTTGGCAGGTGTCATTAGGATTTTTTTGGACTTTAACATGTCTCTCAGCAATTTCAATATTTCTGCATTCCACTTTTCTGATGGGACACCAATATCTACAGTCCTAAATGTTTCTTTGTTTTATAATATTTCTTTTTCCCTCAAAAAGTTTGGGATCGTCTTTGCTGAGCAGTTATATATCAAAAAGAGTTTAATTTTTGATTGAAAAAACTTTTGTCATTGGAAGAGACTTGATCCAAAGGGCTCTGTTCCTCATTGGTTTACTTTGGTTTGTGACTTTTTGGATCAATCTTCTATTTCTGATGATCTGCATGTTGTGAGTTCACAGGATGCAAATGTTTACAGCTTGGGTGTGATTTCCAGATTGGGCCAATGTCTCTCTTCAGCAAATATGGGGGTTGTTAATGTTTACACTGATAGATTGTTAAAGAATTTAGGTTCAGGTGAAATGAAATGTGGTGCAACTGCTTATTTCTCGGATCTGGGCTTAAGTATAGGTGCTAAGATTGGTGGATTGGTTTCTTTGACTATGATAGAACTGCAGACAATTGCTTTGGTGTTAGAGTGTGTTCCTCTTAACAGTTTTGTGGTAGTCTATTCAGACAGTCAGGCTGCTTTAGATGCATGTGTGGCAGAATCTGCTCTGGTGTCTCCAGATTTCTGAAACTGCTGTTGGATGGAGTGGCATGGTATTATCAATTTAATTAAGGGAAAGTGGCTTGATGTTTCTTGGCATAAAGTGAAAAGACATTCAGGTGTTGTAGATAATGAGCGTGCTGATGAGTTAGCTAGTCTGGCTGCAAGCTCTTTTTTGGCACTTCCTGTTTTGGTTAAGAAAAGATTTATCAAGACTAATGAAGTAGTGATATCTGAGAACATTCATTATTTTGCTCATGAAATTTTCAGGTCTATTGATTGTGCTTATTGGGAGATTGATCCTGGTTTTAATGTTATTGATGACAGTTTACTTGGTGATATGAACTGGTTTTGTACTGCTTTGGTGTGGCACCCTAACTCCCATATGGCAACTGGCTTTACTAGTAACTTTACAGCTAGTTTGCATTCTTGTTTCTTAAAGACTCTCCACTACCATTTCTTAGTTGCTGTGAGAAAATGCCTGTATAGTAAGGCCTACTCAAGTGTCTTATGTCTGCACTGTGGTGAAGTGGAAAGTTCTGACCACTCTTTTGTTTGTACATTTGACTCTAATGCCCATAAGAGCATTCTCAGGTTTCATTTGGCCAAGTGGCATTGTGTTTCTGGATTAGACTTGCATTTATCTCGTGTTTCACAGGTATTTTCTCTGTGCACATCTAATGATGTGTTGTATACTGCCATGAGTAAAGGTTTTGTGTTCAAAGATTGGGTTTAGGAAGCTTCGTCCATACTAGATGATGCCAAAGTTGTGGGAAGGTTTATTGTTGATTTTGTTCAAGAATTGGGTGCTGCTCATCACACAGATATTTGGGTGATTAGAGCTAAATATAGGGCTTTGATGGAAAAAGGTGGTTTAATTCTACTTGATAGTTCTGTATATCCTATGACTCATGGTCTGTCATATATGTTTTCTATTGAAGTGATTAGGTTGCTTGAAATTGCTGAGACAGTTGATGTCTGCTTTGGTTTTCGTAAATATTGCTGCTTTTTTCTGGTATAGGTGGTATGGTTTCTGTTCTAATAGATTCATAGTGTTGCTTTGATCAGTTCAAGTGGCTGGTCACATGTAGAAAGTGCATGATTAGCATCTAGTTTAAATTACTTAGTTTGATGTATTGTATTAGGTGACTTTTGGGCCTCACTCGTTAAACGTTAATAAAAAAAATAATAATATAATATTAATTAAAAAAATATATTAATTAATCAATTTTGTTTTAAGTTGTATAATAATATTTAAAATTTGTTGTTAATTTTATTAAATTCTAATATATTAAATAAAGTTATTAAAAATATAGTTTATTATAATAATTAATTTTTTGAATATTATATAAAATAATATTTTTGAAATTATACTAATAATTTTGTATTTGTTTTTTTTATAAAAAGTTAGTTGTTGGTTTTATTTTAAAATAAATCTAATATAAATTAAACAACTTACTATAAATTTTTTATAAAACAAAATAATTTTATTAATATATTAATTTTTGTTTATATTATAAAAAATTTGGTTATATTATTTGTTAATAAAAACAATTAATAAAATTTTAATAATTTTGTTAAAAAATAATTAAATTTAAATACAATAAAAATATATGTTTAAATATTTTAGTTTTGTATTTAAATTTTAAAATTTTATTAATACAAAAAAACAAATATTTTTTATTATCTTTTATTTTAATTTTGAATTCAAAATTTATTAATATTTATATTGTTTTATAAATTATTAGCAAAATAATTGGCTTAATTTATTATTATTAACAGAGTTTATATATTATAATCTATTCTAAACATTAATTAAAATAATACTATTAAAATTTAAAAAATTTAAAAAAAGTTAATTTATAAGCTTAAAAATAATATTAATAAAAACAAAAAAAAGTAAATAAGTATAAAGGTTTAATTTTTACAATACACTATTAAAACAATTTAAATTATAAAAAACTTGTTAAATTAATTTTATAACTTATAAATTAAAATTGCCAATATATTTTAAAATTTATAATGGTTTTGTTTTTTTATTAAAATTTTATTACAATTTAAGTTTACTTAAATAAATAAAAATTTGAATTTAAAAAATTTGAAAAATATATTTTTTTAAAGACTATTTAAAAATTTACAAGAATATAACAAATATATACTAATTAATTTAAGTGTTTTATATTTAATATTTAAACAAATTCAGTTTATTAAAAAAATAATATTTAAAAAAAAACAATATTATAAAAAAATAAATAATTAAATAATTCTAAACTATTCTAAAACATTTATAAATTTATTTATTAATTTATTTAATAATTAATATATAATTTTTTAAATATAAATAAAAAAATCAATTATATTTAATTTTAGTTTTTTAAATAAGTTAATATTAATTATAAATTAAATATTTTATTTTTGTTTTTGTTTTTGGACTTAATTGCTTATTTGTTTAATTCATAAAAAATTTGAATTATTTTAAGTAATTTAACAAATTAACTTTATATTTATAATTAAAACTTTTTAAATATTATATATTTTTATATTATTAAAAATTTTATTTTGAAATAATTTTTTTAGTTAAATAAAAAATTATTTTTATTAATTTAACTTAAAAACAATATTAAATTTAAAATTATAAAGAAAAAAATTATATTAAAAGTAATTTAAAATTTGTTAAAAATTTTATTTTTATTTTATTTAATAAGTACAATTTAATTACTGTTTATTATAATTATAAATATTATAAAATAAGTATGATTTATGTTTTTTTATATATAATTAATTATTTAAGCGAATTAAAGCTAAACTATATTAATATTATAAAAAAAACTTATTTAAAAAAGCCATTTTTTAAATTATTTTAATTATAAAATCAAATCAGCCAAATTTTTATAAGATTAAATTTGATTTTCTTAAAAATTTTATATTTTTGAAGTATTATTAAGTTATTATACATTTTTGTATATTTAAAACAATTTAAATTTTTATTTATATTAATATTAATAACATAATTAAATATATTAGATTTATTTTTTATACTATATTTTATTTTTAATATTATTATTTTATTAATAATTTTGTTAAAAATATTCATATGTTTTAAAAACTTATTACTTTTATTTTTATATAATTAATAAATATTATAATTGATTTTAGAAAATTATTTAAACACAATAATCAAATTAACCAATTTTTTCAAATTAAATTCCAGAGAAACCAATCAAAAAAAACCAATAAATTAATAATAACAATAATAAACTTAGCCAAAAACACAATATTAAAAAGACCAAAAAAATAAAAGCTTTAATATAAAATTTTATATTAACGAAAAATAATACAAAAAACTTAAAATTACTAGTAAACTTGAAAAAAAACCTGAAAAAAAAGATAATAATATCTTATAATCTGAAAATATATAATTTAAACTTTAAGATTTATAATATTATTATTATTTAAAAGTTTTTTATTAAATACAATACTTATACAAAATATTGGTTTTTATAATAAATATATTCAAAAATTTTAAACATTCAAAAATCACAACAATAAAGCATTAATAATAATAAAAATTAAAAAAGTAAAAAATAAAACATGTTTAATTATTAACTTAAAAAATTAAATTACTAATTTTAAAAACAATAAAATTAAAAAAAGATTGACCAATTTGACTTTTAAAATATTGTTTAAGATAATAATTTCTTTTTAATTAGCAGAAAAAAGATTCTAATACTGTTTTTTTACCAATATAAATTAGTAAATAAGAATAATAACAGTAAAAAAAAGTTTTTAAAATAAATAATAATATATTATTATAAGTTAATAAACTTTAATTTAACTAAAATAATAATACCAAAAACACTAAAAGCGTTTTTAATATTTTTATTAAAAAATATATTCAGAAAAATATTATTAAGTATAATAGTAAATAGAAAAAAAAACAGAGATTATTACAAAAAACTCTAGAATTTTAAACATAATTAAAAAAAAATTACTAATAAAAATTTTAATAACAGTAATTAAAAAAGGTTTAAAAGCAAAATTTACACAAAACAACTTAATATTGTTTTTTAAAACTGACTTAAATTTAATAAAGTTAAATAAAAACTTAAATAAAAAATTAACTAAAACTAATTTAATTTTAAATATAGTACTAAATATTAAAATAAAAATTGTTTATTTAAAAAACTTTTAACAACGAAAAATTGTTTCTTAGATATTACCAAAAACAGTACCAAAAAACAAAATAAAAATTGATTTAATATTTATTTAGTTGGTCTAATTTTTAAAATTAGATAATTTATAAACTAATCAGTTAAAAACATATTTAAAAACATGATTTGTTTTGCTTTTAGAACTGGTAATAATTTGCCAAAAAATATTACATTTGATAATACAATTAGTAATTAATTTTGACTTATCTTAAAAAAATATTAATATTATTACTTATATAATTAAATTTCTATATAAAAATACATTTGAAACATGTAAATTATGTTCTATTTTTAAAGATATTCTATTATAAAGTTTTATAATTATTATTAAATAAACTATATTTATTTATTAAATCAATTAATTATTATTATTAAAATATTAATTAATTGTTATCTGTTTTTTAGAATTTTTCTTTATTTTTTGTATTTATATAATTTTTTTCTAAGTAAATTTTGGTTTTTTATATTAAAATTTTTTTTGTTAATTGCTTTTCAAATCTAATTGTCTTTTTTAATGCTTTATATATTTTTGTAGTTATAATTATAACAGATAGAAATTTTTTTAATTTTTTTTTCTAAGTAATTAATTGTATTGATTTTAATTTAAGCATTGGCTGAAATCATATCTACAATTTTACTATCATTAAAAATATTTTCAGTCATCAATAATTCATTAACTGCTATAGTATAATTTTTGAAATTTTTAACCAATTGTTGTGTATTTAATAGTAAATTGTTAAATATATCTATAATAATTAATATTTTGAATTCTTAAATTTCTAATTCTTAATTATAAAAAAAAATAATTTTTTTTTGTCAACAGTTTTGAATTGTAATAGATATTATTTAAAACTATGATTAAACAATATAATCAATTATTTGTTTTATGTTTAATTTATTTTTAAAAAATAAATTAATATTAAATAAAATTATTATATATATATTACATATATTATATTAATTATTCAATATTAATTTTTTGTTAAATTAATGTAAAATATGTTAATAATATAAATACTTATATTTGTCTTTAAAAAATTTGATAATATCAATATTTATTAATTAAAAATATAATATTGTATTTCGAAAAAAATAGTGCAAAGTAATATTAGTTAATTAGAATAAATTTTTTTTAGTTTAAGTATAATAAAAAATTGTATTATTAACCAAAAGTAATATATGCTAATTTCGTATTTAAAAGTCTTTATTTATATGTTTAAGCTATATTTTTCATATATCTAAATACATCTATGCTTTGAAATTGAATTTGTTAATTACAGATAAGTTGAAAATATTAATTTTTTTAAATTTTTTACATGTTAAATTACTAAAAATTGTAATTTATAAGATCCAGTTAAATTTGTAACAAAAAAAAATTGTAATTTAAAATTTATCCTATAAAAAACCCAATTAATTTAATATAATAATAATAATTAATAAATATTATATACTAATTTTTTTTCTGTAATTTGATATTTTGCAAGTATTTAATTTAAATTTCATACAAAAAAATAATTCTGTTTTATTAGCATTATATATATTAACAAAATTAAATTTGAATATAATGGTTTTTAATTTTTTTTGTTTTTTTTGGTAAATTTTTAGTTGATATACTTTTTGTTTTATTATAAAATTAATAAATATATATAACTGGTTTTGTTTTTTGAAATTTTATTTTATTTTTATGTATATTAAAAAGTTTGGCAAATTTTTTTTTCTTTTTAATTAGTTAATTATTAAATTTAATAGTAGCTGTAATTATTTGTTTTATCTAATAACTTAAAATTTGGTTTAATAATAGAAATTTAATGCTTTTGTGTTAAATAAATCTTTTTAAAATTTCATTAATTTTAATATTTAACTACTTTGTATGTTTTTTAATTATTTTAAAGATAGTTAAATAAAAAATATAAAGTTTTAGATATTTATAATTGAAGTAAGTTATAATATTATCATGTTTTATATTATAGTAATTTTTAGAATATTGACAAATTTTTTTATAAAGAGTATTATTAACTGTTGTTTATTTTTGTTTTTTAAATAAAAATTCTAATATTATAATAATTTAACAAATTTGTTAAAAAATATATCTATAACAATAATATTAGATTTGGTTTTAACAAATTTAAATTAAAATACAATAGAAGTTAAATAGTTATACATAAAAACAAACAAAATCAAAAAGAATAAGTTCAATATAAATTAATTTAAAAAAAAGTTAAGATAAAATCAATTTAATATATTTTAACTTTTTTTTTAATTATCAATTAATATCTAATATGTAATATTTGTTCTTATATAAAAATAAATTTCGAATAAATATTTAATAAAATTATGTTTTTGTTTCTTTATAAATTGTTTTTATATAAAAAAAAAATTGTTAATTAATTAATTTAGTTCTATAAAAATATTCATTGTAAAAAGTTATTCTTTTATTGAGAGTTTTTTTTATAAAGATTTGATTGTATTAAAAAAAAAGCTAATTGTTATAAAAAAATTTTATTTAAGATTTCATCTAAAACTACAAAGAAATTTAATATAATAATAATAATAATAATAATAATAATAATAATAAATACAAGTAACTATTACTGTTTTTTAGTTATTTATAAAGTAATAATAATAATAATAATAATATTATTATTATTATTAAAAGCAAAAAAACCAGCTTTTTAATCAGTTTATTATTAAAAACAATATTAGAATTAATCTTAATATATTTTTTAAAAAAACTTTAGCCGAGAAAAAATTACTAGTTAAAGATAAAAAAAAATGCTTTAAAAATTATTAAAAGCAGTTTTTTACTATTAATATTTAAGAAAAATATTGTTAAGATGTTTTGTTTAATTGCTTTTATAATAAAAAGATTTTTTTTTGTTAAAACTTTATTAATTACTATAGAAAAAATAATATTTAAACTTTTATTTTTAATATTTTAACAAATCTGCTTTAATTTAAAGATATTACTTAAAAAAAAGTATAAGCATATATAATATTATAAAATTAGTAAAAAAATATAAATTAATTAAATATAAAAACTATAACCAATTTTAATTAGTTTTAGTTTTTTAAATTATTTTTTTTTTAAATTTATTTTCTTTAATTCTTTTTATTTTACAAATTTTAACAATAATGTTAACAATAATAATAATAATAATAATAATAATAATAATAATAATAATAATAATAATAATAATAATAATAATAATTAATTTTAATTTAATTAAAAATAATTTTAAAACAATTTTAAAAAGTTGAATTAATATTATAAAACTTATTGATTTATGATAATATGTTACTGTTTACTTTAAAATTTTAGTTTTAGTTTTTTTTTTTAAATTAAAAAGAAATTAATACTTTAAAAAAACAATAATAGTAAATTATATTATTTTAAAATTTTGTTTTATATGTTTAAGCTATTGATTAATTTATTTAGTTGCTGATAATTATAATAATAATAATAATAATAATAATAATAATAATAATAATAATAATAATAATAAAAGACTTTATTTTTTGAAAATCCAAATGCAAAATTTAATTTTAATGATTGTAATATTTACAAAAAACTGAATAATATGATAATTTACTTATAAACTGTATAAAAAATACTTTTAGACATTTAACTAAAATACATTATAATACTTTGACGGGTATGGATTATCATTTAATCAGGCTGGTGAACCAGGTAAAACAAAAAATGATCATCATCGCTGTAAAACCTATTAAAGGAAGATAAATAAATAAACAATACTGACCATTTTCAACAATATATAATGAAAATCGTGGTCAATTTGTAACTGTTTAATGTATATGTTAACAATATATATTTAAATATATATATACATATTGACGCAGTCTATGGAACTAGACAGGACGCGAGACGCAGTCAACACTCACGTCAATTACGTGTTTTTTTGTATAATACTTGATGTTTAGAATGATTAATTTTCAACAGGAACTTGTATGTTCGGGAAGGGGAATTTTTTAATTGTAATAGGCTCATTAAAAAAAAAAAAAAAAAAAAAAAAAAAAAATAAAAAAAAATGTAAAATGATTATTGATAGTGACAATTGTTCTAACATTATTTATATAAATTGGATAGTTTAAAATTTTAATTGGTACTAATCTAATATTTTCGTCGTGCGCAAAAAACAGCACATCTCACCTATGACTCAATCTCAAAACTTTGTCTTGAAAAAAAAAAAAACTAAGCATTGATTATCAGCACGATTAATCATATGGTAATAATTGAGTCATCGTCTTACAAAGGTAACAACAATACCAACGAAATTAATCAATAAGCACGCACATATTTTTTGAATTTTAATCCTATATAGACTCATTTGAAAATCGGTTTAAAAAAAAGGTAGAGTCGTACTATTGTTTAAAATTTACGAGAATTGGGAGGAGGAGGGGGGAGGTGGTTACTTTAAAAGGTAAAAAACTAGTGAGCACGGACTCTGTGTGTGATAGATAAACATGTGAACATTTAGCTATAAAATACAGAAAAAAGTTTATTACAATTTATGTCATCACATTTCGTCAATTTGAGGTGGTAAATAGCCTTTAAAGGTTTCTTTCATTTTTAATCAAGTAAAAAAATTTGGAATAAAGAAATTTATAAGCGGAGTTTTTTTCTCTGATTCAAATTTGTGATTATCAACCGAAAAAAGGCCTGTAAACGTTTACTCAAAATAGAAAATGACTTTATATTTATTTATTTTCAGCTTGAAAACCGTGTTTAACACAAAATCTCGGTTTTAAAAAACCCCCCCCCCCAAAAGATTTGAGTTTGTATCAGTTACCACGCCACGCCACGCCACGGGAATTTTTGAAATAGGTTAAATTTTCAGGGAAAAAAAACCCAATTACCCCTATTTCTTAAAGCATCTACATCTAGTTGTTGTAACAACTCAAACTTCAATATTAGGGATTCAGTTTTTGTTATAAATGATTTATTATCAAAATGGCTTATTTCAGATTCTTTTTTTTTCGAAATAGCGTCATCATAATTTACATGCTTGTTCGCTTTAATAGTAATTTTTTCGATTTCAAATTTACATTTTTTTTAGAATATAGAAAACTTGATTATAATGTATTTATATTTTGTGCTGCTGCTACTATTATTATTTTTACTTTGAACTTACTCAGAATGAATTTAAAGTTTACGCGTTTTTTGAGCTTGAAGCTTTTTGTGTGGGGAATTGGTGGATTTTTACATTACGAGATTTAGTTGGGGGGGAGGGGGGTATAATGACCTTTTAGGAATTTAAATTGTATTTTGATTTATATTTATAATTAAAGCCCGTCATGCCAGCATTTAGAACGGACCTGGAGACGTGTAAGTCTTTTTTTTTTTTTAAGGGTGCCATATTTATCGAGTGTTACATAGCACTCTTTAACTCGCTCACTTTTAAGTTTTGACAGACAGGTAGTAGTAAAAAAAAGATTTGTTTGCCAAGTGTTACTTTTTAAAAGGGTGTAGGGAAGAAAGGCTGAAATTATGACATCATTTTATTTATCTAAATTTATTTATTTATTTATTTTTTTGCCATTGATTTTTCAAATTAACAGAGATTGAAGATCAGTAGGTTTCGATATTCGTTGTTCTTGAGGTAGTTGACCATAAGATGAGGAAGAAGAGCGTGAAGAGCCACGCGAATGTGATTGATAATATTCTTTAGAATCCGATTCACCAGAGGATGAAGATGGTGTCAAATAGTCGTGTACAGAAATTTGAGAACGTAGATGATGAATCTGTAAAAATGAATAAAAAAATTTATTAATTTATTTTTTTATTCTTGTTCAAGTTTTTTTAAACTTTGTATTTTGAGACAAAAAGAGACAATTACCTCATCTTCCAATTCACGAATTTTAGATTTAGCATTAAGTTTATCTGAATTAGCATCCTCTAATCGCCGTTCCAACTCGTTAATCCTTTTAACGGTATCAATACTTTCTAATTCTTGTACGCGTCGTTCCAAGAATTGACACTTTTCTTGCATATCACGTTCACGTTGCTTTCGTCGATCACGGAAACGTGCACTGGCACCCGCGTTGCGACGACGTTTTTCGGCCAAGAGTTCCGTGGCGGGATCAATTTGTGAATGACGCGACGATGATGAAGATGAAGAGGAAAAGCTGTCATGATGATGATGGTGATGATGATATGAATGATATGGATGATGATGATGATGATGATTACTACTACTACTACTACTACTACTATTATTATTATTATTATTATTATTATTATTAAGCGAGGAGAGTTGAGGTGGAGACGAAATGGTCATTGGTGAAAGAGAACCAGTTGATGAAGGGGAAAAAGACTGTCGACGTGATGGTATATCATAAAGTGATGTAACTTCCGAGTAAGGATGATATCCCTTTGTGTTGTTGTTGTTGTTGTTGTTGGTGGATGATTGATAAGAATCGATAGAATGCTGTCGCGTTATAACTGGTTTTGATGATGGACCAGTCCCAAGATATGTGGAAGGTTGAGTGTGAATTGATGAAGTAGAAAAATTCATTTCATGTGTTGGACTATGTATTGGTGAAAGTATTGGAATTGATGGAGATACCATACGAGATACTGGCGGTAGTACTGAAGGTATCGTTGATTGATCACCATTAATGTTATTACTATGACTATTGTTATTACTATTGATCGAACTATTAATGGTTTGGGAATTGTTTTGATTATTTAAGCGTGAAATTGTTGTGTTTGTTATTTCAAAACTAGCGATTGGAGGTAACCGGTTGGTAGTTTGAGAAAAACGAGACATGTTTGATGTATGATGATGATGATAATGATGATAATGATACGATTTTTTCGTGATGATTTTATGTCAAGAAAAAAAATTTTTTTTTTTTTTCCAAAGAAAACAATTTAATTTCTAGTGTAACAATGAATGATTGGAAAAATATATTCGTGAGAAAAGATCGTTCAATGAACTGCAGAGTGAAAAGATTTCTTTATTTCCAAAAATAATAAATTGTCAAATTGCAAAAAAAAATTTCATAAAAGAATTTAAGTTGTCGGGTTAAAGTAGAATTTTTTTTGTATTGTTATCGTGGTTCGTCTTCGTGAAATAGAGGATAAAAGATAAAAAATTTTAAGAAGCTTCAAACAGTTGAAGTAAAAAAGATTGATAATCAAGTCAAAGAAGAAAAGAAAAATGACAATTGAGTATCGTAAATAACAAGAGACAAAGATATGGTTATTTTCTACGGGACAGGCTGCTTATATCTCAGTTTTGTGTCATCATCATCATCATCATCATCGTCGTTGTCATTGTCGTGACGGTGAGGTGAACATGTCGCGTGAGTTAAGTTTTTTTTTTGTTGGAAGCTGTTTATTCAATTGGAAGTCAGCATATTTTTTTTTACAAGGATAAAAGAAGGGTTAAGATATATTACCCTATAAAGAGTTATAATAATAAAACTTTATACTAAATTATGTGAACATTGACAATTTAATAAATTTTCCTTTCTAGATAATGTATTGGTACAAGATTTTTTTTTTTTTAGAATAAAAGTCCTCCCATCCCTCCCCCCATAATATTGATTAACCGGGTTGTACCATACTTTAAAAGAAATTGTATTTGTTACAAGAATGATGCCATGATTGTTTTTCTGCAGGTTTGGAAAGATCAACAACGACTAAAAAAAACAAACGAGAAAAACTTGACCAAATTTTTTAAAATAAGAAATTAATAGTTTTTTTTTTGACTTGTATATGAATTTTTTTCTTCCAATAATAATAATAATAATAATAATAATAATAATAATAATAATAATAATAAATAATAATAATAATAATAATAATAATAATAATAATAATAAATAATAATAATAATAATAATAATAATAATAAAATGGGAACTAAAAAAACTTTTGCACTAAAAAAGGATGTAATAAATAGTGTCAACATCAAAAAGTGCGACAGTTTTGTACTAGATCAATTTTTGGCTTATCTAATTTTATCAAATATCTGCAGTTTATATATTATTGCCCATTACAAAAACCCAGTTGGGGGAAATATTTTTTGTAATAAAGCTCAAAAGAAAAAAAAAAATAATGTGTGTGCGTGTAAAATGTGCATAAAAAAAAATTGTTCGATTAATAACTCTAACCAGTGTGTGTGTGTGTGTGTGTGTGTGAAACATGAGTGAAAATATGTATCTGAAAAAGAAAATTTGGTGATGAATGATGAAATCGTGAAACCTTCATCAAACATCATTCAGACGTAATGATCCTAAGGCGTAATATTGAAAACACCCTCAATTTTTAAGTATAGCATTTATGGATTATTCAGTAACCTCGGATAATAGAAATTTGAAATTTATGGGGAAAAAAAAACATGGTCAAAATACAAAGGCGTACAAATATGACCAATTTTTAATCAGGTATTTGATTCTCTAAAAGAGATACACAAATAAAAAATCCTATAAACATTTACTCAAAAAAATTCAAGATTATGAAAAATACGATATTCAACACACCTCTCCCAACTGATACATGAAAAAAAAAAAAATGGTCAATTTTTTTTTATTGAAAAAAATAAAAAAATAAAAAAGGGGAAATAAAAAGGGGAAATAAAAAAGCCTGTACCCGTCTTTTCATCTGATAATTTACGATTTCAATCATCATTCGGAAAATTCCATTTTACCCATTTTTTTTTTACCCATTTTAATCTTTTTTTTTTTTTTTTCTCATTTGTAACCAAAATTACGCATTCTCTATTTTCTCAATATTTTTATCATGCGAAAGTGAGGCAGATAGGAGAAAAATGTATTTTTTATGATTTCTGTATGGATGTGTATCAAAAAATAAAATAAAAATATCGATATCGTAAAAGTGGGCAAAAAACTTTGATTTGAACATTCACTTTCCTTTCCCAAGATATTAAATTGTATGACAATCAATCAATCAATCAATCAATCAATCAATCATGCATTTTTGCCTAGTTCCTATTTTAAAAACTGGTATGTGCATTGGGGGGAAGGGATCCTCATACGATATTGAATGATTATATCGTAATGGAATTCTATGAGAATTTTCCGGTTTGACGAAATCATAAAAAAAAAAAAAATTCCCGATATTAAAAATATTAGTCAAATTTGATGGGAAGGCGTCCCATGAAAAATTATCACTTTTTTGATTGGCTCATGATTGTGGCAAAGCACAAAAGGTTACTTGTTGGATAAATTTAGGAAATTCGTGCGTCTAAAAGTAGGCGTAAAAAATTAAAACTTGGCGAAAAAAAATATTTATCTGACATATGGGGTAAATCTTTTTTTAAAGTCTAGAAGAAAAACAGTTTTCGGATACCAGTTAAATACTCAGCAGCATCATGTATATATCCCTAGCCACCATGCATAATTCTCGAACCAATTCCCCGGGAATCAATGCAATCCTTTCCAAAATCTATAAACATTCGATCATGTTAAAGCATTCCCCATTCCCCATTCCCCATTCTCATTCCCCATCCTGCATCCCACATCCCCCATCCTCATTGAACATGTATGATTTAATATAATCATCGATTATTACTGTTTACCATTCTAACCACAAAAAATCTGATTTTTTTAAAACACCCCATTTCTAAAATAAAATAAAAATATCCACAAAATAAAATAACCCTCCTTCCTTCTTTTAAGTTTTATTTAGTACATAACTAAACACAGTTAAAACTTTGTCACTTAACGCATATCAGATAATGGGGAAAACGCCGAATTCCCGATTGCACCGTGAGACGGTGAATTTCGAAATTTTGAAAATTTCCCATCTTACTTACATAGTGGTTTGCGCGATTTGCGACTCCTATTGAATATCATGATCTAGTCGTAATAAGGTGTATTACATTTTGTGGATGCGCAGCTGATATTTGTATACACGCACGCAAAAATAGGGAATAAAACTTTGTTAATTATCGATAAATATATATAATTTACAAATTTATATATATTAATAATCAATTTTTTTTATTGGAAATTTTTTCATTATTAAAAATCGTTGTATCTTTTTTTCTCAGGTCTGAAATTATTACGATCACGAGCCAATTATACGAATATATCGCACACACACGCACACACACACACACCCACCCACACACACACACAAACACACACACACAAACAGACAGACAACTCGAGTTTATGTGACTTCTCATTCTATTGTATTATTTTAGGTGGGGAAACATCATAATGATAATAATAGAAAGTGGGTAAATAAGGTTGCATTGCCGCGATAATCATTAAATAAATGATTACTGATCAGATTCGTCACTAAGAGTCATTTTCGTAAAACGATGAAATGATTTTGAAAGGTGTGTATTATAAAATTTACATTTAACCAAGAAATTAGTTCAATTGAACCAGCACATTAACTTTATTCTTGTTTAAAAAGAAAATATTTCTATTGAAAAAATCACGTGAGTTAGATTTCATATCCAAGTTTCTAAATTATTTATTTATATTTTAAAAGTGTTAATTAAATTACTATTATTCGTTTTTGTTTTAAGTTTGAAATTATTAAAAGTTTTTTTTGAAAAAAATACTATTTATACAGCGAAAACGAAAACATATTATAAAAATATTTAAAAATTCAAAAATTTCAATAAAAATGATTTTAAAACATTATTATTATTTTATTTTTATTATTATTTTTATTATTACTACTATTTATAATTGAAAATTTATTTTAAACATTATTATTAAAACAAAATTCACAAAATTCCATTTTTAAATTAACAATATTAAAAAAATATAAACTAAGAATTAATATTTGGCAAAACACCAAAAATCAATTTTTGTAATTTTTGATTAAATCTTTTAAAATTTAAATTGAAAATAATTAATTTTAAAAAGTAATAATTAAATTAGTAAAACAAAGATTACTAAAACTTAATATTACCAAATTCATATAAATTTTATATATAATATTTAAAGTTAATTAAAAACTATATATTTACATTAATATTAAAATAATATTCAATAAAAATTAATTATAAAAAAATATTTCTTGATTTTTGTTAATTTATTTCTATTATTTAATTTTTATTTTATTTAAATAAAAAAATTTATTAAAATTTATTAATTTTAAAATACTATTAATTTATATATTAAATTCTAAAATTTTTTAACCAATTATTATTATTATTATTATTATTATTATTATTATTATTATTATTATTCAAGTTAATAAGTAAAATCCAAAATTATTTAATTCAAAAAAATTATTTTTATTTTTATTAATAATTAATAATTAAAATTCAACTATTATTTACTATAATATAATAAAAATATATATTTTAAAATAAATATTATTCAAGCCAATTAAAACTATATTATATATCAAAAAAAAATTTATTTATTTTTAAAACCAAATCAAATTAAATAAACTTTAAAAATATTTAATTTTATATAATTAAACTAAAAACAACAATTACAAAATTATATATATATATATTAAACATTAAAATTTTAACATTGATAAAAAAAATTTTTTACTTAGTTTTTAATATTATATATTAATATTTAATTATTATTTTTGTATTTAATTATTATTTTATAATAAAATTCAATTAATTTAAAATAAATAACTTTTACAATTTTAAAAATCATCAATAATTTTTTAAATCAAGTTTTAATATAAAGTTTTTATATAAAATTATATAAAATAAATTATTTTTATTTGTATTATATAAAAACTAAACATAAAAATAATCAAATAAATAATTATAAACAATTAATATTTTAATGTTAAAAGTTTTATATATAAAAATACATAATATTATTTAAATAAAAAATAACCAAAAAAATTTTATTATTATTAATTAACCAATTAAATATTAAAATTATAAATAATATAATATTAAAAATATCAAAAAAGTTTCTAAAAATATTAAAATTACCAAGAATTTTAAGCATTTTAAAAATATTAAAATAATTAAAAATAATATTTACCAATAAAAAAAAATTTAATAATTAAATAACTAAAAAACAAATCCCATTTTTATTTTTAAGTTAATATAATTTTAAATAAAATCATTATTTAAATTTATAAATTCAAAATATTATTATTATTATTATTATTAAATTTATTAATAATTATTTTATATTAACAAATATTAAAATTATAATATCAATATCAATATTAATATTATTATTATTATTTATTAATTTATAAATAAAATTTAAATGCTATTTAATATTATATATCAAATTAAATAGTCTAAATTAAATATAACCAGCTATTTAGACCAATAAAAACAATATTACATATTTATATTAATTAAAATAATATAATTAATATTAAAAAAAATATAGTTTTAGTAATATTAAACAATTTTACTATATTATTTTTTTTTTATTATGGTACAAATCATTTATAGTCATCAAACAATTTATATAATTTTAAATTGTATCTAGTCTTCCAATTTTAATAATATTAAAAAACTAAATCATAAATATGTTAGATTAAGTTCTTCTCTTTCACATTTATAGTTTAATTTTTTGAATTATATTATAATTTATAAAGTTATTAAAGTTTAAAATTAGCCACTTTTATTATTAATCTTTAATTTTCGAATGCTGATCAATTAGATTTTAGCCAATCAACAATCACTAAAGTCACATTACCACGTAATAAATTATTGAAGTATTATCATTTTCAGAAAGGCTTTCAATTAATATTAATCAAATCTTTAAATAGTCACTTTTTTATAAAGATATAATATCTCTCAGTCTGCATGTCTTCTGCTGGTGATATGGCACCATTAATCATGAATATTCTATTTACACCACTACTATATTTGGTTGTCATTATTGGAACAGAAATCCAGATATCAATATTGTTTACACCAGGCGTCAAAGAAATCATAAAAGTACTATGAGCAATTGTTGGAGAATTTGGGAATGTTATTTGCACTCTATTTGTAACCTTGTGTTATTATAATGTGGATATTTACTTTAAATTCACAAATAACCTTTCAATAACTATAATGTTGTATTTCAAAGAATTGCTTGGATCTAAGAGATATACAAAATCCCCTGTAATAAAGATTTCTGGTTAAATTTAATATTTAAATAATGAATTATACCAAAGAGAAATATAATGACTAAAATACCTATCATGTATTCGACTGAATCATGATCTAGTTTTAAAATTGGTTTCCTAGGTTGTAAAAGGAATTTCGATTGTTGAATATTTCAACAACTTATTAGAATATGATATATAATAGCTTATCACAATAATCAAGAAACTTACATCAGTTGGTGTTAATTTAGGGGAATCAGATTGGAATTGAAAGATCTTTGGCTTTATCTTGATTGAGAAAACTGAAGTTGTTTTAAAGCCCATAATCTTGAATAGCTTTTTTTTGTTAGTGTTGTACATTTTTTAACGAGTTTGTTTTGATGCAAAAAATGTATGAAATGTATTAGTTCAAGTAAATAAAATCCAGATTTTTTTGTAAAAGCCTAATAAACTTCTTATTTATAAATAATATATTAAAAACACATGTATATTAACCAATAAAATTTAATTATATGAATAAAAACACATGAAGATTGTCATTTAAAATTTCGGACTGATTTACATTTTTGATGATTATAAATGGTTTGCACCATACAAATTTTATGAATGAAACCCAACTGCTATCTAGTACATAGAACCAAACTAAGTAAAACCAACTAAATGCAGTTCATGCACAGACTACATGTGGCCAGCCACTTGGACCAGACAAGGCAACATTATGCACTTATGCTGACAAAAGCACCACCATCCAAACCAGAGAAAAATTGACACAATTTGTATCTACCAAACCTAATAGCAAAGGATTCCATAATACCAAGTATACAAACAACACCAGCCGACAACCTAGAACCCATACTGCCAAACAAGCCAGAAACCAGACTATTATCCCCAACCAAGCTGGCTTTTTCCATATTTACCCTATGTTTGGCTCTAATAGACCATATCTTATTGTGATGTAACTTCACCAAAAACCTAACATATTCAACAAGGACTAGAACAGCTTCCTTTTTCCCCTCAAAAACTAAAACAGCTTCAGCATACTAATCTCCTATTACAAAACTCTTGCAAATTACTGTATAAAAACTCACATCCAAAAAACACAATGAAAGTAAAAGCAGAATAGCAAATGTAAATGGACTTGAAAGACCAGACATTGACATCTATTTTTCAGTAACTTCAACCAAAATGTTTCCACAGAGACCAGAGTCATCAGAACAGGTAAAAACATGATTAAATAACTCCATCTTGCCACACATAAAGCACAACACCCCAAGATAACTCTTCTTATACAACTTTTTTCTAATTGTAACCAGCAGCTATTTGTATACAGCCTTTATTAAATATGTGCACAGATTGGCTGATTTTCTACTGGTAAACCCAAACAGCATATATGAATCAGGGTGCCAAATTGCTGCAGTAGTCCTCCAATCTATTTCTCTAATCATAACATTTGAAACAATATCAAAACCCAGACCAGTCTCCCAATGGGCACAGCATATTAACTGGTGTAAATCTCGAACAAAATAACAAGTATTGTCAGATACAGCAGATTTCTCAGCAATCATAAATCTTTTTCGAATTCCAACCGGCAAAGAAAAAGATAAGGAAGTTGCCTCATTAACTAATACATCAATCTTAACATTGCCCACTACACCTGAATGCCCCTTAACCTTCACCTACTTAATTGAAATATTTTTATTCCTAAGAAAATTGTCTATATGCAATCTTTTGATCCAACATTGGTTACAGAAGTTAAGCATAGTAAGAGAAATCTCAGAAGTGCATGTATCAATCACAGATTAACTATCTGAGTATAAAACCACTAAACATGAAGATGGAACACACTCTAAAGTCAATACTACAGTCTGCAATTCAGTTAAAATAGAGGACAAAAGCCCATTCACTCTAATCTCAATACTCGCATCTGCAGCCGAAAAGTATGCAGCCATTTTACCTGCCACCTTAGCAAAACCAGCATATTGTAAGGATCTATCTGTATAAACCTCAATACAATCAGACCACATCTCTAGTAAACTATCACAAACATCAGAAAATCTATCAGAATTTAAGACACTCAGCATATTCTTTCTCTTAGTAAAAGTAGTTCCAACTCCCAAAGAAACAGATTTGGTCATAAAATCAAATGTTAATGAAAACCAATGAGGCACTGAGCCTCTTAGATCCAACCACTTCCAACAATGAAATGTTTTCCAGTCTATCACCCTTCTATTTTTATCAAGAAGTCTGTCACCAAATACAATACCAAATCGTTTTAATGACAAAACAGATTTAAAATACAAGGACTGATCTAAAATGTCAGATATTAGAAAGTTACCAAACTCACAAAAGACACAAGACAGATTGTTTGTTAATGACAACTCATTATTCAGAAAAATTTTCTCCACTCCAGCCAGAAAATTGTTTACAGAACTAACATGCAACCTGACTGAAAATTGTAAAGGATCCAAAGGAGCCCAGTCCAGAACTTGTAAATCCAAGAATCTATAATTAAATAATCATCTCAGAATGCCACAGTTATTGAAGAATAAGATCAATAATGCCAGCTTCCCTTTAGACTGTACTTGCTCAAAGAGCTTTAAACTATACAAAAAAGGATGGTGCAAGATCTCACTGAGAAAGTCATACAGCAAACCAGCTTTGGTCTTAAGACCTTTCCTAATCATAATGTCTCACTTACAACACATAGCTAAAGAAACAAAACTGAATTGTGTATGATAACCAACTATGGACTACAAAACTGCTGACACCAAATAACAAAATTGTTTGTCTGTGATAGTCTTTCTTAACATTACATTAGAAAAAAACTTGATGTCTATATAAGCTTGAGCCAAACTGAATTTAGAGAGACCCTCAGTTGACAGAAATATGCCTAAATATTGGTGTGGCTCTCCCTTTTTAGCAATTGAAATTGGCAATCCATTGATCAACAGTGAGGCATTCTTAATTCCTTAATTGATTGAAATAACTACTGTTTTATCAATATTAATTGAGATGTCATTGATCATAAAAAATTCACATGCAATGTTCAAAATATACTGTATAGAAGCATGATTACTACTGATCCAAATTGTATCATCAACAAATAAACCAGCAGCTAAAAAAGAAGTTTTTCCTCTAATTGTCTTAATCCTGTCAGACTTAGCCACAAACTTAGAATCAATCCTGTATTCACATAAGTATTCATGTCTTTTTACCTCACACAGAAATAAGTCATAAAAGACCCTCCAAAGTAGCAAAGAGAAAACCTCCCCCTGATTCAACTTATTATGTACTCTGTAGCCTTCTGAGAGCCCAAAATCTGTTATCACTCTGTTGACCCAGTTCTCATGAATGTTACCAAAAAATTGGATGAAGTGTTTACACATTTTTATATGATATAAGCTTGCTCACAAATGATGCCAGCCTACTAAATTATAGGCTTTGTGCATATCTTGTAGTACTAACCAAAGCTCTCTGTTTTTCTCTAGAATATTTTCAACAACCAAACCAATAACAAAAATAGGAGACTGGGTGGAAGTACTCTTCAACACTAAAAAATTGTTACCACAAAGAACATTAAACTTGCTATAAGCCAATGATATTTGATCAGATAAAATCTTAGAAAATATTTTACATGCAATATTAACTAATGTGATAGGTCTAGTATTTATTAGAACACCATTTCATTCATAAGGTTTTGGAATCATAGAAACCCACACTTTTTTTTAGGGATTAAGAACTGCACCCTGACTTAAACACAAATTCAACAGTCTTAAAAGACAGACCAAAACCTCTTTATCACAATGCTTCCAAAGTTCATTAAATATCCCTAACAACTCAGCAGCTTTATTATTTGGCAGGTTATCAACAACCAAAGACAATTCTTCCATACCAATTACATCTATTACATCAGAAAAAGCATTATTATCTACATAATTTAGAGGCATATATTGTCGAGACCAGAGGTTAGGCATTTTTGGAAGAATTAATCACTTTCTTGTCCACCCTTCTATAATTTTATCGACCCTGAGCAATACCTCTTTAGACTCAACAACCAGCTTATTATCCACTACTAAGTGATCCAAAACTATCTTGTGAAATAGATGTTTCAAGATGCTTTTTATTATTTTCTCTTTGTTAAAACAAAAATTATCCATATGGTAGTCAATCGTCTTTCTTATAGTAGTATTCTTAGCAATTCTAGACTTGCAATATTTGGACTTTCAATACTTCTTTCTTACTACTAACAAATGCTTAACCAGCTTCACTAAGCTCATACCAGTTAAAACTATGCTATTAACCTTGGAAGCCTCAACACTATTAATAGCCAACCAGACCTTAATAAGATGGTTGAAATTCAATAAATCACCAGAATTCCAACATTTCAAAATCTTTGCAATAAGCTGTTCCAATTTAAAGAATCTTAAAGATTGTTTATTCCTTGAACAGTCACATTCACCATATTACATCTTAGAGAAAACTGTATTGGCAGCTTGTACTATGGCCTCTTCTAGCATTTTTCACATTGTATTTAAGTTACTGTTGTCTTCTGCCTCTTCAAACATATCCAACCTAGCCAACAATTCAGCAAACATGTGGTCTTTAAAGCCCAACTATTAAACATCATTTACATCCTTTAAATTGAATTTCTACTGGTTTTTGTTGGCTTGCCTGCAAATGCTAATAAGATGGGCATTCAGTAGTCCACTCAGACCAATTGAAACTGAAACTGACTTATAATCTGTATCAAAAAACTCAGACACATCATTGACCTTATGTGATGTAATAGTAGACACCAAATTTCCACTCACTAAAATAAAATCAATTACCCTCTCAACACTCTTAGAATAGCTTCAAGTAATAGCTTTGGCCAGCAAGTGTCCATCAAAAGTGTTAACTAGATCCAAACCCAAACAAAACTTGAAACTTGCACTTTTTTGAGATCCATTCTCATTAAAGTTACCACCCAAAATCACAAAAAAGCTGGAATTAACCACCTTGAAAATCATAAAATTGATAACAGCAGCTTGACCAAAATGTGTGCCAACAGACACACCAGTATATAGACCCAAAATCATAACTGAAAGCTTGTTTTTGAACAAAAAACACACAGAAATCAACTGACCAGGAATCTCATCTACTTTCAAAACATGTTAAGCCAAAGAAGTATTCATGATAATGGCAATGCCAGCACCTCAAAAACTAACATCCAAACCAGTAGTAAAGACCTAGACACCATCAAACTTACTCATAATCCAAGACTTAATATCAGATCTCAATTTTGTCTTAGTAACAATAGAAATCATATTATCCAAATTCTTATGTTAATGAACAATGTTATCTTGTTTAGCCAAATTCATCATACTCCTAGTATTATATGTAGTCACCCTCCAAACAAGCTTACTCATTGATGCAAATAATGTGTCAAGGAGTCTGAATTTACACACAACAGGTTTAATTTCCCCAAAATTAAGTTAATAGAAACTTCAAGAGCTATTATTTTAGATTTTAATCTGCCAACTTTAGAAGTCAGAACTTTTAAATTACTTAAACCCAAATCAACTGTTTTTTCTTTTATCTTAAGAGATGAAGGAGGAAGAGATGGCTGTAGAATATCCAAAACCATATTAGCATCTGACATTGACAACACAAGAATAGAGACATTTGAATGTCCAACTTTGGAAACAGGCACCAAGGGCACCAGCTCCACACCATTCAATCTGTATAAAACATCTGATACTTGATTAGCTAACAATTTCAAAGAGTGTTCTAATGAAGTCTGACAATTGTTAATTGAGAAACTATCATGATTAGCCAGAGTATCCCCTTTATTATGGACAATACCAAGAGAAAAAAAACCAGTCCCAAAACCAGAACTGAAATGAAAGCCACCAGAAAAAGAAGCGATTGAAACTACTTACGTCCAAAACTTGCCACCAAAAGCAGCAGAACAGAAAATAGGAACATTTTTCTTCACATACAGCTTTGCTAGCTGAAGGCAATGTATATCTAAAGTGACTTTTTTAATAAACCTTGAAGATTTAGCATTAGGTGCAATAGTTGTATCACACTCCATAGCAAAATAACCAAAGCATTCACAATTCCTACAGTAAACCAAATCCAATCTAGTCCAAGAAAGTTTAATACCACCAAAAATTGGCTCAGTTCAATATGCAAATTCAAGACATGCTTTAGATTCAAAATCAACCACAGCATATCAAATTTGGTTGCCAGTATCAAGTGAGTGATTAATGATGTAAGTTTTGCTGCCAATCTTGTCCAAAAGAGTGCCCAGATCATGAGCAATTGTATTCACAGACAAAGTAAACAACAAAGCCCTAAACCAATCCCTTGATGTCCAGATATTGCAATCTCTTTCAGCCATAGTCACATGTACCGAATTTTTACCAATTAGAAAGAACCATCTAACAGCCAAAAGCTCAGCCTGATCTAATTCAGCAAATTTCACTACAGCCTTTTGCCATAATCCAATTAGTTAAACTTTGATCAACTTAATTTTGCCAAACTCAGCTAGAGCAGTGACAATTATTTTCTTCAGTGTGTTTATGAGAATTTTTTTGATGACCACAGCCCAATCTGAATGAATTCCTTGTCTCTTAAGATTGTTGTTTACATTGATCTCTTTTTTTCTGGCCAATGATATGGCTATTTCCATGCTTTTTTCTGAAATAAAGATAGATCAGATGATCTCTTCAAATTTTGAAGGGGTAGTGGTCCCCCCAAAACCATTAACTAATGAAAATAATTTTCTGATGAATTAAGTTTTGGCTGTCGCTGATTTTCCATCCACAGCTAATAGATTAATGTTCAAAGCAAAAGATTTTTTTACTGACACCTCAACTTGAATTTTTATGATCTTAGGATCAATTCACTTTTTATCAAGAGAGAATTAGGGGAGGAGAGAAAAAGCCCACTTCTTTATCTATTTCAAAGTTTATAACTCTAACAGAAGGACCACTAATTAAACCAATATTGCTCTTCTTAGCTTTGGGAGTAGAAGCTGCTGAACCAAGAAGAAAACCACTATTTGAGCCCACCACAAAGCCACCAGCTTCATTGTCACTGTACTTACTGTCCATATTCAAATACATACCCTCACTGACACCAGGTTTGACCAACAAAATTTTCTTTTCATCTCCAGAGTGTTTTATATTGCCAACAGAAACCTTCTTCTTTTGAGAGAAAGTACTATCAACAGAGCCATAAAGGGCACCTTTTGGGCCTTTTTTTATAGACATAATGCTATTTAAAGCAGCCTTTAGGCTTACTACAAAGGAGTTATTAGCTTGAAAAATGTTGAAGGTAATATAACAAGTGAGATAAAAAACAAAAACTTCTTTTTCAAAATTTGCTTTTTGGGGAATTTGGACGAAGGAAAGAAAGAAGTTTTATTATATTATTTAAAAATAATAACAATTTATTAATAATTAAAAGTATTAACTTATTATATAAAACCAAATTTTTTTTATTTATAATTATTCTAAAATTTAATTAATTATATTTTATTATAATAAACAATTTCCAAATTATGAATAAAATTAATAATTTTATTAATAATAACTTTAATAATTTTATTAATAATAACTTTAATATTATTAAAAATAAATAGAATTTTACAATACTAATCTGTAAAAACAATTTTTTTGTACAAAACAATATATATTATATTATTAAATACACAGAAAAATAATATTTATAATATATATAAAAATATAATAAACACTTTTGACAATAATATTTATTAAATAATAAATAAATTTAATATTTTTTTATAAGTATTAAAATCTATTAAATCTTACTACAATAAAGATATAAAACATTAAAATATTTTTTACTATATAAATATTTTTAAATTATTAAAAAAAAATAATAATATAAAGTTTTAATAAAATAAAAATACAAATTAATTATAATATTATTTATAAATTCAAAAATTATATATAAATTAAAATATCAAATCAAAAAATTTTAAATTCAATTAATGTTTCTAATTATATTTTTATTAATAATATTAAAACTAAATTCAATTTCTTAATAAGTATAACAAATAATTTTAAAACCATTATAAATAAAGTATTAGGTATTTTTTAAAAACAGCTGTTTTATTTGTTTTAATATATTTTTTATAAATATTAACAATAAATAATTTTTTTTATTAACATATTTAATGAGTAAAACCCAACTATTATCTAGTATATAGAGCCAAACTAAGTGACCCAAACTAAATACAGCTTATACACTTACTATATGTGGTTAGCCACTCAAATCAGACAAGACAACACTATACACTTATACTAATTTATACATTACCATTTAGACCAGAAAAAAAATAACATGGCTTGTAATAACCAAAACTAATAGCAAAAGTCTTAACAATACCAAGCAGCCTAACTATCTTATCAAAAAACATTGAGGACACCTTACAAAGCAGTCCAGAAATCACACCACTATTATGAACTAAACCAATTTTTTCTATTTTCATTCTGTGCTCTAATCTCACCAACCATGTCTTAGCATAATGCAATTCTACAACAAATCTTATATATTCAACAATCTTAACAACAGTTTTTTTTCTATCTTTGAAAATACCAAAAGTCTTATCACATTATTTCTTCAACATAAATTTCTTATACACTACAGTATATAAACCAACATCTAAAAAATATTGAGAGAGGACCTGCAAAATAGCAGAAGAAAACAAATCATAAACACCAGCCAAAGCAGTTTACTATGCAGAAGTCTCAACCAAAATTTCACCACAAACAATAATATTCTAAGTATAAGTAAAAGCATGATTCAAAAACTCCATCTCACTACACAACAAATACAGCATACCAAAATAACTTTTATTGTACAACTTTTTTTTGACTGCTACTGGCAGCCACTTGTGTATAACTTTTATCAAATATGTGCACAAGTTGGAAGACTTCTGACTAGTAAACCTAGTGAGCATATAAAAATTGGGGTGCCATATCTTTGCAGTAAAAGTCTAGTTTACATACTTAATCAACATATCCAGAACCACACTTTCGCACACCAGCCAGTAATAAAAAAGAAGACTGCACAGCTATTCCAGCTGCAGAATTAGTCTTTACATTACCAACAACTCCAGAATGGTCCTTAATTTTAACCCAATTCACAATAAAATTTTTATCCCTAATCAAATTAAAAATATGCTGTCTCTTAATCCAACACCAGTTATGAAAATCAGATATAGCAAATAACAATTTCAATATACACACATTAATAGCAGCTTGGCTATTGAGATGTAATACTACTGTACTAGAAGGTGGAACACACTTTAAAAACAAAACAACAACTTGCAACTTGGCCATAATAAAAAACAAGAGACCACAAACTGCAACATCAATACTTATATCCAAGACTGGAAAGTACATAGCTGCACTACTAGTAATATCAGCAGAGCCAACATCCTTTAATAAACCATCTATATACATTTCAAAAAGACCAAACCAAATCTTGTGCAAACCATTTCTCACAGCAAATAGCTTGTCAGATCTCAGAATATTCAAACCATATAACCAAGCAAAATTAACACAGTTAGATAGAGATGAAATATGACTCAACAAGTACTTAGATGTAATCCCAAACCAGCAAGAAACAGAGCCCTATAGATCCAGTCTCTTCCAATAATGAAAAGTCTTTCAATCCAATACACTACCCTTTTTATCAACAAATCAATCACCAAAAGCAATCCCAAAGTGTTTTAGAGAACAAACAGAATCAAAGTACAATGCTTTTCCAAGAATCAATAATATTAGAAAATAACCAGAATTGCAAAAAGCATTAAGAAAATTGTTTGCTAAAAAAAGCTTACTGCTTAAAAAAATTTTTACTATACCAGCCAAAAAATTGTTCATCAGACTAACACATAACTTGACAAAAAATTACAAAAGATCCAAAGGAGCCCACCCTAAAACTTGTAAGTCCAAAAATCTATAATTAAATAATCATCCAATAATGTTTAAAACATTAAAAAAAAACACCAAAAAACCCATCTTTTCTTCAGATTGCACCTGTTTAAAAGATTTTAAGTCATACAAAGAGGGATAATATAAAACAGTATTAAAAAAATCATAGGGCAAACATGTTTTAAGTTTTAGATCCTTCTTAAGCATAGCATCTTATTTGTAATACATATTAGCTGAGACAAAACTAAACTGAGTCCAGTAGTTAATTATAGATTACAAGACAGCCAATACTAAATATGAGAATTGTTTATTCATAATAGTCTTCCTAAGAACAACATTAACAAAGGACCAAACATTAGAATAAGCCTTGGAAACACTTGGCTTGGATAAACTTTCAGTAAACAAAAAAATCTTCAGATAGTAATGTGTTTCATTTTTCTTGGCAATTGAAATCAGCTAATTATCAATATTTAAAAAAGCAACCCTAACCTCCTGATTAATGGAAATAGCCACTATTTTTTCATTGTTAATAGAAATATTATTGATAACAAAAAACTTACTGGCAATGTTTAAAGTATATTGAGTAGCAGCCTAACAGTTTTTGATCCAAATTGTATTATCAACAAACATGTCTACTATAAAATAAGAACTTATTTTGCCACTACTTTCAACTCTGCCTATCTTTGAAACAAACTTAGTATTGATCTAGTACCCACACAATTGTTTATGTTTTTTAATTTTACACAAAAGCAAATTGTAGAAGATCTTCCAAAGAAAAAGTGAAAAGACTTTATCTTAATCCAAACCATTATGCACTCTATAGCTATTTAACAAGCCAAAATTAGTTATCACTCTGTTTATCCTATTTTTATGTATATTGCCAAAAATCTTATGAATCTGTTACATATTTTGATCCATTGTAAGCTAGCCTTCAAGTAATGCCACTTAATAAAATTGTATACTTTATGTATATCTTACAAGACTAACCAAAGTTTTCTATCCTTTTTGAGAGCATTTTCAATCACTAACCTGATAGTAAATACAGAAGATTGTATGGATATATTCTTTAATACTGAAAAGTTATTACTCTAAAAAACATCAAACTTGTTATATGCAGATAAAATATGATCAGACAGAACCTTAAAGAAAATTTTCCTAGCAGTCTCAATCAAAGCTATAAGTTAAGTATTTGTAAAAATCCCATTTCAGTCATAAGGTTTAGAAATTATTGAAATCTATGCTCTTTTTCATAAAGCAAAAACACCACTGACAGCCAAACATGTATTTAATAGCTTTAAAAGCCACCTCAAAACTTTATTACCATTATGTTTTCACATTTTATTAAAAATGCCAGACAATTTAATAGCTTTGCCATTAAGTAGACTATCAACAACCAAGAGCAAATTACTTATACTAATAAGATATATTACAACAAAAAAAACATCATCTTTTACATGATTTAATGGTGTTATCAGAGATTTTTGGTCTCTTTTCTTGAATGTTGTTAATGTTGATTTGCTGTAAATTTACATTCTCAAAAAGTAGTTGGACTTTTAGTAACTGAATTTATCTTCAAATTATCTTTTATAATTTGAACTACTGAGCTTATAAGTGGAATGGCCAATTCCATGTCAGTTGTTTTGTGTAGTTACATTGTAGTAAATATCAATTCTTTTCCAGGAATTGCTTGTCTAAAAGCTTACTAAAATGTGTAGTTACTTTGCTGTAAAAGTTAACTCTTCTACAGGAATTTTGTTTGTAGGCTACCCTAATAATTGTAATAAAAAAATAAAAGAAAAATAAAAGAAATGTAAAAGAAATGGGATTTTATCAAGAGAAACGTTTTTTATTCAGGCCTGGAGTCACTAACAGATTACTGAAATTAATAGCTAATCAATTTTAAAACATTAGTTTGTGTTGAGAGAATTTCAAATGTAATAATCAAAAAATTTAATTTTCGAATATTTAATTTTTATTTGAATGTGTAAAAAGTGATTTGTTCCAATTAAAATATCTAAAGTAAGATACTATGAAAAGATGTATTTTTTTGAAGAGAGAAGCTCTTTTTTTATATAACTTGTTGTAGTACTAGTCTTTGAACTTGCACTTTTCTCTTTGCTACAATTTGGGTAAACTAAAGATACATTTTAGCAAACTACAAGTTATTTCACTAAACTATTGATTATTTCGGCCAATTTTTATTAATTTTGGCAAATTTTGACTATGTTAAATAGTTCAGAGTATTGTGTAATTTGATCATCTTAATTTTTATTGTACAAATCGAATTATTGATTAAGTAATAATATTTGATAATTTGATTAATTAATAAGTAATAATTAAAATAATAATAATATATGCTAATTAATAATAAGAATTATGAGGGTAATTTCATGCTAATTAATAGTTAAAATTCTACTGGTAACAATGGCACATATTGTCTAGTCCAGAGATTAGACAACACCAAAGACACTTTCCACACTCTTATTCAGCTTTCTATAATTCTATTAACACTATGCTTCACCTTATTTGGCTCCAAAACCAACTTTTTATTTACTACTAAATGATTCAAAACCACTTTGTAAAAAGACTTGTCTAAAATATTCTTTATTATGCTCTCTTTATTCAAACAAAAGCTTTCTATGTACTTGTTAATTGCTTTCTTAATAGACATCTTTTTAGCCAATTTTGACTCATAAAGCTTAAACTTTCTGTACTTCTTTTAAACCATTAACAAATGCTTAAGAATAATCATTGACTTTTTATTAAGTTAAATCATATTCATAATCTTACAAGCCTTATCAGAGTCTAGAGTTGACTATTTTTCAATGAAATACTTAAAACCAAGCATATTACCTAAGCCCAATCTCTTAACAATCTTGGCAACTAACAATTTCAACCCAAAAAATTTTGAATATTGTTTGTTTTTTAAATACTGATATATACTAAACCAATATTTAGAAAATGTCTTATCAGCTGATTCCATTATTACTTTTTTCAACAACTTCCATATTATATTTAAATTATTACAAGCTTCTGTTACCAAGAACTCATTCTCTACTGCTGACAACTTAGCTATAGAACACTCTTTAAATTTCACTCATTTAGTAACATTTGCATCCTTGATCTTAAACTTTTAATGGTCTTTGTTAGCCTGCTTGCACAAGCTATTTAAATGAACATTTAGAAGTCCATCCAAGCTAATAGATACCATAACAGCTTTATGATTAGTGTTGAAAAATCTAGAAACAGATCCAATCTTATAACCAATAACAGCTAAAGACAAATTCTCACTAAAAAAAATGTAATTAATAGTTTTCTTAACCTTTTTTGAATTGTTTCACATAAAAGTTTTGGTTAAATAATGGCCAGAAAACAAATTGACCAAACCCAAATCCAAACAAAACTTGAAATTTATACTCTTTCCAAACTCATTTTTATTAAAGTCATTACCTAATATCACAAAATTGCTGAAGTTGACAGCCTTTACAATAAGAGAGTTTATCTCCAAAGTCTGTTCAAATTTAGCTTTAGACAAAGCACCAATATACAAGTTCAAAACTGTAACCGATGTTACTCATAAAATATAGAAATCATATTAGTATATAAATTAGCCAATCAAAAGTAGACATATTAAAATAAAAAATTCCAGGATTTCTTTTAAAGAAATTACAGGATTTCAGAATTACAGGATTCTTATATAAAAAATTGCAAGATTCCAGAATTCCAGGATTCTTCTTGAAAAATTACAGGATTTCAAAAATTCCAGGATTCCTGGTGTAAAGAATTAAGGAATTGAGAAATTGAGGAATCTCAATTATGTATATATAGCAGTAGTATTAGAAACAGAAAAGACATCTGAATTCTACTTCTTAATTAGCATTCATATATTTACACTATCAATAAATATACTTATTAATTATATTAATTCAATTGTCCACTATTAACACTTTATGTTAATAGTAACTTATATTTGATCACACTGGAACAATAGCTCTTAATTATGGCTATTGATGGAATACTAATTTAATTGCTTTGGCTTCATTTTCTGCATTTTCTTTTATTTTTTTTTGTTGTTTTTTGTTGTTTACTAATTGATTAAGAATTAAGCACTAAATTACTGACATCAGGAATTGCCTGATAAAAGATTCCAAGCAAAAGGGTAGACACTAGAAATTAAAAATTACTTATCAAAGGATTGTCAGCCATCAAACCAAAAAAAAATTAATAGAATTGTGATTTCAAGAGGCTACTAAAAACAATTATTGAATCTCTGTTTATTATACAAAGAACTCAACCAAAACCTTTAGATAATACTCATCATATTAGCTATTAAGCACCAAGTTACGGATTTGTTATTTGATTTGAGACTCCAAAAAATTATCTGTAACATTTAGTGCTTTCTGTAAAATGTAAATCAACAGAAAACCAGTACCAACAACAATCATCTAAAACAGTGACAGAATCCAAAAAAATAGGGACAAACCACTTAGGATTTACAAAATCCTTATTCCAACATTATCACACTTATCTCAGATTAACAAATAGTAATTGACCAACAGAATCAGCTTTTAATTGCTATATCAATGAAAAAATTACATACTATTTGGGAGGTTAAGAAAATCCAGAATCTACTTTTAATAATTTCTTCAATAAATTATTTCAAAGCACCATTCTTTTACAAAACTATTTATTTGCACTCCTAATCATAGAAATAAACAGAAAAATTGAAAAATACACTAAGCAAAAATTTTCTATTACTTTTGCTGACAAAAGAAAAAGAAGATTACAAACACCAGCAAAAACTCCAAAGCAAATACAAGTATCTACTTAAAAAAAACAAAGAGTTGATTTATCTGCCAATCTATTATACTATTACACACTTAAAAGCACCATCAATATAATATCAATAGACATGTTCACCACAAACATAACAACACCACTAAACAGAATTCCATTCCAAAGTAAATAGAAGAAAACAGAGTTATTAAAAACATATAATGATTATTTTGAGAGATTTAAATCATAATTTCTAATACCATTAAGAGTTTAATCACTGCCACTACAACCAGATTTTGGAGCCATTAGTTCTTGGGAAATAACTGACTCCAAGAGAAAAAAAGACAGCGATCAAGAAATTAATAAGCAAAATCCAATTCTAGAAAACCTGAAAATTTAAACCCTAATCATTTCAACTCAGCAAAATCAAAACAATTCAAATATTGTTTCTATTGTTCTTCAAAACTTACCTCCAGTAAATGTGATCAATTCACTACTCCAGCAGCAACTGCAACAACAATTTCAATTACAATTGCAACAACAACTATTATTAGCACTGATAGCATACACATTTATCACCAAAATTAAGAAATTTACCAGTAAAAAAAACAATGCCCAAGTATGAGTTAATAACATGGAAAAAGCCATCACAGTTAATGGATAATATGACATTAAAACATTATAGGCAATTCCATATTTTCTACAGAATACTGCTAACTCATAGTATCAAAGTTTGGCAAATAAACTCCAAGATTTCAATGCATTTAAAATTGAGTTCCTAAGATATTTTAGTAACAATAATAACATTAACTGTTTGGTCAATACATTCATCACTATAAAACAAAAAAATGCCAAAGCAGTCACCACTTACTTAGAATGTTTCTATCAAAATCTGCACCAGATCCAAACAATTAATGCTAACTATTTTATAGAGCCACAAATTTTAAACCAGTTTATTTGTGGCTTATGCAGTAGCATCCTCCAACATATACACCCATTACATCCAGTCAACCTTCAAGCAGCAGTTACTCACGCCAGAGATTTTGAATCAGCAGAACTTAAAGCCAATCACATCTAAGCCATAAATCTAGTAATGAATAGATTATCTAACTTGGATTCCAAATTGAAACAATTCAGTAATTCAATCAATCAGAAATTAAAAAGGTATTTAGTTAACAATTAGGCAATTTATCAACCATTACAATGATACAATAATTCAGAAAACTCAAATTGTTTCCAAAATCAGACACATTCATTATTAATAACCAATTAACTATGGCAACCAGAGATGCACATTTGCTACGATTGTAATAAACAAAATTATGTTAGAGCCAGCTGCTAAGTTTATAGCAATAATTTATAATCAGAAAATCAATATTGAAACCACAATTGCAGATTTTAAACTCTGAGCTATTACCCAAATCAAGATCAATACCAACCTAATTACACCCAAATGATACAGCAACCAATATACATATCTCCAATTTATCAACCAGTAACACTCATAATATATCAACCATCATAGCCATTGTTACCAGTAGAATTTTAGCTATTAATTAGCATAAAATTACCCTTATAATTCCTATAATTAATCAGTATATTAATATCATTTCAAATTATCATTTATTATTTAATCAATTATCACATATCACGATTCAATTAAAATAATCTAATTAGTATAACAGAAAGTAGGATGATCAAATTACACAATATCCTGAACTTTGTAACATTCAAAAATTTGCCAAAATTTACAGAAATTCGCCGAAATTTATAAGAAATTCGCCGAAATTTACAGAAATTCGCCGAAATTATGAATAGTTCACCCAAATTAATCAATAGTTCAGCGAAATAACTTGTAGTTTATCAAAATGTATCTTTAGTTCACCGAAATTTGAGCAAAAAGAAAAAGTGCAAGTTCATAGACTAGTACTACAACAAGTTGTATAAAAGAAAAGCTTTTCTCTTCTGGAAAATGTATCTTACTTTAGATTTATTACTTAGAACCATTCCTACACACACAAAAAGAAATAAATATTAAATAATTCAAAAAAACCAAATTCTTTAATTATTGCACTTGAAAAATCTTCAAAACCCAACTAACATTTCGAAATTGATTAGCTACCAATTTCAGTAAATTGTTAGTGACTTCAGGCCTGAATAGAAAACATTTCTCTTGACAAAATTCTATTTCTTTTACATTTCTTTTATTTTTTTCTTTTATTTTCTTATTACAATTATTAAGGTAGTCTACAGATGAGATTCCTATAGAAGAGTTGACTTTCACAGCAAAGTAACCACACATTTTTAGTGAGCTTCCAAACGAGCAATTCCTGGAAAAGAGTTGATGTTTACTACAACATAACTACATAAAGTAACTGGTAAGGAATTGGCCATTCCACTTATAAGCCCAGCAGTTCAAATTATAGGAGATAATCTGAAGATAAATTCAGTTATTGGAGGTTTAACTACTTCCTAAAAATGTAAATTCACAGCAAATCAACATTACCAACATTTAAGAAAAAAGACCAAAAACCTCTGGTAATACCATCAATAATGTATCAACCACAAACCATTCAAATACTATACTAATGACTGTGTTCAATAGAAATCAAAGGCTGAGAACCATTCAGCAAAACTGAAAATTGGCAATAATTGTTTATTAACTGATCCCCAGCATATTGCAACAACCCTTAGAGTCACATCCAAGAAATTTAGGAACTGAGTATGCCTAAAACCCAAATTCTTAGAACTATTTATAACTCCTGAAAACACACAAATCAACAATCAAAAAACCAACTAGAAACCACAAACCAGACTTAAACTTCAAGCTCTTACAAACCAAAGCATTTTACTTGGCACATATACTGACAGAAATGAAACTAAACTATGTTTTATAGTTGACAATAAAATAAAAAACAGCTAACACCAAATACAAAAACTGCTTATCTGAGATGGTTTTTCTTAGAACCAAGTTGGTAAAAAAATGAATGTCTAAATGTGCTTTAACCAAGCTAGGCTTCAAAAGACCTTCAATTAAAAAAAAGATGTCCAGATATTGATGGGCCTTTTTTCTTTTAACAACAGAGATAGGCAAACCACTAATAGACAAAGAAAATTTGTTTACTCTGCAATTAATAGGAATGGCTATTGTTTTGTCATTATTAATAAAAATGTTGTTAATCTGAAAAAATTCACTAGCAACATTGAGAATATATTAAGTAGCACTCTGACTGCTACCAACCCAGATTGTATTATCAACAAAGACACCAGCAATGAAAAAAGAAGAAAATCCAGTCTGAGACTCAGCATAACCATTTCTGGAAATAAAATAAGAATTCAATCTATACCCATACACATTTTTTTGTCTCTTGACTTCACACAAAAGAGAATCATAAAATATACACCAAAGAAGAGGAAAAAAGACTTCTCCTTGGTTCAAACCATTATGTACACAGTAATTATTCATTAATTCAAAATTAGTCATAATCCAGTTAGTATAATTTTCATGAATATTACCAAAAAATTGAATAAATTTGCTACACATTTTAATCCTGACCAAACTTTTGCTAAGATGTTCTTAGCCAACCAAATTGTACATCTTATGTATATTCTACAAAATTAGCCAGAGCTCTTAGTTCTTCTTCAAAGCATTTTTAATTACTGAATCAATTGCAAAAATGGAAGACTAAATTGACATATTCTTTAAAACTGAAAAATTGTTTCCACAAAAAACGTCAAAAGTGCTATATGCCAATGAAATTCTGTTAGAGAGAATTTTGGAGAGAATTTTGCAAGCTGTTTTGATCAAAACAATAGAATAAGTATTTGTTAGAACACCCTCCCATTTATACAGTTTAAGAATCATTGAAACCCAAGCCTTCTTTTAAGAACTGAATATTGATTCACTAGATAGACAAAAATTTAAAAGCACTAAAAGCATATTTAGAACCAATCTGTTATAATGTTTCCAAAGCTTATTTAATACATCTGAAAAACCAACAGCTTTGCCATTAAGCAAATCTGAAATTACACTAAACAGTTCATTAAACCCAACCAAACACATCACACTAGAAAAAGCCTCATCAAAAATGTATTTTAAAGGTTTGTATTAACAAGACCACTTATCAGAAATATTAGCAACCACTTTTTGTTTTCTAGTTTATCCTTCCATGATTACATTCACCTTAGACTTAACCATATTAAGCTCCAAAATCAGCTCATCATCAACAACCAAATGGTTTAGAACCACTTTATAGAAAAGATGTTTCAACACACTTCTAATAATATGACCCTTATTCATCTCAAAACTCTTTATTCTCCTATCTATAGCAGACTTGATGTTTGCCTCATTAGCTCTCAAAAATTCAGCAAGCTTGAAAGCACAATAAAATTTTTTTATACCAAAGAGAACAGAATGAATATGATTAAAGCCCACACCAAAGTTCACAAGATCCTGAATAACTCAAGCCTTAATATTATCCAAAAAAATCTAGCATTTCATAAGAAAAGCAAACTTGTCAGTACTTTTCTTATGAGAAGCTTTAATTATCTTCAAAACCAAAAGTTTTAGCTTATGAAACTTAGACAATTCTTTGGTAAAAACACCATCAAAGCTCTTGAACCATCTCTTCTTGAATACCTTATTAGCTGAAAGAGTTATTATTTTGTAAATAACATCCCACAAAGCATCCAGATTCAAGAATCTCTTAGAAGTAACAAACTCATTAAAGAACATTGCAGCATTGACTGCTATAATGTTTCTAAATTCATCCTATTTTGCTTTATCAGCACCCTTAAAATCAAACTTCTAATGATCTCTATTAGCTTGCTTGCAAAGAGAGTTCAATTGTACATTCAACAAATTATCCAAATTCACAGACACAGAAACAGCATAATAATTGGTATTAAAGTGGTTACTGACATTCAAAACATCACAATACACCACTGTATTGATCAGATTTAAAGAAATAAACATGTAATCAATTGTTTTCTTAACATCTTTTGAATTTTTCTATGTAAAATCTCTTACAATTAAACTCCTTGACAAAAAATTAACCAAACCCAAATCAAGATATTTTTTAAAACTGGCACATCTACAGGAGCCATTTTTATTGAAATTGCCATTCAAGATTATGAAAGAAGATTCATTCACAGCCTTCATTATTACAGTCAGAGATTTTAAATTTTGTAGATTAATTCTGGAATAATCCACAAAAAATTTTTGTAATCTAATTGGTGTTCAGTATTATTAGCATAGAGAATTTAATAATATTTTATTAATCAAATACTTCAAATAAAAATCGAAACTAACAGTAGAAACATACTTTTATAAACACAAAGTTTTAGAATCCATAAAGATTCACACAACTTTACATAGTAGTTTTTTATTAAATTAGATTTAAAATTATGTCTTGCTTTATAATAAATGCTAAAAACTTACTCTGTTTATTTGAATCTTTTACCAGTAAATATAACAAAAGTCAATTAGTAAAATGTAAGACCAAAAAAAGTCAAAGATGGCAACATGCATCAGCTAGTATTGCAGCAAAAAGAATAATGAAAATAACTAAGTATTTTCCTAGATTAACTATATTATTTGACTTTCTAAACAATTACTCTTTATGTAAAAGACATTATAATTAGATTGTTATTAAAAGTCTTTTATTAAACAAATTACTAAATCAAATGATTCAACTTTTTTAGATTTAGAAAAAACAAAAAAAAAGACCAAAACTTTCTAATAATAACAAGTTGTTAGAATTAGAAAAAACTTTTTCTGATTTTGGAGTCCAAGTATTCTTGCCAGATCTAATATATGAAGTTTATATAAAACAGATACAAGAGCTAAAAGATATTAATCAACAATTATTATCTGAGAATGTGACATTAAAAAAACAATTAGATGAAGTATTTAATAATCAACAAGGTCATATTAAATCTGTAACAGAAATTGCCAAAAGAGAACGAAGTAATTTATATAATAATATAATAAGTTTGAAAAAAAATCATGAACGTTTTAGTCTAGATAGTTTTTTAGAGTATTGTCTTTTAACATGGCTTGTAAAACAAAATCCAGTTATTGTAAGATTTATTGAAACTCTTACTTATAATGAAAATAAATATCAAAATAAAAAGGAAAAACTTTTTAAGTGTGCTGTAGTAATTAATGCTATATACAGATCAAGGCACTTAAAATATGTTTCCACTATTAATTTAGCCACTTCAACAATCAAATATTCAATAACAAGATTGAAAATAGTCATTGATATTGATAATCATATTATAAGTTTCAGTTGTTATAAAAAGTTTACTAACTGATTAGAAAGTTGGCTATAAAACAGTTAAAGCTTCTTAAAGAATTTTTATTTTTAGCCTTTAACAATAAACAAAAAGATCAAAAAAATTACTTAGATCATGGATATAATACAGTCATATTCAATATTGTTACGAGTTTTTTTGCTTTTAATTATGATCAAATTAATGATATTTAAAATATAGATTCTTGGTTGTATTCTGAACTTCTTAAAAAAGAATATGAGAAATTATTTTTTTTAATTTCAGATATGATAAATGAAATTTATAAAGAACTTACTAATTATCTTACTATTATTTTAGAAGAGCTTTGTGCAGAGAAAAGTCAAGAAACAAATATGATTAATGAATTAGTACAACATTAAAGCCAAATTAGTTCTTTAAAAAAATGCTTAGTTTGTTAATTGTCTAATATTAATAATAAGAAGTGAGTTTGTCCTACATGCCATAACAAATTACCAACAATCACTAAGATAAATCAATTGAATAAATCAGTTAACATTGCCAAAAAACTCATTCCTTATTCTTACACATTTGAAAATACATAATTGTATCTGAAAATTGAGGTTTATATGCCGCAATTATATGTTTCTGATCCAATAGCCATAAACCCAAACTCAATTGCCAATATTTGAAAGGTTTTTGAGCATATTGAAGAACTATCCAGCATTAAAGATAGTAGCTGTAAATGGGTTGTAGTAACATGTGATAGAGTATCTTATTATTATGCATAAATGATTAAAAAAAACTTTTCTTGGCTTATATTGGTTTTGGGTACTCTTTATAAAGAGATGAATATGCTAAAAGCATTTGTTGAGCTGAATTGAAATATTAATATAAAATACTTTGCACAATGTTAAGGATATTAGAGTGAAAGTCAACTGCAGTTTTTTTAAAAATGTCCTGATTATTATAAGTCATAAGATTTAATATGTAATATATATAGACATACAATGGCTTCTGAATTAATGTGGTTATATGTTGTTTTTAAGAAAAATTCATTTGTTGAAGGTTACTTAGAATAAGCCCAAAATGAAACAGATTTCATATTCAGGTTAAAGTATGAACAAGTCTTTTTTTATTTACAAACAATTACTAACTTTTGTACTGAAGTTCATTTTAATAGGTTTTCATTAAAACTTGCAGCTAGACAAATGTTTGTACCAATTTGGTCTGCTTGGTGCTATCTTATTTACCAATTAATTAAAATTGCTGATAAAGAACAATAACTATGATTGAAGCCTAAAGTTTGCAAGCTGATTCAAGAAAGAATTGTAATTTCTTGATCTAAACTTTCAAATTAACATTAAGACTATGATACAATATTTGAAGAAATTAACAAAATACTCAAATCATTGATTTTTTCTACACCTTCACAATGACATTGAGAAATTGCAGTGCATAATTATATTAAATTTGAGAGATTGTGTACTAACTTCTTTAATGTTATTGGATATTTTAAAAGTAAAATATACAGGTCTTGTATACATTGTTATCAGAAGTTTTTGGTCTCTTTTTTTGAATGTTGTTAATATTTGTCTGTTGCTACTTTCATGTTTTTTGAAAGCAATTGAACCTCTAATAACTGAATTTATTTTTAAATTATCTCCTATAATTTAAACTGCTAAGCTTATAAATAAAATGGCCAATTCTGTGCCAGTTACTTTGTGTAGTTATGTTGTAGTAAATGTTAACTCTTTCTCAGAAATTGCTTGTCTGGAAGCTTACTAAAAATATGTAGTTATTTTGCTGTGAAAGTCAACTCTTCTACAGGAATCTTATCTGTAGGCTACTCTAATAATTATGATAAAAAAAAAACAGAAAAATAAAAAAAATGTAAAAAAAATAGAATTTTGTTAAGAGAAACGTTTTCTATCTAGGCCTAAAGTTACTAACAGATTACTGAAATTGGTAATTAATCAATTTCAAAATGTTAGTTGTGTTGAAGGAATTTCAAGTACAATAATCAAAAGATTTGGTTTTTAAATATTTAATTTTTATTTGAATGTGTAAAAAATAATTTGTTCTAATTAAGATATTTAAAGTAACATATTATGTTAAGATACTATGAGAAGATACATTTTCTTGAAAAAAAAGCTTTTCTTTTATACAACTTGTTATAGTACTAATCTTTGAACTTGCACTTTTCTTTTTGCTGCAATTTGGGTGAACTAAAGATACATTTCGGCAAATTACAAGTTATTTCACTGAACTATTGATTATTTCGGCCAATTTTCATTAATTTTGGCGAATTTTGACTATGTTAAATGGTTCAGAGTATTGTGTAATTTGATCATCTTACTTTCTATAATACAAATTGGATTATTAATTGAGTAATAATATTTGATAATTTGATTAAATAATAAGTGATATTCGAAATAATAATAATATATGCTAATTAATAATAAGAATTATGGGAGTAATTTATGCTAATTAATAGCTAAAATTCTACTGGTAACATAATTTTTTCCTTAAGACTGAGTTCCATCAAAGTTCAAGCACTATCTGTGATATTAAAATAGTGGTCCAAAATAATTAAAGTGATTTGGTCTAAAAATTGTTAAAATTTCAGTTCTATAAGCTTTCCAATGTATTGAATCTTTATTAGATAAAGTATTGGATTTTGTAAAATATTTTTACAAGTGTTGAATAACTCATAGAGTCTAAATGCTGCTCTAAGTTTGTAGTGAGTGTTTGTTAGTCTGGCTGCTGTCTTGAATTCATTGTGAATTTGTTTTTGTATAGCTTTTAGAGTAATGTTTATTGTTTCAAGTTCTAGTTTTTGTTTATAAAGTGTTTTTCCAATATGAAAATATCTATATATAAGGGTATGTTTATTGTTCTGTTTGTTGAAGAATAGTAGAAGTTTTTGTTAAATTGTGGCATTTGGTGAAATGTCAATAGGGGCAGATAAAAAGTTTTCTTTTAGTGCTTGCTTCAAAAGTTTTGGTAATTGATTTCCAGAGTAACTTCTTGTTATTTTCTATAAGAGTGATAATTCTGGGAATTATTTTCTACTAGTGCTGTGGTTTTTTTTTGAGTATAATTAATTTGATTTCCATTAATTATTATGAATAGATCAAGAAGTGTTTTCAAAGCTAACATTAATTTTTGGAATATTTGTTGAATATTTCGAAGAATAATCATGATAATTGACTAATTAATAAACAAAATTTTTAAAAAAAATAAAGAAAATTATTTTTGGATATGGGGTTTTTATTTGTTTTTAGGTTTGAATGTTTCTTGTAATTATTTACTATTTTTGTTTTATATTTTGTGTATTTTAAAGGAGTTATTATAAAAATGTTAAATTAAATGTTTAAGTTTAATTGTTGTTCTATTATAATTATTGGTTCTAAATTTCAGAGAATATCTTCAGGATTAATTAGAGGAGAATGTGTACCAATTTGTGGAATTAATGGTTCAGGATTGTTTCTGGAATGATAGTATTTTAATCAATCTCCATGTACAACTTTTGCTAGTACTTTGTCATCAAGTCTTAACTTGTATGATCTATTGCCTAGAATTTCATAAATATAAAATGGTCCATCCCATTTATGTTCAAATTTTCCACTCCATTGTTTTTTAATCTTAGTTCTGTGTAAGAGAACTTTATTTCCCACTTTAAATTTGTTAGTAACTGGTGACAATTTGTTGTTATGTCTTTCTTTTTGTTGGGCTTAAGAGTGTTTAATATGAATGGCTGCTATGTGTTTTTTTTTTCAATATACTAAAAAGAGTGTAGGCTCTTTTTTGGAGTGTTTTTTGAAAGTTTTCTTCATTGGTTGGTTGTACTGAATATGTTTTTACTGTAAAATTAATTGGCAATGTTGCTGTCTTTTCATAAGTAAGATCAAATAGTATGTGTTTCATAGTATCTTGTTTTAGTGTTCTGTATGCTAATAACACTGATGGAATAAAAATATCCCATTCCTGCTCAAAATCTGTTGAGACTTTGGCTAAAGATTCACACAATGTTCTGTTGAAACGTTTTACAAGTCTATTTGTTTGAGGATAATAAAGTGATGATAGAGGTCTTTTGATATTGAATCATTCACAAATTTCTTGTATCAAGTTGTTCACAAAATGTGTTCTTTGATCAGATAAGAGTTCAATTGGGCATCTATGTCTACAAATAATGTCTTCATAAATGAAATTTGCTACTGATTTTGCATCTGTTCTTTGAATGGCTCTAGTTTCAGGCCATTTGGTAAGATAATCTACTGCAACTGCAATATAACAATTTTTTTGGGTTGTGATAGGTAATGGTCTGACTAAATCAATTCCAACTTTGTCAAAAGGTTGTTCAACTTTGATTGGATTTAAAGATTCTGTGGGGTGAGTTCCTTCTCTTTTTTGACAACTATTACAAGATTTTATATATTGTTGAATGTCTTTTTACATATAGGACCAAAAATAATGTTTAAGAGTTCTTTGAATTGTTCTATCTCTTCCCAAGTATGCTGAAGATAGATTTGTGTGTATGTTGTATAGGATTGTTTCTTTTTCATTTTACTGTACTAACTTGAGTAGTTGGTTTGGGTTTTTGTGATTTTTGTAATAAATTTTGTTGTAATGTATAAAATATTGTTTGAATTGGTGTTGTAATCGATGTTTTTCACTTGGAGACCAATTTTCTGGCATGATAAGAGTCTCCAAATAGTTTTTAAAGTTGTTGTAATTTCTGAGATTCATTGTTGTTTTGTTGTTTTGTTGGTAGTAATAAGTTGTAGTGAATTTGTTGATAGTGTTAATCTTGTCTTATTTTTGAAAGGCTATCAACATTAGTGTGTAGTTTTCTTGGTTTGTGGTGTACAATATATTTGTAGTCTGCTAGAAAATTATTCTATTGAGACTGTTTGGCACTTTGTTCAGTTTTTTTTTTATTGAGCCATTTAAGACCAATATTGTCAGTTATGATGTCAAATTCTTTTCTATTCTTTAGGTATTGTTGAAAGTGTTTAAGAGCCCAAATGACTATAGCAGCTTCTAATTCAGTTGAGCCATATTTGAATTCTGTAGATTTGAGTGTTTTATTGGCATAAGCAATAACTTGCTCCTGGCTATTTTCATTCAATTGTGATAGAATGGCACCAAATGTTATGTGTGAAATATCAGTGGCTAGTTAAAACTGTTTGTTAAAGTCTGGGTAAACAAAAACTGAGGCTGTTGTCAATTTTGTTTTGAAAATTTTAAAGACTTTCTGCTGTTCTTTAATCCATTGATATAGCATGTTTTTGTTGATAAAATAATTGAGTGGTTTGGCAATTTCTGATGAATTTTTAATAATAAGAGGTTAATTCTACAAATCTTTGTAGTTCTGTGGTATTTTTGGAAGTTTAAAAGTTTTTGACAGCACTAATTGTTTTCAGATTTGGTTTGGCTCCATCTTTGCTGACAATATGTCCAAAAAAGATTAAACTTGTTTTTCCAAAGTGACACTTCTTAATGTTCAATTTCAATCTTGCTTTCCATAATTGTTGAAAAACTTCTTACAAGTGGATAAGATGAGCTTTAAAACTTGGTGAGTACACATTAGTATTATCAAGATAGACAACTACTAACTGTCATAAAAATACTTCATATACAACATCCATAAATTGCTAAAATGTTGTTGGTGCATTATAGAGTCTAAAAAGCATAACATTGAACTCATAGTTTCTTTCTTGGGTGGTAAATGCTGTTTTGGATCAATTTTTTGGGTCTATTTTGACTTGTCAGTATCCACTTTCCAAGTCTAAAGTTGAGAAGAACTTGGCTTTTCCTAGAGCATCTAAGATGTCATTAATTTTTGGAAGAGAATAGGCATCTCCAATTGTCATGCTATTGAGTTGACAATAATCTACACAGAATCTGATTTTTCTATTTTTCTTTTTAACAAGAACTACTGATGAGACCCAAAGACTTCTTGATGATTGAATCAATCTGTTATTGAGCATTTTTTGGACCTCTTCTTTTATAAATTGGTGGCTAGCAGATGGAACTTGATAAGCTTATTGTTGTTTTGGTAAAGCATCTTCTGTATGGATTTAATGTTGAATAATATCAGTTTTTTTCAGATCATTGTTGTTTTTTGCAAATATATCTGCAAATTCAGCTATTAGCTGTTTCAATTGTCTTTGTTGTTGGGGTTCTAAGGGACTCATGTTGATTCAAGAGAGTTTTTTTTCCAAAAAGTGGTAGTTTTCAGTAATAAGGATAATATTTGGATTTGGAAGTAGAGTATGTCTTACAATTTCGATAAAATTAAAGACAATTTGGAAGTTTTTATCTTAAAAGATATTATTGTGTATGATTCCAATCTCTGATTTGTTCAATAAAACAATAAGAGTAATTATTGGGATTGTAAAATGTAACTTGAAATTTTTTTATTCCTTTGGAAATATAAACATTTAGGATTGAGATTTTATGCTTTAAACAAATTTGTTTATTGGATTCAAAGATTTGTTGAATAGTGATGGGTTTTGAGCAAGTGTAAATTTCGTGATGTTTTCCAAAAGATGAAATCTGGTGAGATTTATTCTGTGCATTGAGAACTATATTTACTGGAGCTGTAAATCATTCAGTTGAACCAAAATCTTGCATTTTTCTTTTACTTTTTCCTAATTGTTCTCTGTTGTTAACTGATTGTAAACTCAAAATGTTAATTAAGAGTAAGTAAATTGCTTGGGCAATTTTTTTAGCATGTTCAATTCTGAATAGTTTGTTTGTTTTATTTTGTAACATAATAGTAATATCTCCAGTATATCCTGCATCTATGACTCCTTCTCTAACATTGATTTCTTTGCTTGCCAATGATGATTGGAAAGCAATTTGGACCATTGCTCCTAGTGGTATTTTAAGAGCAATTCTGAGATTGATTTTGGTTAAAGATTTTGGTTGGAGAACCAAAGTGTCTTTGCCAGAATATTTTAGATTATATCCTGTATCAATTTCGTGGGCTTTTTTTGGTTTTATTCTTTTTCCATTGTTGTTAAAGTATTTGAATTGTATAGCAGATTGGTTTTTAGTAAGATAAATTGAAGTTGTTGTAATTTCTTCTTCTGGCTTAGGTTCTCCAAACTTAATTTTTTTTTGGTCATTTTTGTTGGGTAAGAGAATACTAAGCACATAGCATTTTGAACACTATTTATTATTACAAGGCATGATGTATTCTTCACACAATTGAATATTTATCTGCTCTAATCATTGAATTTGAGCTTCTTGAGTCAGATAAGTGTGACTTGCAATTTGGTGATATGTTTTTACTTTATCTTTGTAGTTGAATCTAGCTAATTCTATTATATACTCAATGTATTCTGCTTCTTTTATTTGGTGGACATCTTTTTGTGTGGCTCCATTAATTAAAGTTATTGCTAGGTCAAAGATTATTTCAGCATCATAAGAGTAGTGGTAAAGTTTGTTGAGAGCACTGTTGTATGTTGTATTAAAAAGTGTTCCTCTTCTGACTTTTTCTGAGATTGATAGAGCATATTGACAGGTTTGATCACATACTCCTCCTTTTATTGCAACATCAATCTAGTTGTATTCTTCTGGTGGCATATCTTCATATGTGAGACATGGAGTGTTGTCCTATTTTCCACTTCTTTTGGGATATTCAAATCGTTTTCTATGACATGCTTTACAAAAGTAGCAGATGCAAGTTTCATATTCTTCTTCTGGAGAAATACATGCTCCCATTGATGAAAGTTTTTTGTTACAATCTTTGCATTTAAGTGGGATGTAGGGTGGTTGTTTTCATGATTCTGGTGTAGAATATCTAACTACATTCTATTCTCTGGTCTTTTCAAAAATTTCTTGTTCTGTTTCCTTGGCCCAACTGGATGTTGATCCAAGAGCCATAAAAGTTTCAGTAATTGGTAGTTTTTTTTTATTTTTAAATTCAAATACTGGAGCTTTTTTGGATTTTTTATTAAAAGTACCACAAGTAACAGATACTCTAGTGTATTGTCTTTGGTATAAAATCTTCATTTCTTGGGTTTTCCAATTTAAATTTGCATTGGCCTTGAAAAGCCAATTATTTCTGACAAGAGCTTAATATTGTAGTGCATCCATGACTAAAACTTTAACTGGAATGGTAATTCCATCAATTGTAAATGGAAAGTTGTCAATTTCTTCTACTGGTGTCTTTTTCATTCTATCTGCTGTAACAATAACAGTTTGGGCTGGTCTGTCAACCGTTTTTTGAAGCTGTTGCATCAATTGGTAGGTGATAATACTTCCAGCTGATCTACTGTCTAAAATTAACTGAATTGGTTTTCCTTCAACTTTAGCTTTAGTATACATTGTTGTAATTGCTTTTTGTTCATTGACTGCTGTATTGCTAAGCAAGAATGGTAATTCATTGGCTTCAAATTCAAATGAAAATATATTTAAGAGGTTGGCATTTTGAGCAATTTGAGCTGATGAAATAGTATTGTTAGAAGAGTTTGATCTTAATGTTGCAACTTCACCTTCAGAAAGTGCAGTTTGTTGAAAATCCGATTCTTCAGGTATTGTAAGATAACTGGGTTGAATGTAATAGTAATTGAGTCTTTGCTGACCAGAATTTTGGAGAACTAATTGGTTGTTTAAATTGATTTTGTTGTTATTGTTCTGAAATTGATTTTGAAGTGTGAATTGGTTATGTTGAATCACTCTTTAAGCTGGTACTTGATATTGTTGTGTAGGTGGTTGTTAATACTGTTGAATTGGTAGAAATTGTTGGTATTGTTGTTGTAGAGTAGGTTGATAGTAATTGGTTTGTTATTGGGGTTTTAAGAAATAGTAGACTGGTAGTGGAGGCTAATAATAAGATTGCTGTTTTGAAGAGTAGTATTAATTACTCCTGTTTTATTGGTTTTTTTGTAGCTTTCTGCAATCTCATTTCCAATGTTCTGAAATTCCATAATAATGACAACTTTGGTTTTGACTGTTTGATAATGGTGAGTAGTTGGTTTGGTTTTGTTATTGTGGTGGCTAATATCTTTGTGGTTGTTGCTGTTGTTGCTGGTTAATGAAATAGTTCTCAATCTTCTTTGTAAGTTGGTCAATTTTTTTTTCAGCTGCTGAGCTGGTTTCTCCAATAGCAAGATTCACAAGTTTGGTATGGTTTGTTTTTTCTATTGCCATTTCATAGTTTTTTGCATGTCTAATGGCTGTTGCTAAGTCTTCTGGGGCATGTAAGCGAACTTTTTTGATTAACTTGTCTTTCAATCCTGCTATAAACTGATCCAAAATCTGGGCATTGGAATAGTATTCATTGGTTTCTAATTATCAAATTCATCAAAGAAGTTTGTTAAATCTCCCAAGATAGGTTATAATAGTTTCAAATGTTTCTTGTTTGATATTTCAAAAGCAATTGTGGAAAGTGATAGAGATGTTGTTGTTAGTAAATTGTTATAAAAAAGCATTTTTAAATGCTTGCCAGTTTTCAAATGGTTCTTCTAAATTTTCAAACCATTCTTTTGCAGTTTCTTAAAAAAAGTATGAGATTGCTTTGAGCATTCTTGCTGTATTCTAACCATTTGCATCTCCTGCTTTTTGAACTTTGTCAAGCCATTCTTGAAAGCTAGTATTATTATTTTTACCAGTAAATTCTGAAATCTTTGCAATATAAGCAGTTGACATTTCTTTTTCGTTTTCTGTAATTTTTTCTGATTCTGATTCAGTTTTTTTACTTTCTAAGTTTTCTGAATGATTATTTTTGTTTTCCTGTAAGTAATCAAGAAAATTGGTACTGGTTGATATTGGTTCTTGCTGTTGAATAGGATTTCTAAGTGACTGAAAATCTTCTGGTCTGAAGAAACAGTTAAGTGGTGAATTTGGTGTTTGTAGTTAAGCAAGTAAAATTGGAAATGATGTAATAGAAAGTGGTAATTTAACACTGGTTCTTTGTTCAGATGTTTGTAAGTGTTTTGTAGTTGTCTTTAGTGTTTTTGAAGTATTTGGGGTGGTATTTGAGTGTTGTTTCAGTTTTTGTTTGCCTTTGTTGTTTGTTTCTGTCTCTGATTCAAAGTCAATAGAGTATTTAGACTGTACTGGATATGTTTCTTCACAATACTTGATAATGTTAAAATTAAGTTCTTAGAAGTAGGTGGCAAGTGTTTTACTGTTAAGGTTTTCAGTTCCCAATTGTAAATAGTGCACTAAATTATTGTAGAGGTTGCTTTTAATTTTTGAAATGTTGTAATTTCCAAGAAGATAATTGTTGATACAGTTTTCAATATACTGATAAAGTGTTTTTTTAACAATTTCAATTCCATTTAGAATGTTGAATCTTTGCTTGCAATAGATGTAAATTGACTGATAATACTCTAAAGTTGTTGTGTCTGGTGTGGTCACCACTTTGAAGTTGTTATTGCTGTGTTATTTCCATAGGAGAGCACCAAATGTTACTGGAGGTTTTTGGTCTTTTTTCTTAAATGTTGTTGATGTTAATTTGTTGTGAATTTACGTTTTTAGGAAGTAGTTGGACCTCCAATAACTGAATTTATCTTCAAATTATCTCCTATAATTTGAACTGCTGGGCTTATAAGTAGAATAGCCAATTCTGTGCCAGTTACTTTGTGTAGTTATATTGTAGTAAACGTCAATTTTTTTTCAAGAATTACTTATCTGGAAGCTTACTAAAAATGTGTAATTACTTTGCTATAAAAGTCAACTTTTCTACAGGAATCTTATCTGTAGACTACTCTAATAATTATGATAAAAAAAGAATGGAAAAATAAAAAAAATGTAAAAAAAATAGAATTCTGTCAAGAGAAACGTTTTCTATCCAGGCCTGAAGTTACTAACAAATTACTGAAATTAGTAGCTAATTAATTTCAAAATGTTAGTTGTGTTGAGGAAATTTCAAGTGCAATAATCAAAGAATTTGGTTTTCAAATATTTAATTTTTATTTGAATGTGTAAAAGGTAATTTGTTCTAATTAAGATAACTAAAGTAATATACTATGTTAAAATACTATGAGAAGATATATTTTCTTGAAGAGAGAAGCTTTTCTTTTATACAACTTGTTGTAGTACTAGTCTTTGAACTTGCACTTTTCTCTTTGCTGTAATTTGGGTGAACTAAAGATACATTTTGGCAAACTACAAGTTATTTCACTGAATTATTGATTATTTCGGCCAATTTTTATTAATTTTGGCGAATTTTGACTATGTTAAATGGTTCAGAGTATTGTGTAATTTGATCATCTTACTTTCTATAATACAAATTGGATTATTGATTGAGTAATGATATTTGATAATTTGATTAAATAATAAGTGATATTCGAAATAATAATAATATATGCTAATTAATAATAAAATTATGAGGGTAATTTCATGCTAATTAATAGCTAAAATTCTACTGGTAACAACATCTTAGCTTTATTGCTAAATCAAATTGATTTTAAGTTCAGATAAAAAAGACATAGTTTGTAAATCCAAATGTCTTTAATCATGTTTTTCGTAATATTGGCCATGAATAGATATTAAGCAAAAAAATGAAAAAATTCAATAAAATTGCACAGATGAAAATAATAGACTTTCTTAAAGCAAAACAAATTAAAAAAACATTGTTAGGTACTTGGAAACCAATTCTAATAATAAGTAAAGAAGCAGATCATCAAAAAATGTAAATTTGTTAATAAAATTACAATTATTATCTATTATTAACTTTTTAATATCTCTTTTAAGTGATTATGTTTTCGAAGCTTATCAAGTTAATTGTATGACAGCTTAATAAATATCCTTCAAGAAGTTAGAAATATATTGTATTATGTACAGTTTTATTTATATTGGGTTGAGTGCATTACTATTTATAATTGGAACTGTAATCAGTTAATACACAATATTTGTATTTTTGAAGATGTCAACTATAAACCCAATGTTTATGATACAATTGTTTTTATAGTGAATGATAATTTTGATATATATAGTCTGGAAGTTGTGTGGAATATAAATTGTAGTAATTGTGGTACTAATGCTCATATTGTTTAATGTAATGCTTGGCCCAAAGCTGCAATGTAAAGATTATGGGTCAGACTCTCTTATTAATACATATCTTATGAGATCCTAAACTTTATCCAGTTCTATTATTTAAACACATGGTTGAAGTATCTACTAGCTACTAAAAAAGAGACTACTGGATAGGTTCTATAAAACTTTGGCAATTACTATTGCCAATTGTTTGATAATAATAATTTCCAATACATGGCTCTTTGTTATTCCTTTCTATTAACTCCTATTTGCAACATTTTCCACAAGCTAAAGAATTCGAATCACATACAAAAATCTTATCAGCCATCAAGATTGGACTTAATGCCAATGCTATCATTGTATTATATATACCCATTTTTAAAACATGATATGTTGAGTCTAGGTCTGAATTTTCATTTTGCATGATTATGTTTGGATTATAAAAAGCATTCAACATGGATTTATTTATTCCAAAAAAGTTGATTTTTAATATATCTTTAAAATTATCAGTTAAACTTTCACTCACTAATATTAAATATTGGTCAAATAATGAATATAATTGCTAGTATAGAGTTTTTTTTTAATTACAGATATCAAAGTTGGTGTGAAAACATATTTATTGGGTATATATCAAAATTTTTATATTCTGAGTTTTATTACTGGTCATATTTCTCTTCCTAAGAAAAAGTAAATTCAAACTTCATTTCTAGTTGATTTGCTTGAACAATGTTTCATTAATAAACTTGTTCCTGGAGAATCCTATTGGATTATTATTCTTATTTATAGGTCTGTTAATTTTTTCTTTCAATATGAAAAAAAAGTAATTTTGTTAGCCAAAGTTTGATCCAAAGTAATTTCATTAATATTTACAGCAACAGTCTCCAAAATACTACTAATCTCTAAAACACTACCAGTCTTTAAAGCATTAAGAGCAGTAGTAATGTACTATATGTTAACTATTATTAAAACTTTCATAATACTTACAAACAACAAGCCAGATATAATAGTTCTATTATTGTCTTATGATGGCAGTGATAACTTATAAAAAAGAAAAGTAATTGAATATTGTAATATTTCAGAAATTTTGTTTAGTGTTCTATAATTGTTTCTAGAAACTTCTTTAATTTTTTTTACTACCATAAAAAAAATGATTTCCATTGACAAATCAGAAAATTTTCCTAACTGTATTAGAAAGTTGATTTCACCAGCTTAAGAAAAATGAACTGCCAAGAAGATGCCCACATACAGCCCTAAAATTGAAACAGAAAGCTTATTTTTAAAGAGCAACTTGACAGAAAAAAACTGGTCAAGCACTTTAAAAATTTTACACATATGATGAGCAAGAGAAATGTTCATAATAATAGCAACACCAGAATCCAAGTAATTAGAGTCTAAACCAGAAGTAAAAACATGAACACTATTAAACTTATTAGCAATCCATAGATGAATTTTATCTTTTAACTTAATCTTAGTAACAATTAAAATCAAATTGCTTATATTCTTATGCCAACAAACAATATTTTTCTGTTTTGCAAGATTGTTTATACTCTGAGTGTTACATATAGCAATTTTCCAAACCAAACTGTTTATTGAGATAAAGTGAAAACCAATAAACCCAAACCAGAACACAAATAATCCAATCTTTCTAAACCCAAATTAACTGATATTTTCAGAGCCACCATTTTTAACTTTAAGCCATCCATCTTGGTAATAAAAATCTTGGAACTACTTAAGCTAAAATCAACAACTGCATTAAAACCAACCAAAGGAAAAGGGGTAGATAATGTTAACATATTATCCAAAACCATATCCAAATCCAAATTAAAAGCCAAAAAAACAAGAGCAACCAGAGGAGAAACATAAAAAGATGTAGCCAAAGACACCAATTTAACAAAGCTCAACTTCTTTACAAGAACAGAAACCTGGTTAGCCAAAAGCTTTATAGAGCATTCCAAGACCACCAAACACTTATTTAAGCCAGAAACAATAAGGGGAGCAGAACCCAAAGAAGGAGATATCACACTCAAAAGTAAACCAACACCAGATGAAACTAATGAAACCACATGAAACAGAGAGCCACCAGCAATTTAAGCCCAAGTTTTATCTTCAAATAAGACAGGGCATACAATAGGAGTCTGTTTTTTCTTATATATGTTGACCAAATGAGCCCAATCCTAAGAAGTTATCACATGTCTGCCATGACCACCAAAATTCTCATTCATTACACAATCAGCAAAAATATAACCAAATTGTTTACACTAAGCACAACAGGCTAAAAAGAGACCAGCCCAGTGCAAATTCACACTTTTAAATACTAAAATAGAGCCAATAACAGCCAATTTGAATGCTTTATTCTTAAAACACATTACAGCACACCTATTCTGCACATATAAATTTAGATTATGGCCAATGACACAAGTTTTCTTACCATAAGAAGCCAATAAATCAGACAAGTTATAAGCAGTAGTACCAATTGGAAATGTGTACAATAAAGCCCAATACTGGTCTTTAAACACTCATATTTGTTTGTTATCAATAGTTTTTGCCACATAAACAGAGTTTTTTTTTCATAAAAACAGACCATTTAGCTGCGACCAAATCAGCTATTTCAGATAATTCATATTCTACTAATGTCTTTTATTATAAATTAATTAGTTGCATCTTGATTAACACAATCTTATCAAACTTAAAAAAAACTAACTATATAACTGATTTGGGAAGATTGATCAGAATCTCCTTAACAATTATTTTTTGATCTAAATGGCTGTTTACTTTTCTGAGATTATTATTGACCAAGATTTTTTTACAGATTGTCAATTCCCTTGTCTTAATTATACTAAATTCAGAAGTAAATAAAGCTCTAATAATCTCTGAGAATTTTAAAGGAGTTGATGTCTCTCCAAAATCATCAATTTGATAAAAAATTTTCTTGATTAAAATCAACTTATTACCATTAGTTTTTTTTAGACACAACAGCCAATTTCATATTCAATGCAAATGATTTGACTGGTTTGAAGCTTTATCTTTCTAGAACATGTGATTCAACAGACAGCAGCTGATTGGAACTATTAAACTTAAGAAGAGAAAGCTCCAGAGTATTGCCATTGTTACTCAAATTATTGAATAAAAATGCTTTTGGTAGATGGCTCAACACATAAGTTTGAGTCCAAGTTTTTTTTAAAGTAGTCTTGCCCATGTTCTCATTACCAACAAAATTGTTTGAATTCGCATAACTTGTTTCCTTTACAATTATGTTCTTCATATTCTCCAAATCAGAAAAACCACTAATATTACTCTTAATACTGCCAACTTTACTGCCCCAGAATATTACAGATTTGTCATTAGCACCATTAATGTCCACTAAGCTCAATGGGCCAATAGACAAGTCAACAATATTACCAGTATTACTAATAGAATTTTAGCTATTAATTAGCATGAAATTATCCTTATAATTCTTATTATTAATTAGTATATACTATTATTATTTCAATTATCACTTATTATTTAATCAAATTATCAAATATTATTACTCAATTAATAACCCAATTTGTACCATAAAAATTAAGATGATCAAATTACACAATATTCTAAATCATTTAATATAGTCAAAATTTGCCAAAATTGATGGAAAATTGGCCGAAATAATTAATAGTTTGTAGAAATAACTTGTAATTTACCAAAATGTATCTTTAGTTTACCAAAATTAGAGCAAAGAGAAAAATGCAAGTTTAAAAACTAGCACTACAACAAATTATATAAAAAAAAAGCTTCTCTCTTTAAGAAAATGTATTTTTTCATAGTATTTTATTATAGTATGTTACTTTAAATATCTTAATTAGAACAATTATCTTTTATATATCTCAAATAAAAATTAAATATTCAAAAACCAAATCTTTTAAAATTATTATACTTGAAATTTTCTCAACACAACTAACATTTTAAAATTGATTAGCTACCAATTTTAGTAATCTGTTAGTAACTCCAGGCCTAAATAAAAAACGTTTCCCTTAACAGAATTCTATTCCTTTTACATTTCTTTTATTCTTATTTTTTTTCTTATTATAATCATTAGGATAGCCTACAGACAAAATTTCTGTAAAAAAGTTGACTTTTACAGCAAAGTAACTACACATTTTAGTGAGCTTCCAGACAAGCAATTCCTGGGAAAGAATTGACGTTTACTACAATATAACTACACAAAGTAACTGGTACAGAATTGGTCATTCTACTTATAAGCCCAGCAGTTCAAATTATAGGAGATAATTTAAAGATAAATTCAGTTATTGGAGGTTTAACTGCTTCCAGAAAACGTGAAAGTAGTAACAGACAGATATTAACAACATTTAAGAAAAAAGACCAAAAACCTCTAGTAACATTTAATGTTCTCCTATAGAAATAACACAGCAATAACAACTTCAAAGTGGTGACCATACCAGATACAACAACTTTAAAGTATTATTAGTCAATTTATACTCACTGCAAGCAAAAATTCAACATCCAAAACGAAATTGAAATTCTCAAAAAAACACTATACTAATATATTGAAAACCATATTAACAATTATTTTTTTGGAAACTACAATATTTTAGAAATCAGAAGCAATCTTTATGATAATTTATTGTACTATTCACTATTGGGAACTGAAAATCTCAACAGTAAAATACTTGCCACCTATTTTCAAGAACTTAACTTTAGCATTATTCAGTATTGTGAAAAAAAATATCCAGTACAATCCAAATACTCTTTTAACTTTGAATCAGAAATAAAAACAAGCAACAAAGGCAAAAAAAAATCAAAACAACACTCAAAAACTGCTCTAAACACTCCAAGAATACCAAAAACAACTGTTAAATACTTACAAACACCTGAACAAGAAACCAGTGTCAAATTACCACTTTTTATTACACCATTTTCTATTTCACTTGCTCAACCACAAACTCCAAATTCATCATTTATTCATTTTTTAAGACCAAAAGATTTTTAGTCACCTAAAAATTCTACTTAACAACAAAAACCAATATAAATCAATACCAATCTTTTTGATTACTTACAAAAAAACGAAAGTAATCATTTAAAGAACTTGAAAAGTGAAGAAACTAAATCAAAACAAGAAAAAACTACAGAAAATAAAAAAAAAATAACAACTGTTTATATTGCAAAAATCTTAGAATTTACTAGTAAAAATAATAATACCAGCCCTCAAGAATGGCTTGACAAAGTCCAGAAAAGCAGGAGATACAAATAAATAGAATACAGCAAGAATGCTTAAAGCAATCTCATATTTTCTTCAAGGAACAGCAGAAGAATGATTTGAAAACTTGGATGCATCTTTTGAAAACTGACAAGCATTCAAAGATGCTTTTTTACAATAATTTACTAATAACAACACTTCCATCACTCTCCAAAATTGGTTCCGAAATATTAAACAAGAACCAAATAAATTAATTATGACTTACCTAGAGAAGTTTAACAAATTTCTTAGAAGAATTTGCCAGTTGGAAACCAATGAATACTATTCTGATGCCCAAATCTTGAATTAATTCATTGCTGAATTAAAAGATAAACTTATAAAAAAAGTATGTCCACATTTACCTAAAAATTTGACCACTGCTATCTAACATACAAAAAATTACAAAATAGCTATAGAAGAAGCCAATTGCACAAAACTTGTGAATCTTGCTATTAGAGAAACCAGCTTAGCAGTTGAAAAAAAAATTGACCAATTCACAAAAAAGGTTGAAAACTATTTTACCAACCAACAACAGCAATAATAAACACAAAAATATTAGCCACCAAAACAACAAAACCAAAACAACTACCTATTATCATTAAATAGCCAAAACCAAAGTTGTCACTATTGTGAGAGAACATTGGAAGCAAGACTGCAGAAAGCTACAAAGAGGTTAACAAAACAGGAGTAATCAATATTATCCTTCAACACAGCAATCTTATTATTAGTCTTCACCATCAACCTATTATTTTTTAAGATCCCAACAGCAAAACAATTACTATTAGCCTGTTTCACAGCAGCAATATCAACAACCTATACCAATTTAATAGTATCAACAACCATCTATATAACAATATCAAGTACTAGCCCAAAAATTGGTCCAGCAAAACCAGTTCACATCTCAAAATTAATTTCAGAATAATAACAACAGAATCAATCCAAACAACCAGTTGGTTTCCCGGAATTCTGATTAGCAAAGACCCAATCACTACCATACTCAATTCAGCTATTTTACAATGTCTGAATAATCGGATTTTCAACAAACTGTATTTTCTGAAGATGAAGTTGTAGCACCAAGATTAAAACCTTCCAACAATACTATTTCATTAGCCCAAATTGCTCAAAATACCAACTTTTTAGATATATTTCCATTTGAATTTGAAGCCAATGAATCACCATTTTTGCTTAGCAATGCAGCAATCAATGAGCAAAAAGCAATTACTGCTATGTATACTGAAGCTAAAGTGAAAGGAAAACAAATCTGCTTAATTCTAGACAGTGGATTTGCTAGAAGCATTATTACTTATCAATTGATGTAACAGCTTAGAAAAAATGTTAACAGATCAGTTCAAACAGTAATTGTTACAGTTGATGGCATGAAGAAAACCCCAGTAGAAGAAATTGAAAACTTTTCATTTATCATCAATGAAATTACCATTCCAGTTAAAGTTTTAATTATGGATGCACCCCAATATCAAGTTCTTGTCAGAAATGATTGGCTTCTTAAGGCCAATACAAACTTAAATTAGGAAACCCAGGAATTGAAAATTTCATACCAAGGACAATATATCAGAGTACCTGCCATCTATAGTACTTTAATAAAAAATCTGAAAAAGCCTCAGTATTCGAATTTGAAGAGAAAAAAGAACTACCAATCACTAAAGCTTTTATAACTCTTAGATTACCATCCAATTAGACTGAAGAAACAGAACAAAAAATCTTTGAAAAAACTAGAAGATAGAATGTAGTTAGATATTCTACACCAGAACCAAAGAAACAACCACCCTATATCCCACTCAAATGCAAAGATTGCAAGAAGAAACTTTCATCAATAAGAGCATGTATTTCTCCAAAAGAGAAATATGAAACTTGCATCTGCTATTACTGTAAAGCATGCCATAGAAAATGATTTGGATACTCCAAACAAAGTGGAAAATGGGACAACACTTCTTGTCTTATATGTAAAGATATATTATCAAAAGAATACAACTGGATTGATATTACAATAAAAAAAAGAGTATGTGACTAAACTTGCCAATATGCCTTATCAATCTTGAAAAAGTTAGAAAAGGAACACCTTTTGATACAGCATACAACAGTGCTTTTAATAAACTTTACCATTACCTTTATGATGCTAAAATAATTTTTGATCTAGCTATAACTTTAATCAATAGAGCCACACAGAAAAATATCTGCCAAATGAAAAAAGCTAAGTACATTGAATATATAATGAAATTAGCTGGATTTAACTATGAAGATAAAGTAGAAACATATTACCAAATTGCAAGCCACACTTATCCAATCCAAGAAGCTCAAATTCAATAATTAGAGCAAATAAATATTCAATTGTGTGAAGAATACATCATGCCTTGTAATGATAAATGGTGTTCAGAATGCTATGCTTTTAGCATCTTTTTATTCAGCAAAGATGACCAGAAGGAAATTAAGTTTGGAAAACTTGAGTTAAAAGAAGAAATTGCAACAACTCCAATCTATCTTACTAAAAACCAATCAGCTCTACAACTTAAATATTTTAACAATAATGATCAAAAAATCAAACCAAAAAAAGCATACAATATAGATGCTGAATATAATCTACAATATTCAGGAAAAGATATTTTGGTTGGAGAACCAAAATCTTTAACAAAAATCAACCTCAAAATTGCTCTTGAAATACCACTAGGAGCAATGGTTCAAATTGCATCCAGATTATCATTAGCAAGCAAAAAAATCAATGTAAGAGGAGAAATTATAGATGCAGAATATACTGGAAATATTACAATTATACTACAGAATGAAATTAACAAATTATTTAAAATCAAACATGCTGAAAAAATTGTCCAAGCAATTTACCTACTTTTAATCAACATTTCGGGTTTACAATCAGTTAACAATAAAAAACAATTGGAAAAAAGTGAAAGAAGAATTCAAGACTTTGGTTCAATTGGACGATTCACAGTTCCAGTAAACATAGTTCTTAATGCACAAAATAAATCTTACCAGATTCTTTAACTTCTCTAACCAATTACTATTTCATTTTTTGGAAAACATCATAAAATTTACACTTGCTTAAAACTCACTACTACTCAACAAATCTTTAAATCCAATAAACAAATTTGTTTTAAACATAAAATTTCAATTCCAAATGTTTATATCTCCAAAAGAATAAAAAAATTCCAAGTTATATTTTACAACCCCAATAATTACTTCATTGTTTTATTAAATAAATTAGAAATTGGAATCATATATAGCAATATTTTCTAAGATAAAAACTCTTAAATTGTCTCTAATTTATTAAAATTGTAAGACATACCCTACTTCTTAATCTAAACATTATCTCTACTACTGAAAACTACCACTTTTTAGAAGAAAAACTTTCTCAAATTAACATAGATTTCTTAGAACCCCAATAACAAAAACAATTAAAACAGTTAATAGCTAAATTTGCTGACATATTTGCAAAAAACAACAATGATCTGGGAAAAACTAATATTGTTTAACATCAAATTTACACAGAAAATGCTCTACCAAAACAACAACAAGCCTATCAAGTTCCACTTGCTAGCCACCAATTTATCAGAAAAAAAATTTAAAAAATGCTCAATAACAGATTGATCCAACTATCAAGAAGTCCATGAGTCTTATCAGTAGTTCTTGTCAAAAAGAAAAATAGAAAAATCAGATTTTGTGTTAATTATTGACAATTGAATAGTGTTACAATTGGAAATGCCTACTCTTTTCTAAAAATTAACAACATGCTAAATGCTTTAGGAAAAGCCAAGTTTTTTTTAACTTTAGACTTGAAAAGTAAATACTGGCAAGTCAAAATGGATCCAAAAAATCAACCCAAAACAGCATTTACTACTGTTACTCATAGAATATAGGAAGTATATTAGTATATAAATTAGCCAATCAGAGATAGACATAGTAAATGTGGAATTCCAGGATTCCTCTCAGAGAAATTGCAGGATTCCAAGAATTTTAGAATTCTCATATAAGAAATTGCAGGATTCCAAAATTCCAGAATTTCTCTTAAAAAAATTGCAAGATTCCTGGTGTAAAGAATTGAGGAATTGAGGAATTACAATTATGTATATATAGTAGTAGTGTTAAAAGTAGAAAAGACAGACTTCTCAGTTTAGATTTAATCTAAGCAAACTCCCAATTCACCAATATTAATAAATAATTATTTGCTATCTCAATTTACTCTTTACTATTAACACTTTATGTTGATAGCGACCAATACTTAACCACACTGAAACAATAGCTCTTAATTATGGCTATTGACAGGATATTAATTTGCAAATTGTCTTGGTTTAATTTCTTTATCTTTTTTTTATTTTTTTTTCTTTATTTATTTTTTTTTATTTTTTTTATTTTGTTGTGATTACTAATTAATTAAGGATTAAGCGCTGAATTATTAACATTATAAATAACCTGGTAAAAGACCTAAACAAAAGATAATATTATATAGATATTAATGAATAGCTTACCAGAAGGGCATAACTGTCAGAATAAACTGGCCATCAAGCTGAAGAAAGAAATTGGAAAACCCATTACAAAAAACTTGTACACCATTAAATTTCTGTTCATTATACAAAAAACTCTATCTAAAACCTTCAGATAACCAAAACTTTCAGATATTATCAACCATTATTAAATCCATTGAGCATCAAGTTACAGGTTTGTTATTTGCTTTAAGACTCCAAATAATCATTTATAATATTTGGTGCTTTTTGTAAGATATAATCTTATAAAAAACCAATACCCACAGCAATCATCCAAAAATGGCAAAATCAGAAATAATAGGAACAAACTATTTAGGATTTGCCAAATCCTTATTTTAACAGTACAGCCAACAATTGGACTTAACCAACAATTATTACCCAGTAGAATCAGTCTTCAACTTTTACATCAATGAAAAAATCACAGATTTTCTAGGAAGACCAGTTAACATTGAATCAGCAAGAAAAAACTTCTATACAGAATTAATCTAACATATCAGCTAATCATAAAATCACAGTTTTGCACCAATCATTAAAGAAATCAATCAAGAAATTGAAAAATATACTCAACAGCAATTCCCTATTACCTATGCAGATAAGAATAAAAGAAAGTTACAAACACCAGCAGCAACCTTAAAAAAAATACAATTACCAACATAAAAGAAACAAAAAATTGAATCTCCACTATATTCATCATACTATTACATATCTGAAAGTACCATCAATATTACATTAACAGACACATCCACATCAAACACAACATTAACATTTGGATGACTTTTATTTTAAAGTAAACAAAAAAAAGTAGAATTATTAAGAATGTATGGCGATTATTTTGAAGAATTTAAATTGTGATTACCAACACCATCAGAATTTTGATTACTGCTGCCTCAACCAGATTTTGGGTTTATGAGTCTCTGGGAGATAACAAAATTGGAAGAAAAAAAAAACAACAATCAGAAAGTTTATTACCATAATCTGATTGTAGAAAATCTAAATGTTAAAACCCTGAATATTTAAACTTAGGAGAATTAATGCCATCTAAATCTCAATCTTATTACTCAGCAAAACTTACCTCCAATAATCATGATCAATTAATTACCAATTGATTTGATTGCCAAGCTAATACAGCAACAGCTACCAATATTACTTCAACAACTACCAGCACAACAACAACAACCAATTATGCCAATAGTATACACACCCATTGTCAAACTTAAAAAGTTTATTGGTGAAGAAGATAACATACAAATGTGGCTGAATAATGTAGAAAAAGCCATTGCAACCAATAGATAAAATGATGTCAGAGCCATGCAAGCTATTTTCTATTTTCTTCAGGATACCACCAACTTATATTAAAGCTTGGTTAACAAACCCCAAGATTTCAATGCATTTAAGCTTAAGTTCTTGTAATATTTCAGTAATAATAACAGTATCAACTGCTTAACCAACATCTTCACTACCATTAAGCAAGAAGAAACTAAAGTAGTCACTACTTACTTGGAACACTTCCACAAGAATTTGTGCCAAATTCAAGCAATACAAGCTGATTATTTTACTACACCACAAATTTTAAATCAATTCATTAGAGGTCTGTGCAATAGTATTCTTCAATGTATATGTCCATTGCATTCAGCAGACTTACAAGCAACAATTACTCATACCAGAGATTTTAAAGCTGCTTAATTAGAAGCCAACCACACCCAAGCCATAAATTTAGTAATGAATGGATCATCTGACTTGGATTCTAAATTGAAGCAATTCAATGATTCAATCAATTAGAAATTAGAGAGATACTTAGCTAACAACAATCAGACCATTTATTAATCTCTACAATAACACAATAATTCAGAAAACTCTAACTGTTTTCAAAATTAACTGCATCTATTATCATTAACCAATCAACAGTAGTAACAGAAAACATGTGTTTGCTACTATTGTGGTAAACAAGAACACCTGCAAATCAACTGCTGCTATCACTTAAATAACCAATGATTAGGAAGTCAATATTAAAACTCCAATTGCTGGTTTTAAACTCCGAGATATTAATTAAATCCAGAACCATATCAACTAAATTATTCACTAATGATGTAGCAAATATACTTACCACCAATTTATCAGCCTCCAGCACTCATAATTTATCAACTGCAGCCACAACTTATCTATTAACTGCAGCCCCAACAAATTCAAACACCACCATCAAATTCAGTTTAATTAATTACTGGAATTCAAAGACCAAAAGTCATCTATACTTAACAAAACTGGAGATCAGTGATGATCATATATCAACTGATCTCCAGTTTCTCAACCCAATTTTCAGGATCATAACAGCAGAGTTCAAAAACCAAATATAGTCAAAATCCGAATTCTCAGAACTATTTAAGTCTCCTGATAACTCCAAAAGACATTTTATCCAACAACCCAAAATTCAACCAAAAACAACCACTTACCAGCAACATACCTTTAGCCATCATTATTAATAATAAATCTTTAGCAGCAATTTTTTCTTTTGAACTCAAGGAAAAGGCATCAGTCCTATTATTTAGTGGAGCTATACTCAATGCCAAACCCATTACTGCCATGTATACCAATGCCAAAGTTAATAGTCATTTTATCAAGCTCATTCTTGATAGTAAGTTAGCCAATAGCATTATTACATGACAATTCATAGACCAATTAGGTCACTGAATTGATCACACTGCCAGTGCTAAGATTATCATGGCTGATGGAGCCACAAAAACTTCTATCAGCAAAATTGATAACTTTTTCTTTGAAGTCAATAATATTACTATATTAATTAAAGTCCTAGTAATAGAAGCCATTTAGTACCAAGCTCTTGTTAGTAATGACTAACTAGTTAAAACCAATGCTGTACTTAATTGGATGACACAAGAACTCCAGCTCAGCCAGAATAGTTACCATACACGAATATCAGCAATCTGCAGACATTTCAAGCCAACTATTGCACAACTACTAATTATGTTCAAAGAAGAAAAGGAAAAACCCACCTGGGAAACTTACCAAGTTTCCTGAGCTGATAAAAACCACAACAAACTACCACTGATTTGGACTTGGGAAAAGAAAAAAAAAGAGAAAAAAAAAGAAGATAAAAGCATACAAGCTACTACCTCTACATATATTCCATACTCAGCACTTCAACCACAGGCCAATTACCACTGACCCAAACTAATATGTATTGATTGTGGCAAGAAATTGTCATCAATGAGCACATGCTGTGATGACAATAAAGAATGGCCAATGGCAACCAAGTTCTATTGTCACTCATACATACTCAAACACTTTGGCTGACCAAAAAGACAAGAAAAATGAGATAATAAGCCATGTCTCACTTGTGGAATGACTCTTCTAGACAAAGAAATGTGAAATAACATTCCTGGATGAAAAAAAACATGTGACAAATTGTGTCAATATACAATTCTAATCAGTGACTGGATTAGAAAAGAAACACCAATAGAAGCCATCTGGAAAAAAGTCATAAAATGTCTGGATGGTTGTCCATATGATGACAACAACAAAATCTGGTAAATAACATCGCCAAAATCGAAGAAACATTACCAGAAGAAATAAAAATAATTAAAAACAACCCACTAGAACTTATAAAACTTGACTAAAGCCCAAATCCAAATATTATCTTAGAGTCTATGGACCCAAAACAGTTTCACAAACATTACCAAGAATTAACACCCACTAGAGAAAAACAAGAACAGCACTTGAAGCAGTTGAATGCTCGACTATGTTAACACTGCTAATTCCCTGTAACTTTCAATATTGTAATAAGTGTGATCTCATTTACAATCTACTACTCTACATGATTTACATGATTCCAGAGGAAGATGAATTAATTAGCAATTGTGCATCAGAATTGGGATTACAGTTCAAGTCTGATTCAAACTCTAACAACAATGACAATGATAACAACAGCTTTAGCTCTGTTCAAGATAGCAATATAAATAACAATGATTTAGACTCTAATTCAAACCCAGAACAATATATCACACTTCTTGACCTTACTAAAGAGCAAGAACTTAAATGGTTTAGTGATAATAATGAAGATATTATGCCAGAATGTGTACACAATACTGATGCAGAATTTGATTTGAGATATTCAGAAAAAGAAGCCATCAAATTGGAATCACATTTATGCATCTGCATTGATCTTAAAATAGTCTAAAAATTTTAGCAACAACAATAGTACAATTAGCATCTAGAAATAGTTTAGTAAAAAAAAAATTCAACATAAGAAAAAAAATAATTGACATGAGATATGTAGGAAATATTATTGCAATATTACAGAATGACTCAGAAAAGGCTTATATCATAGAGCCAAACAAAAAAATAGCACAGAAAATATTCCTGCCTCTAGTTAAAATAGCTCAATTAGTATCAATAGAAAACAGAAAAGAATTAGGGATTACAGTTAAAGAGATACAGGGATTCAGATCCACAGATAGAATAGATATACCAGTTAACATGACAGAGAAAGAAGTTATTGACAAGAGAGAAATTATCTCCATCTGTTAATCAATTTCTATTTTACTATATAACCAATACATATTAGCCATAGAAAAGAAAGAAAAGAATCAAGCTCAAATTTTTGAAGCAAAAACTACAATTTGTAAATCAGAAAAGATTGGACTTATTAATCTCTACATACCAGCCAAAAGCTCAAAATACATAAAAATTTTCATTTATAATACAACTGGAAATGTTTTCGAAATACCAAAAGGAACCACCATTGGATATCTAAGCACTAAAATTGAAAACCAACTGCCAAACACCATTTTAGACTTTCCACAACTATGTGGATATGTGGATATCACATCACAAACAATATATAGACAAAAAGAATGTTATCTGTTCCAACCAAAACAATTGGAATAGATAAACTTGGGAAATTTAAATCTACTACAATATATACAGCTTAAAATATTATTAAATAACTTCAATAATATTTTTGTCAGTAACAAATTTGGCAGAACTAATATTATCCAACATCAGATCAAAACTGGAGATGCAATACCAATCAAACAAAAAACATACTGAGTGCCACCAGTAAGCCATAAAATCATCCAACAAGAAATTAACTGAATGTTGGACAATAAGTTAATTCAATCATCAATGAGTCCATGGTCATTACCAGTGATATTAGTCTGTAAGAAGAATAGAAAAATCTGCTTTTGTGTAGATTACTGGAAACTTAATAGAGTAACTAAGGGAGATAGCTATTCAACTCCAAAGATCCAAGAACTTTTCAATGCTTTTGAAGGAAAGAAATAGTTCTCAACTTTAGACTTAAACAGTAGTTACTGGCAAGTAGCCATGAAATTAGAAGATAAGGAAAAAACAGCTTTTACAACCTGAGAAAGAGATTTTGAGTTTGAAGTAATGCCATTTGGTTTGATGAATGCTTCAGCAACATTCCAATGACTCATAGAAATTGTTTATACTGGACTGTTATAAAAATCAGTAGTTGTGTATTTGAATAATATTAATGTGTTCTCAAAAACATTTGATAACCATCTTTATCATTTACAGCAAGTATTCAAGAGATTAAGAAGAGCAGGACTAAAGCTAAATGCCAACAAATGTTTTTTTGGAAAAATAAAAATAAAATTTTTGGAACATGTTATAAGCAAAAATGGTATTAAAACAGATTTAAATAAGATTGAGATTGTTAAGAACTTTTCAGTACCAAATAATATCACTGAATTAAGAGCATTTTTGGGATTTGCTGGATACTACTGCCACTTTATCAAAGACTTTTCCAAAATAGCTCAACCACTACACCAAACAAAGAACACTAAATATAAATAAACTGAAACCCAACAAAAAACATTTAATACACTGAAAAAAAAACTTATTCAAGCCCTAATATTAATTTACCCAGATCATAACAAATCATTCATTACTACTACTGATGCATCTGATTAAACATTAGGAGCTGTATTATCTCAGAAAAGATTGGATAGATGAAAAAAACTATAGAACTTCAGCACTAGAACACTTAGCAATCTACTGAGCAGTCATGAAATGGAAAAAATACTTGAGTCAAAAGTTTAATGTGTACACTGATTATAAAAGATTAACTTCAATCCAGAAACAAGAATTTGGAAATGACCATTATGTTAGATGGAAAATAGAACTTTCACTATTTAATTATACAGTATATTACAAAAAGAGAAAAAAAAACAGAAATGCTGATGGTTTGTTGCAAACGAGACAAATTTAAGAACATTTTAACCCAAAAATATAACAAAAGATGAATATTTAAAAATATCAACAACTCCAACACTATATTAATACTCAGCAGTTCAAGAAAAAATTATCTCCAAAAGAACAAAGTCATATCAAACAACAATCCAAATATTTTATTACTTATCAAGATATATTTTATCGGAAAAACAAAAAGAATCCAGATCAACCAACCAGAGTAATCACAGAACCAGAAAAAAAAACAATATTATTCAACATATATTCTGATCCAACAGCAGAACATTTTCACAAAAAAGCAATCATAAAAAAAATCAAAAAAAGATACTACTGGCTATCTATGTATTTGAATATTATTTAATACATTCAAAATTGTGATGCTTGTCAAAGAAAAGAAGGAACAAAGCCCAGTAAACCATTAAAACCAATCAAAGTGGGACAATTATTTAACCATATTGGAATTGACTTAGTCAGACCATTAACAATAACCAGTAAAAGAAACAAATATATCACAGTAGTCATGAATTATCTTACTAAGTGGCCAAAAGCAAAAGTTATTCAAAAAGCAAATACAGAATTTGTTGCCAAATTTGTTTATTAAGATTTAATTTGTTGACACAGATGCCTAAAAGAACTACTATTAGATCAAGGAACTTATTTCATAAACAGAACACTAGTAGAATTAAGTCAAAGATTTAGAATCAAAAAACTATTATTATTACTATATCATTTACAAACAAATGAGTTAGTTGAAAGATTTAACAAAACATTGTGTGAAGCAATTGCCAAAATCAGCCAAGAAAACCAGGACAAATAGGATTTGTTTATATCATTAGTATTATTTGCTTATTAGACAATAAAACAAGATACTGCACAAGCAATACTATTTGAATTAATATACAATAGAACAGCAACAATACCAGTGGAGATAGAAATCAGTATGTATCTAACTAAACCAATAACAAAAGATAATTTCTAAGAAACATTGTTGAGAAAAACATACAACTTAATAGAAACACTAGAAAACAAACAATGAAAAGCAGCTAATAACATCCAAAAGTTACAAGAAAAACAAAAAGAAAGACATAATAACCAATTACCAAATAAACCAGTTGAATTCAAGATTAAAAACAAAGTACTTCTATATTATACTAAAGTAAAAAAACAATGGAGCAAAAAATTCAATCCCAAATGAAACAGACCATTTCACATAGAAAAAATTCTTGAAAATAGAGCTTATAAATTAAGATAAGACAACAAAATTTTAGCCAAAGCAGCACATGGTGATTGACTGAAACCATATCACTATATAGTATTATTATCTATCAGTAACATTTTACAATTAGGAGTACAAAGAATGGTAGTCTAATCAGATAAGATCTTATGAAATCTAGAACCAATAATTATTATTGACACTAACACATTAAATTGAGCAACTAAAAAAATATAAAAACAGAGTAGACATGACAAAAAACATTAGAAAAATGGAAATTACTAATGACATTTACTTACTAGCACAACAACTTTTTCAACTGATTCAATAACAAGAGATGGAAATTACAATTAATCAACAAACCATCAGATACAAAAACATCAGAAAGGGACCATAAGATAAAGTACAGAGAAAAACAGAAAACACAATTAACAAAATAATTACAAAGATGAAATTGGCAATAGAAGCACAACCAAAAATTACCCAATATCAAGAGTTAACAATAGAAACATAGAATTAGTATACACAGCAATTTCCAAGAAACTTTTGCTATTTTTACTTGGAACAACATTTGAATATCCAAAACTTATATATAGATAAGACAAAATAATTATTTGATCTAGAAATATTACAACAACTTGAGCAATTTGTAGAAAAAAACAATCTAACTATACAAGCATGAGCTATCTATCAATTACAAGCTGGATTTCAAGACTAACCAAAAATTCTACTCAATCCAGCAATAGACTCTATTACCATTAACCAAATGAGAAAAATAACCAATACTTAATTTGAAAAAATACAGAACAAGATAACACAAGTAATTCTTAAGAAAAAAGTTCAAAAAATACTCAAAAATGGAGAATTAGAATTAAGAGATTTCGATAAAGCTCAATATTAAAAGGAGGAAATAATATTACTCATAGAATATAGGAAGTATATTAATATATAAATTAGCCAATTAAAGATAAACATAGTAAATATGAAATTCCAAAATTTCTTTCAGAAGAATTGTAGGATTCCAAAAATTTCAGGATTCTTATATGAAGAATTACAGAATTCCTCTCAAAGGAATTGCAGAATTCTTGGTATAAAGAATTGAGGAATTGAAGAATTACAATTATGTATATATAGCAGTAGTATTAGAAGTAGAAAAGACAGACCTCTTAATTTAGATTTAATCTAAACAAACTTCTAATTCATCAATATTAATAAATAATTATTTTTTATCTTAATCTACTCTTCACTATTAACACTTTATGTTAATAGTGACCAATACTTAACTATACTGGAACAATAGCTCTTGATCATGGCTATTGATGGAATACTAACTTGCAAATTGCTTTGGCTTAATTTCTTTATCTTTTCTTTATCTCTTTTATTTTCTTTTCTTTATTTTGTTGTGATTATTAATTGATTGAGAATTAAGTGCTAAATTATTGATGTTACAAATAGCTTGATAAAAAATCTGAATGAAAGGTAATATTATATAGATATTAATGGATAGCTTACCAGAAGGGCATGACTGCCAGAATAAACTGGTGTTACCAGTAGAATTTTAGCTATTAATTAGCATGAAATTACCCTTATAATTCCTATTATTAATTAGCATACATTAATATTAAGTTGATTATCACTTATTATTTAATCAAAATATCAAATATCATTACTCAATCAATAATCCAATTTGTATTCTAGAAATTAAGATGATCAAATTACACAATACCCTGAACCTTTTAACATAGTCAAAATTTGCCGAAATTAATGAAAATTCGCCAAAATAATCAATAGTTCAGTGAAATAACTTGTAAATTCACCAAAATGTATCTTTAGTTTACCTAAATGGTAACAAAGAGAAAAGTGCAAGTTCAAAGACTAGTACTACAACAAGTTGTATAAAAAAAGAGCTTCTCTCTTCAAGAAAATGTATCTTCTCATAATATCTTACCATAGTATCTTACTTTAGATATCTTAATTGAAACAAATTATCTTTTACAAAATTAAATAAAAATTAAATATTCGAAAACCAAATTCTTAAATTATTACACTTGAAATTCCCTCAACACAACTAACGTTTTGAAATTGATTAGCTACCAATTTCAATAAACTGTTAGTAACTCCAGGCCTGGATAAAAAACGTTTCCCTTGATAAAATCCTATTTCTTTTATATTTCTTTTATTTTTCTTTTATTTTTCTTATTACAAATCATTAGGATAGCCTACAGACAAGATTCCTGTAGAAGAGTTGACTTTTACAGCAAAGTAACTACACATTTTTAGTAAGCTTCCAGATGAGCAATTCCTGAGAAAGAGTTGATGTTTACTACAATGTAACTACACAAAGTAACTGACACAGAATTGGCCATTCCACTTATAAGCCCAGCAGTTCAAATTATAAGAAATAATTTGAAGATAAATTCAGTTATTGGAGGTCCAACTACTTCCTAAAAACGTAAATTCACAGCAAATCAACATCAACAACATTTAAGAAAAGAGACCAAAAATCTCCAGTAATACTGGCCACTAAGCTGAAGAAAAAAATTGAGAAATCTATCACAAAAGACTTGCACACCATTGAATTTCTGTTCATTATACAAAGAATTCCATCTAAAATCTTCAGATATTATCAACTATCATTAAATCCATTAAGCATTAAGTTATGAGTTTGTTATTTGCTTTGAGATCTTAAATAATCACTTGTAACACCACCCAGAAAGGAAACTATAAATTCAATGTTATGCCTTTTAAACTCTGCAATATACCAGCAACTTTCCAGTGACTTATGGATGTTGTATATAAAGAATTTTTATGACAATTAATAATTGTCTATCTTAATAATATTAATATATACTCACCAAGCTTTAAAGCTCATCTTATTCATTTGCAAGAAGTTTTTCAATAATTACAGAAAGCAGGATTGAAGTTAAACATTGAAAAATGTTATTTTGGAAAAACAAATTTAATTTTTTTTAGATACATTATTAATAAAAATAGAGTCAAACCAAATCTTAGAACAATCAGTGCTGTTAAAAACTTTCAAACTCCCAAAAATACCACAGAACTACAAAAATTTTCAGAAATTGCCAAACCATTCAATTATCTTACCAACAAAAATGTGCCATACTAATGGACTAAAGAACAACAGAAAGTCTTTGAAACTCTTAAAACAAAATTGACAACAGCTTCAGTTTTTGCTTATCCAAACTTCAACAAATAGTTCTAACTAGTTATTGATGTCTTACACATAGCATTTGGTGCTATCTTATTACAATTAAATGAAAATGGCCAGGAACAAGTTATTGTTTATGCCAGTAGAACACTTAAACTAACAAAACTCAAATATGGCTCAACTGAATTAGAAGCTGCTGTAGTTATTTGGGCTTTCAAACACTTTCAACAATATCTGAAGAATAGAAAAGAATTTGATATTATAATTAACAACATTGGTCTCAAATGGCTCAATAAAAAAAAAACTAAAAAAAGTGCCAAACAGTTTCAATAAAATGACTTCCTTACAGACTACAAATATATTGTACATCACAAACCAAGAAAACTACACACCAATGTTGATAGTCTTTCAAAAATAAGACAAAATTAACACCAATAACAACTCCACTACAACTTACCAACCTATTAACAAAAATAACCAAACAACAATAGATTTTAGAAATTACAACAACATCAAAAACTATTTGAAAACTTTTACCATGTCAAAAAATTGGTCTTCAAGTGAAAAAAATCAATTACAACATTAATTAAAACAATATTTTATACATCACAACAAAATTTATTATAAAAATTGCAAAAATCCAAACCAACTACTTAAATTAGTACAAGAAAATAAAAAAGAAACAATTTTATACAACATGTATACAGATTTTTTTTTAGCACACTTGGAAAGAAATAGAACAATTCAAAGAACTCTTGAATATTATTTTTGGCCATACATGCAAAAAAACATTTAACAATACATAGAATCTTGTAATAGTTGTTAAAAAAAAAAGGAAACTCATTCCATAAAACCTCTAAATCCAATCAAAATTGGACAACTTTTTGACAGAGTTGAAATTAACTTAGTCAGACCATTACCTATTACAACTTATGAAAATTGTTATATTGTAGTTGTAGTAGATTATTTCACTAAATGGCTTGAAGCTAGAGCCATCCAAAGAGCAAATGCAAAATCAGTAGCAAATTTTATCTATGAAGACATTATTTGTAGACATGAATATCCAATTGAACTTTTATCTAATCAAGAAATAAATTTTGTAAGCAACTTAATACAAGAAATTTGTAAACAATTTAATGTCAAAAGACCTCTATTATCACCTTATCACCCTCAAACAAATGGACTTGTAGAATATTTTAACAGAACATTGTGTGAATTTTTAGCCAAAATCTTAACAGATTTTGAGCAGAAATGAGATATATTTATTTTATTAGTATTACTAACTTACAGAACACTAAAACAAGATATTACAAAACACACACTATTTGATCTTACTTATAAAAAAACAGCAATATTACCAATTAATTTTACAGTAGAAACATACTCAATACAACCAATCAATAAAGAAAACTTTCAAAAAACACTTCAAAGAAGAGCCTACACTTTTCTTAGTACACTAAAAGAAAAAAAACAAATAGCAGCTATTCATATTAAACATGCTCAAGCTTAACAAAAAGAAAGGCATAATAACAAATTGCTACCAGTTACTAATGAATTTAAAGTTGGAAATAAAGTTCTCTTATACAGAACTAAGATTAAAAAACAATATGGTACAGATTATTTATAGTCATCAAACAATTTATATAATTTTAAATTGTATCTAGTCTTCCAATTTTAATAATATTAAAAAATTAAACCGTAAATATGATAGATTAAGTTCTTCTCTTTCACATTTACGGTTTAATTTTTTGAATTATAATATATTTTATAAAGTTATTAAAGTTTAAAATTAGCCACTTTTATTATTAATCTTTAATTTTCGGATGCCGATCAATCAGATTTTAGCCAATCAGCAATCATTAAAGTCACGTTACCACGTGATAAATCATCAAAGTATTATCATTTTCAGAAAGGCTTTCAATTAATATTAATCTAATCTTTAGATGGTCACTTTTTTATAAAGATATAGTATCTCTCGGCCTGCGTGTCTTCTGCTGGTGACACGGCACCATTAACCATGAATATTCCATTCACACCACCACCATATTCGGTTGTCATTATTGGAACAGAAACTCAGATATCAATATTGTTCACACCAGGCGTCAAAGAAATCGTAAAAGTACTATGAGCGATTGTCGGAGAATTTGGGAATGTCATTTGCGCTCTATTT